>VZRO01008358.1:44166-229333 GCA_013397915.1 Daphoenositta chrysoptera | reverse complement strand
TAGGGCCATTGGTCCCTGACCATCCACCTCTCTAACATGATTGGTGAAACCTTACAACACCCATTTCAAAACATATTCCCGAACAGCCATAACAAACTTGGAAAATAAGCTGCAGATGTTAAGATAGAGAACTCGTTTACAAAACCGTTTCACTGTTTCTCATGGCTTGTGTGAGAAAAACAAGGTTCTCACAAAATACTGCAGAAAGCTGGGAGATCTCTCTGCTAAGAGCTTTTCAGCATCCACAATTCTGTTGATATTTTCAATTCTATTATATATATAATAATTATTATATATTTAATGCATGTATTATATAGTAATTATTATTCCAATGCCATACAAAATATCTGTAACACCTTTTCTAAACCTGCTTATATCACCACAAACTCTCTAACTCTCCAGATTTTTTGGATCTGGGAGTAACAACAAAGGGAATTAAACAGCTTGTTGTTTGGTTTGTTTTGGTTAGATCACCCTTCCTTCTCTCTTGTTATGTAAAAAAACCCCTAGATTGATTGGTTCTGTTGGATCCTAATCTTGCACACCAGATACGTCTCTATTTCCATCTGTACCACATGTGCAACAGTACAGTTAATGTTTTTGCAAAAAGTTTTTCAGTAACAGATTTATTGCCTAAATTCTGTGGGTTATAGCCAGGTTTTACCATTGCCCAAATTTCAAAGCAAATAATGTATGTATTAGATTGCTCATATAGCATCTTAGAATTTCAGAGCCTTTTGTGACAGCATTACAAAAACCTCCTCTTTCATCTGCCAGGTTCTTTGGATTTAGTCAGGTTTTGATGGCAAAGCCAGAAATTGTATTCCAAACAGTCTCAAAGTGGTGTTTCCAGTAACTCATTTAGATGAGTCATTGTTTCAATGGCTCTCTCAGCTGCCTCACTCATGCTTTTAACTCTCAAATGCATACTTGCATCATCATTAAAGCGTGGTTGTCTTGGCTCTCTAGGCTGCTTCCTCCCAGATCTGCATCCTTTCTCTGACTCGTTGAGTATATTGCATGATTATCTGTGACATTACACCTTTTAAAGAGAATTCATTAGTTCACTGATCAATCAACCTGACTCCCTTTTCTAGACTAATACCACCAGGCTCATGTAAGGACCAGAAAATTTCTGTATAAAGTACCACTGAAACTCAAATGACATCTCATTGAACAACTATGCAATACATGAATTTACAATTAATTGTTCCTTCTTTGATACAGAAAAAACAATACAAGGTGCACATCGGATGCTGGAGAATTTAAAGCATGGAAAAACGTATCTTTCAATAACTGCATCCTTTGCCTCTTTATCTTGATTCTAATCAAGATACCAAATAGGAATGAAAGGAGGTGTCCACATCTTATCATGCATTGTTCATTTTTGATGGTGAGTAGAAACCTATCATGTTTTGTCTGAAATTTTCATCACTGCCTTCTAAATGTACTCAATTTGCCTCAGCAATTTTTTTTTTCCACCAGAAATGATCACTCTTTAGGAAGAAGAAAAAGCTGGATCCTGTCTAAATAGAGACCATGTTTAACAGCTTGTTTAACATTAAAAATTTTTGACTGTCAATTTTTCCAATCCAGCCAAAGTATCAGGATTGTACCCCATCAATGTTTAGTCATTGGCTCTGAAGCTGTAATGCCTAGAGAGACAGATGGAAGTATAAGATCAGTACTCTGTCAAAATTCTAATTGTTGCTTTTGACAGAACCAGTGGATTCAATTCCGAGGTCCAACCTCTAGAAACTGACTCCAAAATGAAGATATACAAGCATTCCCAGTACTGCCTCACAAGTTTCAATTGCCACTGAAAGGCTCCTTCTCTCTCACAAGCTCAGAGGCCTACTCTATGTCATTCCTAAAAGCACCTATTTTTAAAAATAGTTTGTTTGCTACATAATTTCTCTCTAAAAGTAAATTATTAATTTATAATGGAATAGTACATTTCTGTTGAAAGGACATAGATGCTTTAAACATAACCTATTTATTTGTAGATCAGAGGTATATAGAACTTTTCACCCTGGAAGAAAAAATACATGGTTTAAGTTTTAAAACATTTAGCATTAAACGTTTGCTATGGTACAACATGCCCCTCCCAAACTCTAAACGCAGATGGTTGTATTTTCAACTGACATGAATCAGTCCTTTGATCTCTTTTCATTTCACAACGGAAGGAGAGAAAGAAAAAATTGTGTTATATTTTTACATGGTATAGGCTATCATAAAACAAAAAGTAAGTTGCTGTTGCTTGCCTGTGTGATATTCACCACGTCTGCAATATTTCTGCCACCACCTTTTTCAGCACCTGTCTGTTGGCCAATCAGAAAAAAGCAAAAGGCCTGAAGTCTCTCCAACTCCATGGAAACTCTTTCCAAAAATACCCGCAAGTTAAGTGTCTCCCTAATAGGAGCTACTGACTGACAAATCTCTCAGCAGTTCATTCTAAATAGCCAGCTGTGTTTTAACTTTTTTTTTTTTTTTTAGTTCTGCTAAAACTAACAGTAGAAGTAATCAGCTGTTCCATGTTCCTCCTTCAGCATTCATTCCTCTTTCCAGAAGTATGGATGTCACATTCTTGCACATTTGTCTTTGTTAGTGCTATGACTTCTGGCAGCAATACACAGCTGTCTACCCCTATCTGGCATCAGACATGTTTTTAGGTGGCAGGCAGTGTCTTCCTACGAGCCACAGGAATACATTTGGCATAATCCAAAGACAGCGTGCAATAGCTGTTACAAAGGTAAAGCAGTGTAAATCTGTATTACGCTAAAAGCAGAAAGAGAAGTAAATATTTATTTTCCTATGGATCAGCATCTCACAGTTTGATGAAAGAGGCACATTCCTTTACCAAAGTTAATCCCCTTGTAAAGAAAGAAGCTTTTATCTGGTTTGGAACTTCAGTGCTGTCTGTGTCTGCTCAGATCAAACACATTTCACATGCTAAGAAGGAATCCAAATACATGATTGGCTGTGAATATAAACATGTAAAATATGCACTATAGGCTTGCAGCTAAAATTGATCTAATAGAGATAATTTTCCTCATGAAGAGGAAAGTCTTAAACTTAGCACATCCAACATTAAAAGATGTTTGTAAAGCATTTTTCTCACTGCCCAACTATATGAATTTTATGATATGTGTAAGTGCATTAGTTTTTACATAAAAGAAAATATCATCTCTTTTTGAAATATAATCTTCACAAAGGTGCAGGTAATATCTAATGTGAACAGGACTGCAGCACTTAAGAGTTAAGCAGTTCCATACTCCACAGGGCATAGAGGGACAAATAACTTTTCAGATACAGCACATGTAGTTATAACAAGTGTAATTAATTTAAAAGTAAAAGAAATAGTAAAGCCATATGAATACAACTAACATGCACAGCATACAGGACAAAATCAACTGAGAGAAGAGTAACACTTAAAGCATATAAGTTAAATGAAACTAGACAAAATTAGAGCTAAGATCTTGTCTATGGACTTCTTAAAAAAACCTTAATTTTAAGAAAGAGGCTAGTGTTAATTCTGCTTCGCACAAACAAGACAAAAATTAGCTATTTAACACTAATGGGTTGCTTTTCTTCTTTCAAACAGCCCGTTTAAGTTAGCATGTTACTTTTGTGCCCCAGATTTTCCACTACAGTGTTTTAACTATAACTTATTTCCCTTCTTTTATTTAGAAAATTATGTAAGACTACACTGAGCTGATGCAGCTTAGATTTCTTAAATTTATCATATAATTTGAAATCTTTTCATGCTAGACTATACAATCTCGATTATATTGCCATGTGCTACACTGCCAAATTCTATCCTTGCTTTCTCTATCCTTATGAGATTGCATCGGTCCTGCCTCCTTGAACTTTCACTCATTTCCCTCTTGCTTCTTAATTCAACATGAAATCGATGTCCTAAGTTTTTGTACTTTATCAAAATCAGCTGTAACACAGGCTTACTTAAATTCTTATTTGTATACATTCCCAAATGCTAAATGTGGAATGGCCTTTCTACTTAAACCACGGAAGACTGTCAGTTTAGAGTTTGTTGACACCTCATTTCTTTTTTTTTTTTTTTTTGACACCAGTAGATAATATGCCTTAAATATTTTAACAGAATCGGGCAGTGGAAAGGCCTTCTCTAGGCCATCGCACAGCAGTGAGCCCAGCCTGTGCCCTGTGGCCGCAGCTCCGTGGCACGGCTGTGGGCCCCGCCGGTGCGCTGTGGCCGCAGCTCCACGGCGAACTGCATGGCACCACATCCCGCGGCCGAGCTCGGCCCGTGGGCACCCGCTAGGCACGGCACCCCGGCCGCCACAGCCGCCCAGGCCGGCAGGCTCCACGCTCCCTGCGCCTCCCCACAGAGCCTCACCCTGCCTGCCCCGCCTGAGCAGCCGCTCTCGCCGGGTCTGGCCGGCACCTCTTCACCTCCAGCACCGTCGCCATTCACCGGCGCCCACTCGCTTCCCCAAAGCCGGACCCCCGCCGCCTTTTCCCCTCAGTGCCTCAGGCTGGGCCGCCAGAGCGTGCGCGGGCCTGTGAGTGGAGAGCCTGGACAGGGAGCGAGGCAGGCTCAGAAACCAGCGTGTCATGGTGACAAGGCCCCGGAGGGAGTCCGATGAGCACAGGGCCTGGCAAGACGCAGGCTCAGGCAGCGCCGCCCTGCCCAGGGCACTGCCCGCTCTCAGGTAACGTGGCCAGAGACATCTCTACCCTGGGCACAGTGTTTATCGGCAAAGATCGAACAGCTGTGCCCTGTGTGTCTTTGTGATAAATCCTGTGAGAGCACAATGTGGTTCACAGCCCCAGATGCAAAACTCTATTAATCACAGTGCATAGGGCTGCAAATTCCTAACAAAATTCCTAAAAGTGAAATTTTAAGGGATGTTGGGATGATTTGACTGACAAGTCAAATAGCTGTTTGACCATGTATTCCATTATTATCTGTCCAGCTAACAAAAAGTAAAGAAGATGATATATTGAGAGAGAATGACATTACAAGTGTTCTAGTAGTCTTGAGCTAAGGGAAGCAGAATGACAAGTTTCTCAGTCTGAGGTAGTTTGCCTCATAAAGACCTTAGATAGATCATGGATCTTGGACTGAGAAGTTTTCATCTCGTTCCAAGTTTAAGAAATTGTATTAGTTCTTTGTGAGTTCCTTTCTGTTACATGGTTTCCTTTCCTACTTACAGGTGTGGTAATTCTGGAAAGTTGTACTATTTTCAAGTTTATTATGTGTTGTTCCTTGCAGCCCCTCAGTCTCTTCATTGATGAAGTATTCTATAAAAAAATGCTAGGAGCTATTATTATTACTGTTCTGTTAATAGTTTAATTTTAACAATTGCTGTATTTCTTCTAAACCGCTTACCAATACAACTGCTGGCAAAAGCTGAACGTGTATGAGCTTTCCCTTTGCACTCCCAAGAAACTCCTCAGAGAAACTTGGAAAAATTGTATTTGAGTAGCATTGACACTGCTTGACTATTTTGCTACATTTGACACTTTTATACACATATGACAGGTAGGTACTTCCAGCGCACTCTCTGAAAACATAGATTAGCTCTAGCTATGGAAAAAAATCTATTTACAATATATTTACAAGCAAAATTAAATGTTTTTGCATACCAAGGGAAAACAACAAATCTATGTATGGCATCGAACTGCAACATGATATTGACCCAGTCTGTTTAAGCACAGGCAACCAGATTATTTTTTTGCTCTTTCAGAGGTGGAAAAAATGCCTGTTAGTAACTCAAAATAACTGCAGGTTTCTGTGGCAACTGGTAAAGGAGGTTGTATCTATCTCTGCTGCTTAAAGTAGAAGCAGTTCTTAGAGATTTCTATTTGAAGTTTGCATACTGGTGTTTGACTTCAGGTCTTGGAAAGGAGATTGCCTATCTACTTGTATTTTATCCTGTTGCTATTTAGAGTAAGATACAAAATAACAAGGACCGTAACAGAGGTGTTCTGCTTCCTCAGGTAAGTACATGAATCATTAGGGTAAAGAGCCATGCTTATTACTGTATTTTGGATTCACGCAATTAACGATGAAAATTTTTTGCATTATGTAATATCTTCATCAGATGGAATAGAAAACTTGTACAACCAGAATAGTTTTATGGTTTTTGACATGAGATTTGGAATGACTTGAGCTGACTAGTGTTAGAAACTATTATGAAGGTTCCAGGAAAACTGCAGTTATGTTCCTCAAATCTATTGGTAGTGAAAACTATTATTTCTGTGGAGTTCTGTTCATCAACTGAATTTTCCATAATACTGCAATAGGGATGGAGTGAGCATATTAGCTATATATCTCTTATGTTATTTGATGTTATTGTTAAAGTGTTGTGTGCAAGTGCTAAGTTATTACATCATTGCATATTAAAGTGTGTTTATCTTGCAAAATGTGTAACTGTTCCAAAGTTTTAGTCTGTTTGCCATTTGTTTATAGTGATTTACTGCCTTTACTACTTTTATGAAGGAGAATGCACATTATTTTTGCAATTAAAATGGAAGGTCTTGATTCCAAAATACTCAGTACAGATCAAAGGATATAAGCATTCCCTAAATCTTAAAAGAACAATGTTGGGAAAATATAGTCATGGCTTAATAGACCTGCATGAAACCTTGCCCTATTAATTTTTCATGTTATGAAGAGTATTTCATTAACAGTTGAAACCAAGAGGAATTAATTGAATAGAAATCTTTCACTTTCTGAGCAAATGTTTCTATCATGCTGTACAAAAAGTATTGGGCATACCTGATTTGCACAAAACAATACTGTATCTGTATTCAAAAAGCTAAATTTCTTTAAGAATATCTCTGCAGGTATCTCCAGGCAGATATATTTTCTTCCCAGAAGTGAAAATTTAAACACATTATTGCAAGAACCAGGATTTCATCCACCCACTCCCTGTAGAAAATGCTGAAGATAGCCCAAGGCAGCTTGTTGCTGTTTATATGAAGGCTATTTTTGACTCTCATTCCAAGGTGGCAAAGTCTTATAAATTTAGTGGAGATGCTGGGTGCCTGACAAAGGACCTTGATTCTACTCTGTGGGGTGACTGCTTAAAAATTATGAGTACAGTGGTTAACTCTTGGGTAACCAGCTCCTTCTTTGTGCACAGATTTCAGCTTGAAATTTTTAGAGTGATGATTCTGTTCTGATTTGACATGCTGAAATCACTATAAAATGACCTGAAATAAAATCCTCTTAACAGTTTCGTTAAAACATGGTAAGGATCTCAAGCTGCAAGAATGGGGTTTGTATACATTGTGAAGTATTCCCAGTCCAGCAGTGAATCTGTTCAAGCTGTGATTAGGGCAGAGTAATTGCCTGTGTGAAGATGCTGAGATGCTCTATCAACCACTGAAATACAATGTGTGGTACTAGCACTTGTTATCACATAAAGATGGTCTGGATCCTATAGGGAGCTCTGAGTGCACTTCTGTCACAACAATGCATCTACTGCACGTCCATCGTTGCCAAGGAACAAATTTTAGTAAAAAATGCAAGGCAGTATCTTGAACACCTTGAGCTAAAACAAATGCCAGTCTACAAAATGATTTCAAATCCGAGAGCAGATATAATGGATGCTGGCAGAAGGGACGGAGGTCTGTAACATCTCTTTGGAGCTATAATTTCTTCTCGCCCCTCTGGAGCGTGTGACTCCCAGTAGGTTGCAATCTGGCAGAAACCACGTTACCCACACATTGCTTTTATTTCTGGAAACTATGTGATAAAGTCTGTAGATTAAACCAACAGTCTTCATGTTTACTTCTTCCTTTCACTGAGTTTTAACAGAAATTATGTGCCTGAAAAAGTGCTTTTGGACAGGTTTTTTTTTCCCTGGGACTAAATTCTTGCAGGAGTTTTAATGAGGTGAAAGTACTTCCTTAGCAGAGACAGTAAGGGAGAGCTGATTGTGTTACACATTATGCTCTACAGCTCTGTAGAAACCAAAAATGTATTTTGATTGTTTCAGTATTAATACATGTGTCAGAGTTGTAGGGTATTTTTAAAGCATACATGTTTTCCAGGGATTTTTTACATCTTTTCTGAGGGAGATACTTCTTTTCTGATTATAGTATTATTTCACTTGAGATGTAAAAATTTAGTAGGTTAATTTATTTATACATTGTAGTATATGGTTACAGATTCATAACTATCAATAATTACAAAAAGTTGCGCTATTTCTACTCGTAACTCCAAAAATATTAAGGGTCTTTTCCAACCTAAATGATTCTAATTTTTTCTTTCCTGTAAGATTTTAAGGTACAAAAGGAAGCTATTAATTTTAAACTATTCTTAGTAGAAAAAGGCAATTACTTTATTTATTATAATGAAAATAATGCAGTTTAAAAATTTTAAATTCTATTACCATAAAATGGGGTAGAAAGGGAATGGCTAAGTTCTCTGAATTTCTGAGTAGTAAGTGCACAGAAGTTTGTGCCACTTCCAGGCCTAATGTTGCTTCTGCTGGAATTCCAGATAGTGGCAATCTGCTGAAACATGAGTTCAGTTACCAAATATAGATGAGTGGGGTACGAATTACATAGTCACAGAGGACAGATGTAACACACAGGCCACAGTCTTCTCGATGCATACTAAGGACCAAGCAAGCTTCAGTGAAGAGCTGGAGCACCTTTAAGCCTACTCAGATAGACAAGGAGAAAACCAACTTTACCTACTATTAATTATACTTGAACTCTTCATATTGGCCTGCTCATTGTAAGATCTATTTCATATTTTCTGCTAAACATAATTGTTGTATTTGTGGAGTAATTTTGCAGGATTTCAAAATTCAGAGAAAAACTATGTGCCTTTTGTGTTTTAAAAAATCTTACTAGATACATTTCATCCTTTATGATTCCTTTGAAGTGGTAGGCTTTGGGTCATGTTAAGTTAGAATTTCTTATTTGGCAGATTCTGCAAATTCAGGACGTTTATATTTTTTTTAAAATTAGTCCTTTCATTTTCTATGTTTTTCCATATTTTACTATATATCTCTTCAAAACCTTAATTTGACTATTTACTCTATTTTTTTCTGAAATTATTGTAATCCAGTACATTTCAAATTTGATTCTTTAGAGCATCTATACTGGGTTTTGAATAAGTATTTAAACTGCTTGATATAAAAATGTGGTTTTACTTGGGAGTAATTTTGAAATATATACAAATAAGACCCCATAAATAGTCTGTATGTAATAATGTTGAAAGTATAGGTTAACACTGATCTGCATGCAACATTGTATTTTATGTTTGTATCTTTAAATGATACAGTATATGGCTTTGCAGGTTACCTAATGAGTAATGATGATGAAAACTGTTATAAATACATTGTAGTCTAACTTGGAGAAGCTAGAAATAGCATTCAAAATTTCTAATTACGATCTTATAAGCTACTTGATAGGGTTAGTGATACTTCAGCTCCAGTTCACTGTGGATACAAGTTGCACTAAAAGAATAGCGGGTTTATGTATTACAGTATGGCTGAAAAAAAAAAGTCGTTCTCCTGGAAGCTTCCATTAAGCTCTCTAAAGCTAGACATAGGAATTCATTTTCAGGCACTAGACCCTTCTCACCAAGAAGGCTTATCAGCATTAAAAATTGCCAATAAACCGGCATGTTTAAATTCTTCAACTTTATCTAAACATCTGGGTATATACTGATTCACCTAAATTTAGACACCAGGCTTTGAAAATTACAATATATGTAGCCATTTTATTTTTCTAATGACAAAACAAAGTATTGGCAAGAAATATGTTGATTCATAATACATTAATTTTAATCATTATGTTGGGTGGCTAACAGTAAGTGAAATTGTCCTCCTACCCATGAAACAGCCCATTGAAACATTAGATCAGCTTGGTGTTGGAAGTCAGGGAAGTTTATCTGAGTATGTCATGTGTCACTTTGAGATGTGAACAAGCTAGGAACCAGTCTGTATCAGATCTAAATAAAGATATCATTTGAAGCACAGATATTTACAAGTTGTCTAAATAGCACCTTTGTTCATTTGAATACAAAGTTTTAAAAAATAACTAAGATTAAGGAGACAGAAACTCTGCAGGTTTAACCCTTGTTTCCCTGGCATTCATCCAGTTTATGCCTCAACAGCTGAGCCTCTAGACCAACTGTTTGCTGGGCTTCTCAGATTCTTTCTTTAAAGCTGCTATGTGGTAGTCAGTTATACTGCATATACTTTTTTAGATTTTGTTGACAAGAGATTGGCATGGTTGCTAATTTTGTTGCCCCGTAAACACAGATAACAGGAAAGGAAGATGTAATCCCAGCATATAATAAGTTTATCACTGTATTCTATAAAAATATGTATCAGATCCTAAATACTTTTTGTTTCTTCTCTTTTATGCGTTGAGTTGTAATCTGTTGGCAAGACAAACAGGCATATCAAGAGCTGCATATGCTAAGCCAAGAATTCCAATAATCTGTCAGTCATTTAATGACTACATGCTGGGTAAGGCCTGGTTTAGTGACTAAAGGTAATTGGAGCCAGCACAAGCTGATGTAAAACACATCCGAGTGCATCGCATTACTGTCAGGCCATTTTTCCACTATCAGTAGAGAATTAAGGAAACATTTTTTTTTTAAATCTTACTTAAAATTGTTCTTGTAGAAATTATCATTAGAAGATGAGATTTTTTCAGGGTAATTAAAACCACTGATGTTCAACTTAAATAAATATTTTGCAGAAACAATAATTATGTTTTGTATCACATCAACCATAATCTAGTGACCAGCTAGACAAATACATTTCAACAAGGAAATTTTCAGGCCAGTCCTTCCCTTGGGGAAAGTGTGGTTTCCCTGATGTCTTGTTTCTTGCTGACTTTAAAGAGAATGCTCATCCTAATTCTGAAGTAATGTTGGGAAACTGGAGAGGTACAGACGCTTTTCTGCTTTGTGAAACTGCTACAAAATATACATTATACACTTCCATTGTGCAGGAGTATATATAGGTTATGAAATCTATTTCTTCAGTTTTACTTTTAGCATATGATAGCTTGATATTTCATTTTTCAATGTTGAGGAAAGTGCTACTAAATTGGTAGAAAGTTAAAAATGTTAGCACAATAAGTAAAATAATATTAAGCACATTGTCAACATTAAACAGAAAGGATAACTTGGAATTTCTAATCCAAATATCCTTGTGTATATCCTCATAATGGTTTCAACTTGAACACTTTTTCTCTCAGAATTTGATGGTTTAGTGTCTGGAAGCCAATGTTGTGGGAAAGAGAAAAGTAAATATATTCCTGAAATCTTCATAAGGCTAAAACCAGAAAAAACTGAAGTGTAATAGAATTGATATAAAGTAACAAATCAGATGTGAAATAGCAGCATATATACATATTGATCCAGTGGAATCGAGATTGTGCTAGGCAATATACAGACAAAGGATGTCTTCATACTTCTGAGGGAAGATTAATGAGAAAAATGACTCCTAAGTGCTCTCATTTCCACCTAGACAATTGCAGTCCCAACCCATCCTTACAGAAACCATGGTATTTCATGCACCATTAGGTTCTGCTTATCTTCCAGCTTTGTGTCTAGCTTATGGGAGCTAAGATATAACTTTTTCCATTAAAAAATTGTTCTTGTGTCTTCCAGGATGCAAGACAGAAGCTGTGGCAAGGCATTGCCTCTTTCTTTAATGCTGAAGGAGGCTTACTCTCCAGAGAGAGACACCAGTAAGGCATATCCTGAAAATATGTCAGAAGCTTCATCTTATCATGACTTTTTCTGTGATTCTCTGTCAGACACACAGAATGGTGAATTTTCAAATGGACTTTCTGCCTTCCTTACCCAGGAGGAGATAAGTAAGAGCCTTGACATAGCTCGAGAAGCCATTGCCAATTCCATGGAGGAAGATGAGAACACAGCACCAGACTTAACTCATTATCTCAACACCTCTCTTTCTAGCCCTTCTGAAAACCTATCTTTCACGGACAGCAACCTGCACGAACAAGAGGCTTTACAGAGGCCTCAAGCAAGCAGCTGGACTTCATCTGCTGCAAGTCATATTCTCCCAACGAATCAGAAAGAGCAATCCACTGCACCTCAACCAGAAGGTAGTTTTGTCACAGTTTCTAGGAGACAAGCAAGCACCTCACCTTTTCTGCCTGCTAGTCCGAGTTTCGTCAGAAGCCTGAAATACTCAGAGAAAGGTGGTCCATGTATGCTTAAGACAAGCCCAGACTCTGAATCGACATCCCAGGGAGAAGCTCCTTTCAGGAACAAGCTGTGTGACAAAGCTGCCACATTCATTGAGGAGTTATCATCTATATTTAGACAGGCAGCAAAGACAAGAGGCCGTAGCCCTGATGGGGACTCTTCCTCTCCAGACAGTGGATACCTGTCTCCTAATAAGAAACAACTAGCTTTAAGTACCTTGGTGAACCAGGAGTTTGACAAACCACATCAAGAGACTGAGCCTGAGGAAAAACTACTTGGAGTTCATCTGAATGGAGAACATTATTCTGGAAGAGGGAGCATCATGGAGAGCAAAATGGTCCTGTGCCGTCCCTTCATCAACATGGAAGAGCATGAATTTTCACCACCTCAATTCACTCAGAAGCTCCGGAGCCAGGAAGTTGCCGAAGGAAACAAAGTATTGCTGGAGTGCAGAGTTGCTGGCAACCCAGTCCCTGATGTCAGGTAAGTGCTAAGTCACCAGATATCATCACCTGATGTGGAAGATACCTAAGGACAGGTATCACAGTGACCTGCTTAGAGGCAGTCAAATAAGAGCAGTCAGTCATGCAATTTTACAAAGCACAAAGAATAACATTCTAAGGTCTTTATTTCACTAGAATGTTTCATTCTTATTTGCCTGGGAAATTAGATTCTGCTTGATTTAAGAGCCACATGGCAAAGAAAAAGAATCAGCTCTAGCAACATTCTGTGTGATTGTTACTTCATTAATCTAGGTAAAAGAAGTCACAACTTGCCCCTGAAGAGCATATCTCAAGAAGATGATACAGCTTTTACTGCTGATTAATTGGAATGTCTCCAAGATCCATGTAAACTGTTTTTATGAATCTTAACTTGTGCAGAATCATAAAATAAGAAGGCAGATCTTAATGACTGAGTAAAACGTGTGATGAGAAACACTGCTGACATATTAGTAGAATATTGTAAAATCAAGTATACTTTTAAGTAATCACATCAGTATAAATTAGTTTGTAATTTTTGTCTTATTTCCCTTTTGATACCCATAACTGTGCTATATTAGCACCCTGTAGACACAGACATTGCTGAATTGTGGCAAATATGGTTCATGCTAACTTCTCAGGCTCTTGCAAAGCTCCCTGACAGTCAAATTAATACATTTTCATGGTCCATTCTCGAATTGGTTTTATTTAATAATTATTACTAATTCTCCATCTGGCAACTTAAAGAGGACTATTAGTTACTAATAAAAATTACTTTTTCAAAGTTTCCACTAAAAACAAATTTCCGCCTTAGTCTCTATTTCATTATGGGTCTTCAAGAGAGGAAAAATACGGCAGCTGTACCTCAAAAACTACTCATTTTGGAAGTCGATGCACTTCTGCCGCGTGTCCTTTCTGTAGTGACGCCAACTTGGCTGAAGAGGTCACTCACACACAGCACGGGCGGCACAGAGCCCTCGAGCGAGCACTGCTGTGGAGCCAAGAAAGGAAAAACAAAGGCTCACTCAGTGGTTGAAAGACAGCAAACACTTGAGTGATGTTTGGGTGAGACTCCAAAGTCTTTGAATCTTGGGGAAAGGAGGGGGTTCTTTCCTTTAAAAGATGAGAAAGCATGCAGAAAAATCTGTAGTGGATTTTTATCTATAATAACATTACTGGAAACTTCTAAAGTTTCATAGTATCATCTAGGCACATCACTGTCCATTCTGAATATAAAAAGGAATTTTATGGTGTATCCTGTATATATATCCAGTAAATAGTTAATTTGCTGCAGTGGAAAAAGACAAGCCTATTTAAAACCACCCACATATTGCAGAACAAGTGAAGAATGTCTGTGCTACTTTCAGAAATATTTTCTGTAAATGGGAGTTTTATATAGTTTAAAAATAAAGCAAAACACCAATGATACAGTAATAGTTGGTCATTCTCTTGTATTTTGGTAACGAAAATAATCCAGTTTTCTAAAGCACTTTACTTAGACAATTGTTTCATTAAACTGGTTTGTACGATTTGTGGAAAACAATATCCAGACCATAATCATATGAATTCAAAATATTTACTGTTTTCTGAAAAAACTGGCCAGAAAAAAAAAAAAAAGAAATGTGTGAGAGAGATTAAATTTTTTGTGAATATTTCTGAATAGATAGAAAGTAGAAATGGATATTAGGAATGTATTGTATTGTATTGCCAAAAGAAAGGCTATGGAAGAAGCTGAACAGTTACCTGGTGTGAGAAGTGTAAGAGCAAGCCATTTGGCACATGCAAAACATGCTGAACAGGAGATGCAGACAAGGGCATGAGCCAGGGCTGCCATAGTCTGTACATTTGCATATAGCAATAAAATCCGTAGAAACCTAGCTTCAGCTGTTCTGATTTTTCCCTGAAAACCCAGTTTCAATACCATAGCCACTGCAAATACTCTTTTTGGAACTCTGTGTGATATGTGTGATAAAAGTAGAAAGCAACTGGGATTTTTGTGGGGTTTTTTGGTTTGGTTGTTGGTTTTTTGTTTGTTTTTTTTTTGTCTCAGCTTGGAAGAAAATAACTGGAAGCCCTATTTCCAAAAGTCATAAGGAAGTAACGAAAGTTTAATGGTGACAAGAAACTCGCTAAGTTCTTATTTCACCCAGCACTCAAAAAGTTGTCCAGCATAATAATGAATACAGCTGATATTTAGGCAGCATCAAGCACTGGCAGCCATGAGATCATCCAATTGACACCAGAGCAAAAGGCCTTCAAAAGAATCTACATAGACGCTTCTGATCTTTTAGCATGTTACTGCTTTTCTATGCCTCACATTTTATCCTGGATCCAAGTAATCTTTATAAATGGTTTTCTTCCCTTTTCATAGCTTTATTTCCCTTTTTTGTAGCTTAACTTTGAAAGTCCTCAGCCTATACGAAGTTGTGCTAGAACCCTTCTTTATCCTGCTACCTTTCTTATGAGGATAAAGATGAAAACGTAGCAGAATCTTAGTATAATTACAGAAACTGTCAAATGTAGTGTAAGGACAAGGTGTATATTTGAAGGTTATTTGACTAGCAAAGCCTCTTAAATTTTAAGTTCTTTAGATGTTCATAGCCATACACAGCTGAAATTAAAACAGTAACTGTTATGGTTTGAGTGATGAAACTTGGCTACAGTAGCTTTTTACTACAAGTAGAAAATACGTAAACTTTGAGAGAAAAAATTAAAACTAGAATCTTAGGGTTGAAATCCAAAAGAAAATAATCAGTTATGTTTCAAGAATCATTCCTGTTTTTTTCAAAGTTCAATGGCTAACTTACTAGTTCAACTAGCAGAAAATTATATTTCTTACAATGAATATTTTGTCACTGGTCAGAAGAATTCTTACATTTCTGAGCAACCCATATTCCAGCCTAGGATCCAGGAAAGTACAGGGTGATTTGAAAAGTTCTAGGTTATTTGCCTTCTAAAGAAGGTCTAAAACATGTAAAATATAAGTCGAAACAGAAATTTTCTATGTTACTCTCAAAACCGTTTTATCAGTCAGCAGAAGTATTCGAAGTACATCAGCAATGCAGTGTTTAAAATACTCATATTCGCCTTCAGCTTCCTAAAGCAAGTCCCAGCTGGGAGTGACTTAGACCTCTTCAGCATTTGCCTCACCACCTGAATATTTAATTGCTTCTGAGGTCTGCCCAGAGCTGTAAGCCATGATTAAAGTATTTTCTGAGGTCTGTCCTGAGCTGTAAGCTATGATTAAAGTATTTACAGACAGTCACGCAACTTCTGTAGCACAAGAGGTATTGAAATTTTTGTGCAAAATATTTTTTTTTCCTTTTCCCGCAGCAAATGGACACCAAAAGAAATCAGAATCAAAATTAAAAATAAGGCACTTTCCACATACTAAATGACAAGAACAGGGTTTCTTTGCTTTAAGGAAACTATTTGCTCTCATTATTGTCCTTTTCTTCTCATAAGTGCTGTTTGTCTAGATTTCACCGTAACAAATACCCAAAATCCCCACAGATTAGAAACACTACTTGCATGTAACCCAGAACGGTTCTTAGAAAATACAGAAACCAATGCAAAGTACAATACTTAAATTATAATAAAACAAAACTATGTTGACTTCTACAGCTTCAAAATCTTACCCAGTTTTACAGCCGTTAAAGGCTTTGAAGACCAAAAACATGCAATAAACTATGTCACCACCATGGTCTTCCCATCAGGCAGAGTTGCAAAGGAGAATTGAACATCAGATTAAGTCATGCTTAACACAAATCTACACAGCTGCATAAAAACCCAGATGTACAGGACAACAGTCATTAAACTACCTACACAGCTGTTGGTAGCTTTAAGTCTTGGAATGTAAGAGGTGTCACAGATGTAGTTTCTGCTTCTTTGTGGACTTGATTTGAGGTAGGAGATTTGTGGTTTAGAGATAGCATTTAGTTTTGTTTCTTGAAGTCTTTTATGAGGTAAATTTTGTAGTTGTAGTGAAACACCAGTGCCTTGGTGGGAAATAGAGATGTTCTACTAATTCTATAATGGCAAGGCTTTAATACTACTTATTTTTATCAAATATGAGTAGTTATTTATGTATGTGTGGTAATGGGACATACTTGACCATTCTAGGTGTCCTTAGTTAAAAAAACAACCTGTTTCACGAGTGTGTTCCTTGCTTTCTTGTTTAAAGTCTTTGATAGTCATCTTCAAAATGTTGTGTTACTTTTTTATTTGTAGAAGCTTAACTATTTAAGTTAGATTTTAGAACCACGTGGTGCATGTCCTGCTTTTCAAATATTTTCATAAGCTTACATTACATTGCTTATGTATATAAGCATATACATAGTTGTATTATTCAAGATGGAAACTTTAGTGAAGATATTTTATGATGAACTTGTTTAAAGTATTTGCTAGTTCTATTCTTGTTTGTTTGCCCAAGACCAAAATTTGCTTCTGAGCAATGAGATGCTTAATGTGTCTTAAGAACAGAGTTTACTAGACTACAAGCATTATGTTAGCAAGAGTGATTGCAGAAATAATTCATAAAAGATAAAAAAGATTAGGATGTATTCTGTGTGGGAGGAGAGGGTTCTTGTGCATTGAAAAATCAGTAATGGCCACATATATTACTCTTACACAATAAAAAATCTAGTCTTTGAGAAGAATCACCTTTGGGGTGATTCTTACCTGATTCCCAAAATGCAATATTTTGCAGTAAGAATTGATCTAAAATACTTCCACAACTTACACAATTTTTTCTGTTCCATAATTTCAGTGTTGTTATAACTGTTCATTAATATCTAGAACAGTGCAACAAGAAATAGTGGTTTTCCTATTATGCAATCTTTGGTAAATAGTGTTTCCAGAATATCTTGCATTTTTTTCCTAAGGGTGATAATTTATGAAGTCAGTTTTCAAATTGCTCACAAATATGAACATTCTTCTTATATTCTTCCCATAGTTTAGCTGTTTTTCTCTATTAAAATATTTTCCCAATAAACATACTTTTATACAGAATTCTCCCATAGTCCTCTATTAATCTTTTCAGAGTAGAATCCTGCTAATCTCTCTTCTTACTAGCGTTTTGCAAACAGGGGGTGCTTGTTAAGAATGGAAGAATATTCTTGTACATAAGGAGTTCATTGGGTCAAAAATGTTCTGTTTGTAGATCTGGGTGTTTTTCTGTGTATGGAAGGATCATTGACAATCATCTGAAAGTGTAAGCAGCATGCTTATTGCTGAGATTAAATACAAAAATGTTGTTAGCCATTTTAATCTGGCAGTACACTCATTTAAGAAATCTGCTCAGCAGTAATATGTTATTATTTAGTATTTTATTTACACTCAAAGATAAAATATGTATAGATATGAAAATTGTGTGTGAGCATCCTCAATATTTTTCTGTCACAATAATATTTTTTCTTTCTCTTTATCAATAATGTCTTCTTCACTTATGCTGGGCTTTTTTCTTAATTTACAAGTCAAAATAATAACTATTTTCAGTTTACTTCATTACTCTTTTAGCCCTTTTTCCCTTCTCATTTATTTCCTTTTATAATCTTTCTTTATTGGACCATACCATGCCATTCTTGTGTCTTTTTTATGTTTGCTTTTGCTGATTTTCAGGTAAGGCCTACCCATCTCCAGGAATCCCTGCAGTTTCAGTTTTCTTTCAGAGCATACCTGGAATGTAGTGTTGAAAGTCACCTCAGTGACTTGTGAAACTGCTCCTTAATTCTTATTGTCTTAGAACAGTGCTCTGGACTAGTGGGCTTTGTTGGGGAATCGAGAGGTTATACTCCAGCACAAATGGTAAAGCTATTGCAGTGGCTGCCTGTAGGGATTTGTGGCCTGCAGGTATTAGGTAGATTGCGTGCATCTTTCAAATATTTCCTTTTCCATTCTCCATTCATTTTGTGGCAGTAAGAGTCCGCACCCTCAGGATTTTCTGCATCTCGGGAAAATACACAGTGGAGTTAAGGCCTGTGTAGGTCATGTACCCACCTGCTTTAAAAAACAGTGTGGCCTATCTAAGCAATGCTAGTAGTGCATCGGTTTTCTTAACTTGTGAGTAATAGTTCTTTTACCTTAGAACCACTTGGAAAGAGTATTTCTCATCGTGCTCCTTTCAAACAGCCTTCAGGAGACTCTTGTAATGTGTGCTTGACTGGTGCAGAGAGGGGGCAGAGCTTAGTGCCGTGTGGGTGTGGCCAGCTTGTTACTCTATCGGAACGACTGGTTGCCATGTTGCTCGATCTGTTCATGGGGGTGTGGTACCTAACCCAGAGTATATACCCATATGCACTGCTGGTGAAGATGTTTTTCAGAGTAGGGAGAGGGATTAGGATTGTTTCGTTGATGTACTGCATGATATTGGTTTATGACATGGTAACATCAAGGGCAGTGAGGGTCATTAGGGATGTGTATTCAGAGTTGTTCACCTGTCCTGGCCTTGGCGATACCTCTGGGTATTCATTAATAATCATACCCAGCCTGTAGGAGGAACAGAGGAGGAGGATTTTTCCCAGCCTTCCACCTCCTTCTCCTTCAGGTCTGCTATAACAGCTTTTGAGAAGTTTGTATTCTCTTTAGATGTTAAGAAAAGCATCTTTCACTAAATTTTTATCTCAACCCATAGCCTCTACTTTTGTCCCTTCCTCACCAGAAGGGGCAGGGAAAAAGGGAGTGGCTTACTTGGAGTTTAATTCCTCCTCCTGGAGTTAAACCACAATAATGATAACCAAATGTTTCATTTGGATGGCTGGGTTTTTTCCCTTGCTTACCTGTCTAACACCATAGAGTACAGTATTTAAAATAGATACCTGGAAAGTGCGGCTCCTTCCTATGTGAAATTATCTTTACAAAGTTCAGATTGTGATGAGAGGATAATTTATATATAATTTATAAAATAAATAAATTGCTAGAAAACAGGCAGAGCAATCCACTGATGTTACCAAATGAATATTCAAAGATCTAAAAGAATGTGTGGCTGAGGTTGGGAAGTTGGCCTGTGGGGACACAAACTCTTTACTTTTTGGGTTTTGTAAAAGCCCCAAGGAGGATCTGTAGATTCTCGACACCAGGGTTATTCTTATGTTTCATTTATTTATTGTCTCTCTAGAACAGTTTTGACTAAATGATGTATGCATTTCCTTGTCTTTGTTATACAGGCTCTGTGCATCACCAGGCTCTCTTTCTTTAGAGCTGTAATTTTTCATGAATGTGGAAATAGCTCTTGTAAATTTGGGAGTTTGAAAGTTTCATATTTTTGTTTTGGTTTTTGTGTGTGGTTTTTTCCATCCTGAAAATTGGAAGAATAAAGCCTGTTAGGTGCATGAAGATGGGTGCTCTAAGAGGCAGTTTTACAAACAAAGGGATAATTATAGGAACTAGAGTTAGGAAGAGAATCCCAGCTCAGGTACTTTATTTTTCTTTGTTCATGAATACCAATGTCTCTGGTTTGTTTCTTCTGATTGCATTACTGAAAGTTTAAAAACACCTCAGTTCACTTCTTTAGTCTTTTATTCTTCTTTTTCTGCCTCTCAGTAAAAGAAAGCAGATCTAAAGTTCCTTCCTAATGCTCCCAAAATAAATAATGTATGGACTAGTATTTATAAAAAGACCCAAAGATTAGATGAAAATGTTATCAAAATACTTGATGGCTAACATGAAAAGCTTAAAAGTAAATTAATAAAAATTATGCTGCTATCCACATAATGGAAAAAACATAAAGGACTTTTGCCTTGTATTTACACAGGAATTGAATGAGACTTGGATGAACTTTAAAATAATGTGGCACCACATGTCTTCAGAAAGCTCTTTCACTACACGAGCTTTGTCCATGTTAAACATTTTTAGTTTAAAAACAAAGTTTAATTGAAGTAGTTTTAAAATACAGATTTCCCACAAAAGTGGTGTTGAAACAGTGCCAGAGGCAAAATTCCAAGGGGCTGCTTTTACTTCATGTTTCAGAATTTATTTGTATAAATCTTATAGGCTGTCTCTGAGCCTTTCCAGTATTGTGCAAAGCATCAACAGCCAAGAAGTCTGACAGTGAGGAAATGCATCAGCAATCTGCTTGTCATGGATGAATTGAAAGTGATCTGTGAAAATTAAAACTAAATGTAGAGCCTAAGTAGAACAGAGGTGGGAATGAACCTACATGATTTAGGACTATTTTACTTGTACAGAAAGAGTAGTTAGGCTTTTCACAGAGCGAAGTGTTTGGAGTCAGTAATTCTGGCATCATTACTTATCAGGGTTCAACAGGTATGAAGTGCTATTCCAAATCTTGTTTAGAATGTCATGCTTAATACACTTTGACATGTTTGCTCATTTGCCTAAAGGCAATACCACATCTTGGATTGTTTTAAGCTTCTTAAGGGCAATTATAGTAGTTTAATAATGTTAGTTAAACAGGACATATCTTTTTAAAACACCATACACTGCTTTATAAATATAAATTAAGTAAATACAATTATATCTTTGAAACTTGATGTTTTAAAAATTCTTTCTAATAAAAAACTGTCATATCTGAAATATATTCTGTAAATGCGTTCTTGGCAATGTGAAAGCTACCTTTAAAGATATGCTTAATGAATTCAAACAAATAGGACTTCTCTGCAGACATTCATAGCTGATGGCTGAAAATGTTAAACTTCAGTTTGGGCTATTAGAGCTGGCAGGGCTTTGAGGGAGGTAGGAAAGGCAATGGACTAGACGTGTATAATAGACCAAACAGAGAAGAAACATTGTTAAACAGCAGTGAATAATGAGCTTATTTTATTGGTTCTGGGACCCATCTGGAAAGTTTCTAACAACTGTTACAGTTTGATAGGGCTCTGTTAAGTGGACTGGAGCCATGGTTCATTTGCTAGTACATGGACTTGTCCTTCCAGCCCAGGTAATGGTAAAAGAAAGGGTAAAAGAAATTCCCTTGGCCTCCTATTCCATGTAACATAGGAAAATAAACGAGTAAGTGATAGAATCATAGAATATTCTGAGTTGGAAGGGACCCACAAGGACCATCTGAGTTCAAGTCCTCTCATAGTATCCATATTCCCTTCCCTGAGCACAAAGGTACAAAGAAAGCAGGAAAGTTAAGGAGTTAGCTATGGAGGTTTTTATACCTTGTGCAGTTTTGCTCACATTTTGATGTGTGGTGGAAGAAGAGCATCAGTTAGGTTTTATGTTGTCATGAGTTTTCACATTCCACATGCTTTAGAAAAAAAGTGATGATTAAAAGATTATTTGGGGTTTTTACACTTTGGATATTTTCAAATGATCCGGTTATGTAGTAAGGAGATAGAATTTCCTTTAAAATAGCAGAATGAACAAAATTTGGAAGCTTAGCTTTGTACATAATGTCTTTACTAAGGTGTTGTCCCTTTAGAGATTTAAGTGTTTCTTAGCTTTTGTCCTCAAGAAAAATTTTTACATGTACTAATTTAAGAAATGTACTTAATTTCTGTTTCTATTTTGTGCCCCTGTAAATTGCTTTATCTGAAACGACTCACAAAAGGGGAACAGATCAGTAGGAATAGGGAAAAATTGCAAGCAACTGAAACAGTGAAGGACTTGTTTAAGTATTGAAAACTTGAATCAATATCCATATGATATCTTTCTATAAATCAAGAAATAAGCATACTTCTTAAATAAGTAGGTAATATGGGTAGAGAAGAGGTGCTATTTTATCAAATAAATCAAGAGGAATAATTCAACTAATAATAATAATACACCTGTATTTACAAAGGTACATTCAAGTTGCAGAAGGGACAAATGCCTGTACAGAAGTATCTTATCTGATGTACTGAATTACTGGATGTTCAAAGTGTTAATTATTGACCTGTCTCCAAGAACCTTATTGCCTTCAACTAGTGTGCTACCAGTTGGTGTGATACTACTCAGTACAGATGAGTACACAGCTTAAGATAAGGCGTAGTGTGAACTTGAATAGGTCTGACTTCCTGTGGGAAAGGGAAATAAGTTAAAATGCCTGGGGGTTGGAGGTAATTAGCAGGTAGAATAACTCCTAAAATACTGGGGTTCTTTCTTTCAGCTACCTGCAGGTCAAAACAGAGACTAGGAGATTTAGGATTAGATTCAGAATAGATTTTAGGAGATAAAAATTTTTCTGCAACAAATCTGTTAAGAAGACATATCTGTTATATTTCTTTAATTCTAACATGCTGCTTCAAATCAAAGTGATTCATGGTTTCATCTTATTAATATTATGTACTTGCAATTCATGCATACATTAACATTATAAAAATAGTTTAGACTTTGCAGTTATGCAGTGCCTTTCATGTGAGCATTTCAGTGCTTTATAAACACTTTGTATAATGTGAACAGCTTTTGTTTATCTCCTCTTACTTGATAAGGTTGTGCTTTTCAGGTGGTCAAAGAAAAAGGATTAGACAAATAGAATCATTCTCTCATTTATAGTACAGCTGACAGGCACCTATTGCTGACTATGAACTCTTTAATATCACAGAGAATGTGAGCACATTGCTCTTAGAGCAAGTTATTCAATCTAGACTACTGGCACCTCATTTTCAAGTGAGAATAAGAGAATTTATATTAATCTTCGTGAAAATTAAATTCATTTCTGTTTTTTGGGAAAGGCCCATGTTCAGGCAATTTTTATAGTACATGTTATGAATCTCCCCATGAACTTGAGCGAATTCATTTTTCCAACTGAAATGCATTGCCTGACAAATCTATTCTTGACTCCGTTTTGTACAGTGCCTTGCCAATTCCCTTTACCCTCCACCACCAATGAAACTAGCAGTAGCAGTAATCTCGGTAGATCTAACCATGTTCCTTTTTTCTTTTTTAAAAAAAAATTAATCTTATTAATCTTAGCATTTGCACCAGTGATTATTACAACCTGAACCTGACTCAGTGTTGTAATAGGGTTTATACAGCTGCAAGAAGCATGGGGCAAACAAAAGCATTGCAGTCTAGAAACAAAAGTCCTCACTTAAGTTAAAGTTCTGTTTACACCAGTTTACATGGTGTTCTATTAAGATTGCTTTTCCAGTCCACAAGAGTTTTGAGAAACAAGCTAAAGGCAAAACCATTGTTCTGTAAATAGGCTGCCCTTTGCTGCCTTAAGAAGTGTAGGGCTAATGCCAAGGTAGATTAGAACAATTTATCCATCTTACTGCAATTCAAAGTGATATGTCTGCTTTTAATACTTACTGAAATTTGCATAGTGGTGACTGGCAACACTGTAGCTGCACTTTTGGCAGCTATCTGTGCTTACCCATGGAATAGCTCCATTAGATAAGGAATGTCAGAGATTAAATAAGCGACTTTTGATTCCTTAGATAGGCTCTCCATACAGCTAATAAAGATTCTTGGAATGCAAATGTCTGACAGTGGGAGATATGAGAAACCACAGACCCTATGCGTGGCTCTTCCCATATATGACTAAGCCATTCTGTGAATTTGCAGTGCAGGAAAACTACACTGCATGCAAATGAAATGAAAGAACTGAAGAAACAGCCACTACTTAAAAATGCTAGAGAGAGGCCTAAGGCACAGCCTTTACTGGAACTTTTTTTCGCTAGTAGAATCTGGTTTTGACATCTCTTTTAGGACTCCCACTGCTATCATAAAAAATCTTACCTCCTGCTCATAAGTGATGAAACTGAGGTGCAGAGCTTATCGGGAGCAGATTTAGAAGGAATACCACAATCTGACTGCCTTTTGTGCCTGTCACACACTTACATATTTTCTTTCAATAAAAATATCCTTTACATATTTCTACTAATTAAACTAAGATTTAAATTAAAATCTAAAATCTAAATTGAGAGCATTATAAAGAAGATACATAAACGTAAAACGTAAAACAGATGAAGTTCCTAGTGTTTTATTGTATACTTTTTGTCTATATTACTAACGCAGTATTCTGCTTTAGAAATTTATTTTAGTAATTTACCAAAAAAAATGGATACTTTTTTTTGTGGAAGAGCATTTAATACTACTATCTGTGCCTATCATTTTTTTGCTTTTCCTAAAACCTGTATTTCAAGTAACAGCAATTTCTTTTCTCAGAACGGCAAGTATCTGTGAGAAATAAAGTGCCTTCATAACCCTTTATGTCAAGAGTCTTCATCTCTTCTTACTTTTTCCTTTAGGTATTTAGAAAATTTTCTGTTTCACAATATAAAATAGTTCCACTCATGCATAAGATCCAGAATCTAAATCTAGGGATATTTCTTCCTCAGATTAGGTCTGGTTTTCAAATATAATTTGGAAATCAAAGCAGGCTATGGAAACTTAGCTGCAGGTGTGTTGGTTAGAACAAGGAAGCTCCATTATGTATTGCAAGGTATTTTACTAAGATGCTGATTCTGTTCCCACTAGAATACAGTTAAGACTTTTAAGTAGTTGTACCTCTACTTTAGCCTCTTGCTGTCTTTTTTTGCTTTAACTGCCTCAGCTGAGCTAGTACATTTAGTTACATCTAACGTAGGCTGTCCTCCATTTCCATAGAGTGATGCTGATTTTTCTTGTCTTCCCACAAATAGAACAAGTCCGCCCTCAACCTGAAGTTCTTGATATGTGAAATGTGCTAAGACTTTCATCAAAATGCTATTCTGTTGTTCTTTAGATAACTCTGGTTCTTTTAATTGCTTAGTAAATTTTCAACCTTTGAATTCTTTCTTGACTGCTGTTTAGTGAGTAGTGCACAGGGCATAGCTTCACACCACTTTGTTTTTGCCTTCCATATTATATTGGTTCTATTTTCTTGTTTGCTCATTTACTCCTAGTGAGCAGCACAAATACAGTTTCTTAGTACCTTTCCCTGTACTCAAAATGGAAACCATCGAGTTAGTTATATAATCTCCCTCAAAATAGTTGGTCATATAGGAGGCATCTTATTATAGTCTTTGAACAGAACTGCTTTTTCCCCTCATTGGTCATTAGAAAAACAGTGACTAAATCCACAGCTGACTTAAAAATCAGTAAAGATCAAAAGATCCATGTGGATATTAAGAATGGAAGCATCAAAAACTTTGAATATGTGAAATCAAATCTCAAAGGTACTGGAACATGGGAGCTGGTGAGGTTTTTTTAAACGCTATTCCATTACCCATTCCATGTGTATTAGGTGTATCTCTTAGGTGAAAACATGGCATTGAACTTTCATTCAAGTCTTGAAAAGTGTAATGATAATTCTTAACACCTGCTATCTGAACTAGAAGGAATTTCGGTGGTGAGTTAACACACATGTAATCTTTGCAATCAAGTAATTATTTGCACCTTTGTTTAGAGTGACAGCAGGCTATTTAAAATGTGGAGTTTCTGTTTTGGTTTCTTTGTTCTGCAGTGTATCAAGGTCTAGCATAATCTTCTCGGGAGGAAGACACATGACTAACAATCTGAGGAAAATTCACTTATTTTACCATGAAGAACTGTGCTTTGCCTTTCCTTAGTTTAATAAAAATGAAAACAACAGCAAAAAACACCCCAACAACTCCACCCCCCCACACCCCCCCCAAAAAAAAAACCAACAAAAAACCCCAACAAAACCTAGCAACAATGGAGCAAATTGCATGGCATATTGAAGATTATATGAAACAAGCATGCTGGAAATTAAAATAAAGGAGTAGTGCTTGACCTACATGGGCATATTTCTGATCCCTTGTAAGGTGCTATTTATTCAGTTTTAAGACTAGATATTTCTGTGAAGACTTTAGTCATTTTCCATGCTTATTGCAGTGAATATAGGTTTCATATTGTGCTTAGTATATCACCAGCATTATTTGAACTTTATGCCTGCAAAACAAAATGGATGAATAACTGCAAATTAGATTGTCATCTATTTGAATTCCTATGACTGTCTATGAGGCAGTTTAAAGAACTACTGTGTTGTTTGATTTTTTTTAAAGTATTTAACACACAGTATCAAATATTCACTCTGGCGTATATCAGTCTTGACTCCCAAGAAAACCTTGTATTGTGGGCCAAAGGGAAAAGGAGGAGGAGAATTTCTGAGGCTTCTACAATACTGCAGGGAGCCGGTATTCTAAAATTAATCTTTCTTACATAAGCTGAAGCAGGATAGCTTCAGCTATAAGATCAATTAAATCAGATGTTCTACTAGGTTTATTTCGTGAATCTTATAGAATAAAACTGAACCTTTTCTTGGCTTGCTGAAGAATGGAATGACAAAATCTTTGCGATTGACCACTTAGGTTGGAGGGTGATTAATTTCTGACAGATGCAGTACTTCTACATAATAGCTCTGGTAAAGTTTTAAATTATTCCTGATATTGCTAGTTATTCACAGTTTGGCAGGGAGAGGAGGAGACATCACTATTTTAGTACTGCCTGTAATGCAAGCTCTTGTACTAAACAGTTCTCTTAAACCCAAGGTCCTGAATAAATAGAAAAGCATAATATGTAGGAAAGGATTCCATTGCAAAGGGTCTTGTTTCAGGCCAATGATAAGTCTGCAGTGGTATTTTGAAATAGCTTGCATTTGGTAGTTAAGTAAAGCAAGAGGAAGTTGCATGCTAGATTGGTTTTGAAGCCCATCGGTGTTTAAAGAGAGCAAGCAAGAGACAGGAAGGCTCCTGACTTTTATTTCAGTATTTTAATAATCTTTCATACTTTAAAGCTTCAACAAAGCAAACGTGTTGCACAATCAGTTCCAATTTCAAAATACCCTTTATCATAAACACAGTGCAGTAAACAGAAAGCTAGGAGACTGATTTCAAGAGTCTGACAGATTAATGTACTTTCCACTTACTTCTCAAGTCTTAAACTCTTGTAATGAAATATGGGCATCAGTGAGAGAGAACTGAGGGGAAGGGCAAGCTAGTGAACAGAAAAGAGCTTTGCCTTCTATCTGATGTAACCAGGTTACAGAACTAAAGAAATCTGTAGAACAAGAGACCTCGTGGTCCCTTTGTTACTCACTCTCCTCATAAGCCACAAAGATATCCCATGATGCAAGAAAGGCAAGTATCACTCAGGCATGAATAAGGCATAGTTGGTTGGATGGAGCTTGGGGTTTGCAACAAATATTATTACTATTATTATTACTACTACTTCTCCTAATCTTGTGAGAGTGTTGCAGTTTTCACTGGACTTGAGTTCTACTGCATTTTTGTAGCTCTACTGCACCCTGACTATAGCCACCTCTCATTTGGGATATAGAATTTCATGAAGTCACTCTGTTGTAGAGAATGACTATGACAAGGTTGTGGTGGTTGTAACCAGAGCATCATGTCCTGTTCCAGAGCTACCATTAGAGTTCAGAACTCCTAACCTCTTTATTCTGCTCCTTGTTAACAAATCTGCCTGTACCTGCTGAAGTCTGTTCCATACATACAAACAGATACTGTTTATGAAAAGATGATAGTCTGCCATGCTTTTACAATACACTGTGTCTCTCATGCAGACCTCTGTATTGGCTACTTGGTGATCAAAACCCCTATTTCTTCCAGGAAGACAAATTAGAGATGCTCTGTGTAATTTCTTTAAACCCGGCAAGTTCTGTAGAGATTCTCTTGTCTTGCTTTGAAAACAAAACTGGTTTTTTTGTTGCTTTTCTGCCGGAATCAGGAAAGGAAATTGATGTGAGAAAAACAAGTAACAATTGTTCCAAGTTTTTTAAATGTATCTGAATGGTTTTTCTTATTTGCATGTGGTTATATTATTTCTATAAGTGCCTCTTCTAGTATGTCTATTTTGGATTTAGAGAAATAAAACTATCCTTTCACTTAGTATTTGAATCCCTTTCACGTTTCTAATTTTATGTTTCATGAAACCTTATAGCCTGAGAACCCTTTGAGAGTAGTCATCATAGATCTAACAGAATACTTTTGATATTTGTCACAGCATGAAGGCAAAATGAAGAAATGCTGAGATTTAATGATGTTTTTCTTCAGAGTAGCTACTTAAAAATACCAATGGAAAAAATGTTGATCTGTGTTAGGGCCAAATACTGGCTAGAAAGGAAATATTTTGATTACATTGTAGTAGTATGAAATATTGCCTAAATAATGAAAGGCAAAAGGATATGGCCTCTTACTATATAATCTCTTTGGTCATCAGCCAGAGCAGGAAATTTTCTCTGGGAGAGTGAAGGTATCGAGTAACTTGAAAAGTAATATATTTTTAAAGACACTAACTTCATTTCACACTGCCTTCTAGAATTAGATTGTCACCTTAAAAAACAGAGTTCTTGTTTGAAAAGTTGACTGCAGTTTAACTCTTTTTCTGTATTTATTTGAAATATACTTTAATTGGATGGGGAACAGGCGGAAAACTAAAGAATACCATTGTTGTAGTAAGAACCTTTATTACTAGTGAATAACAGTATACTGGGAAATACACTAGAGAACAGCACATATTATTCATGACTGTAGTACAAATGTGTCACCATAAAGTCAAACACTAAAATACCATATTTGCAGCATTTCACTTAACAGAACTGACTCTTGGCACAGTCTGTGTCAGCAATAAATCCTGTAAAGTGCAGTGATGGGTCTTGCAATTATATTCTGCTTCTCCTGTTTGTTGTACCAAGTGAGTTTGTTCACTTTTTAAAAAGTCTTTGTGGCAAGAGCATCGCACGAATGAATCTATACAGAACTAAGGCAGGAGAAGGAGCGGGGACAAAGGGGAGAGCTGTAGATGGTTGGAGGGATTTCAAAACAGTCTTGAAAGGATTTTGATTACTGATTGGACCTTTAAAAGAACTGTTATTTATTGTACAGAAAACTGCATGCTGCTGAAGTTTGAACATGGAAATAGGGTTTTGCTAAAGACAATTGCAAATCGTTGACTAGTATTCTACTTGTGGGACAAAGCTATCACAATATGTTATTATGTACTAAAAAAGTTCTGTTTCAGAAAGTACACTTCAGTTTATAATGCTTTTGAAATGTCACTACCTGTATTACATTTGCCATATGAATTGTTATAGTGATTATTTCTTGTCTCAGTGAATAACTGAACAATCACAATATTCATGTAACTTAAAAAAGCATGAGTAGGACCTGGTGGAGTGGGGGGAGTTAAGACTTAGACACAAACATTCTATCCCATCAAGGCAGCCTGATCCCATCTCTTGCTCGAGTAGGATGGATATTGCAACAGAAAGTGTCTTGGAGAGAAGGTGAGATTCTTTCTTCTTTGTCAGTCTCATGCAGGAATTCTACCATGGATAGCATGGGAGAATCAGCATCAGTCCTGTTAGTGCTGCGTGCATTCTGGTTCATAATGCCAGATACTGTAATGACATCACATCATAAATTATTTCTTTGGGGGCATCCACACCTCCCTTAATTGTTTCTATCCTTTGAAGACCTGCTGATTACAGCTGCATTATCCCTTAACTTCAAAAGTCCCAACCAATTAAAAGGTTCTGAGAAGGATTTTGTGACTGCTAAGGGTGTGGGATTTTTAGGGTTTTTTTCTTTTTAAGAGAGGAATGAGCAGAAAATTAGGTGTTTCGTTTGCCTGAATTAAAAGGAAATGGTGCCCGGTAATATATTTACTATCCTGCCAGTTCTTTAGGGCATATTTTGAAATTTGATACAGGGCAACCTTTGTGCTAGAGATGTGCTTTTTGCCACTCCTATGAAAATCCACTCAGAGCTGGCCAAGTTGCAACCTGCAGTTCTTTCTGGATTTATATGTAGTTCCATGATTGAGGAATTTTGCCCTAAAGCAAAGATTATGTATTGTACTGGCTATGTTCATCTCAGAACCCAATCTAAGCAGCTTAAATCCTTTACAGGCTTGTGGATTTCTATGCTTTCCATTAGGCTAAGGAGACTGGGATAGTTTAAAGAGAAGCTTCAGCCAGGAGTGTAGGGTACACTTAGGATCCGCACTGAATGACATGAGGGCGCTATCAGGAGCTGTGAATAAGCTGGGAGCTGACCAGACAAAAGCTCTTGAAAACCAGGGGAGGAAGGAAGGACAGAGTGCCTGGTTAAGAATGCTGGAATCCAGTAAGAATAAATGGAAGGAGATGGACTAAATGGGAGGTCAGGGGGCTGTGCTAGGAAATGTGAAGTTCGTGGTTTAGGGCTGCCTATACAAAAAGATATAGACATATAAAGGATGGGACTGGGGCGGGGGGACAGGACAACAACATTCAACTCTCACTTGCTGATCAGTAAGTCAGAATTTCTCACTAAAACATTCTGATGGGATTCCATGCCTTTTTTTAATGTTGTATGATAGAACTTACCTTGTTTTCTTGTTCCAAGAAGCATAAAATGCTTTCAGTTATAATTAATTATTGAAGTTACAAAGTCAAGGACTCAAAATGTAGAAAACCCAGTTTCACTCAAACAGTACACTACATTATGTAATTANCCCATGATCTTATTTGGGAGATACAGTAGAGGGGTAAAATCAAGAAAGGAATTTTGTGGGATTCTTACATTTTTTTCCATTGCTGGAGCTGGAAAACTAGGTATTGAATGATTATGCCTAGTTACTGAATGAATATTGAAAATTACATATGTTATTCCAGGTACTGCGGTCTGTGTTTTCAGCTGCAACTGGAACTAATAGAAATTCTACTCTAAATACATACAGCATTATATACTCTCTGAAAAAACCAGCTCCTAAATATTTCAGATTGAATTTTGCAATCCCATTTGCAAAGCAGTGATAACAGTTTTATCTCAATGTTAATTCTGAAAAGAAGTTGCTTATGAATTGTTCATGTATATGAATTGTTCATGTAGAGGGAAATAAAAAGACAACAAATACTAATAATAGTTTTAAAAGTAGGTAGACATTATATAGCAAAGAAGTCCAAATGTAGTTTGATGAAACCAGGGTTATAAAGGAGATGGAAAAGGAATAGGCATGGATATATAAATTTAAGGACAAATGGAGAGGCAACAGGTTCCTTTAGGTCTCTCACATCTTTACTCTTGTCCTTCCTGTGCTAACAGTATATGTTGGAAAAACCTGGTAACAAACAGTCCCATCCTTTCTTCTCCCAAACACCATTATCTGCTCAGCTAATTCTCTCCAGAGTATGTGTTGCTATTTGGCATTTCCTAACATTTGAGGGCTTAACCTCTTAGCAATGCTTTTTAATGTATTCGGCTTGTATGCAATGCCTTTTCTTTCCAAATATAATACTGAAAGCTCAGAACCCTCTATCATTACTCATGAGATGCACAAAGTCAGCTTGCCAAATATACAGCTGCTCCAGCTGACATTAAAAAAAAAACAACAAACCTGTAAAATTATTTGAGAATAATTATTTAACATGGTTTGAAAATATTAAAATACACTACCAATTCTACCTACCCTTTGAAAAAACATGAGGTATCATTCCTCCAAATCTGCTAAAAAAAAAGGCCAACAACGATGCTAGGGAAATTAAAGTGTCTGCTAAATGCGTGGTTGCAAGGCATGAGTTTGACATTCTCCAAGCACATAAAAATGATCCGTTTTACCTGTGGGGAGTATTTTATCAACACGTTTTATTCAAACAATACCCATTCTTATCAACCAGAACCAGGTTCAGTCTTGTTAATGGGATGAATTGGCAATGACTTCTGTCTGCATAGCAACCAGCAAATATTGTTCCAGTGATCCGGAGCAGCCAGTGCTGTTCCAGCAGTCCGGAGAGCCAGAGCACTCTGGGGCAGCTTTACTCGTGCCCACAACACTGCACTGCAATTCCTCCTCCTGACAATCCCCTCCCCATTTCATGAATGTGAACAGTTTTGAGTATGATCTCATCTAAAAATTGCAAATACTTGGGAGTTTTATGACAGGGAAGTATTACAAAGTGCTGAGACTTGCTTCATGAAGAATTTAGGTAGAAAACATTTTAAATTTTCTGTTATTAATGACTTACAAATATTTACCAAAAACCACAATTATGCTAACTTATTCCTAATATAAGTGAGAGTTTGTGTGTGCAGTATTTACTGTTTGCAAGTCCTCATTGTCCTTAAGGCCTCTTAGTGGAACTGCACTCAGCTGCTTTTTGTTGTTCATAAACAGGCAGTGACTGGAAAAAAAAGAAATCTTTTCACTACTATTGTTTATTAGATCTTAACATCTGCCACCTAGTAGCATCTCTTTCATTTTGTTCTGAAATTCCTTGTTTTGCTGCTGAAGTGACCTTACTTCACTCTGGATCGAATAATAAACTGTGAAAGACTATATTGCCTGATTTTCCTTTTATATTTTCTTAATATGGAATATGCATCTTTATAAAGGATATACTTAATTGTATCCAAAGAGATGAACTATAAAAATATAAGTCAGAAAGTATTTGAAACATTTAACATGGGTGGTTTTAATAGGTGTCTGTTATATAATGGTGTTTTCTATATAAATACAGCTTCTGTTATAGAGACTGCCATCTTCATTTTAGTTTAAACCCAGTATTTTGAGGTTTTTGAGTAGAAGTTTTAATAGGTGTGAATTACACCAGCGAATAGGATAAAGAATATCATCTTGTACTTTTTGCATAAATGGTAGGGAATCTAGGTTTTAACTCCTTTGAGGCCAATAGGGAAAATGCTAGCTTTACTTTTAGTTTAATTTTTCTTTTAGAAATACGGTTATTTTATGTTTTAAAGATAGCATTTCTGACTCGAGGAGAGAGGTGGAATTAGAGTATATATGCCATTAGTAGGAAAAAAGGTCCAAAAATATCAAAAAATACAAAAGTAGTGTTTCTTCCTACTTCTAAACTAAAATTTCAAGCAGAGGTATTTTGAATCTAAAAAGCTTCTTGAAGTTTAAATTTTTTAGCATTCAGTGTAGCTGTCTGAGTTCGAATTCCTGAAAGAAAACATGCCGCTTTTCCTACATGGATGCAAACCAGTAGGATCATATTTTCAAAAGCTTTGTGCTGTGGACCACTTTCAATCAGTACTGTTGAGATATATTTTATCAGATTTTTTTCCTTGAAGTCAGAAAGAACACTTGTTTGAATGTGCAGTGTCCATACAAAGATTACTGTTTATGCAAATTTTTAATACAAAATAACTTCTTATACCATAAACTGATGCACTGTATATAGAGTATGTTCTTGTTCTGATTCCTGTTGATTGTGCAGATTTCATAATGATTTCAGTAGGTCACTTAAAGGGATCTGTCAACATCATCTGAAGACCAGAAAGCTCAGTTTCTGCTCACAGTGGTTTCTGCTCACAGTCCTAAAGGTGAGCTGCATAGTTAAATTTAAAATTAGTTGGGATCTAAAAGTCTGAAACTCCAACGTCCATGCCATACTGCTGACAAAGAATATTAAACAGATTTTTCAGAAGAAAATGTTTGTAAGCATAGGAATACACTGATTTTACTTGAATCTCTTGCCTTGAATACCTCCCTAAAGTTTTATCTTTACACTATGTTTTCTGCCTCTGTTTGTTCTACTCCCGAATTTAAAGTGAATTTATGTTTACTCTATCGAGAAGACCTTTTGTTGGAGGGCTTTCCAGCAATATTATGTGTTCTATGTCAGAGAAGTTCGTAGATTGAAGCATTTTTGGATGCTTTTAGAGAAAACAAAACTGGCAGAAAACTTAGGGTATTTAAAGTTCTAACATTTATGCTTGCTATTTATGACAATTCCATCATTAGACATTAATTCTCTATCATAAGTTTCCCCATGATGATCTTGACTTCGTGGAGACAAATGAGTGAAATGAGTGTTTAAAGACTACAAAAATTAAGAATATGTAGAAAATGAATCAGTAAGCTTCCTTGCAGGTAGAGTAAAAGCACTAGTCACAAAGAATTTTGTTTTCATATTCTTTCCTGGAGTAATTCAACCCTGTAAGGATAATCATGCTACAGGTTGTACTTGTACCAGAATTGCATAAATATGGTCCCTGTAAGACACATTTTGTTTGAAATACCTCACATTAGGAGACAAAATAGATTTAGTCTATGTGGTAGCAAGATAACAAGAGCTTCCTTTCATACAAAATTTGTGTCATCTTACAGCAATAATTCTCTCCGTCTTCACTATAGCAACACAAAAATGATGTCATTATATATTGCATTTATACATGTTTGATCTTGACCTTTCCATAGAACACTTACAGAAATTCAAGCCCTAAATTATATGGCTTCCTTTGGATTCAAACTGAATTGTGTTATTTTAATTAACATTTGTAGTCTCTGATTTCCACAGCTTGACAGATTAGCATACCAGCAGAGTGATAAAATAAGATTAAAAGGTAGACAAACTTCTGTTTTTATTAAGCCTGAATGTTACAAAAGAAGAAAGAAATTCGATCATGGAATGTTCCTACATTAAGGATCTTAATTAATTAATTAATAACAAACTTCCATGGTATTTCTTTTAAGCTATTAATAGTTTACCTCTGTATTTGGATGTATTAGAAACTTAGATTATTGACTTGTGAACCATTTTAGTTTCATAGCTGCAGAAAACCTAAGTGCTACTGAAACTAAAAAGGCAAGTGTCATTTCATACCTAAATATTTCACCTAAAGACTTCTTTCTTACCTTTTTGTTTTTTTAGTCAAAGCATTCTTATCTGTTTTTTCTCTAAGCTCCAAAGGCATAAATAGGGCTTGCAGGACTGCGTCATTAAGAGTTGATTCAGCTTTTAAATGGGTAGTTATCTATTATAAATCAACATCTACCCTAGGCTCAGGAGAAAGCACTAACAACTTCAATCTTGGGAAAGATGTACAAAATGAAGATTCCATAGTAAGCTGTTAGGTCTTTGGCTTTTTAACTTTTTTTTTTTCACTTTCTGACTTCTACTATTTTTATTGTATGCAATAGCATTTCAGATTAAATATTTATAATTTTATAAGCTAATTCAGCCAAACTCATTGCAGTAAATAAGCTCAGCATTCTTGAATTCAACTTGTCTTTTGGAGTTGTGGGCATTTTGATGATTTGAGCATATATCACACTGCCATATTTGAAAATGCAGGGGAAGCAGTTTTTGAGCTTGAAAGAAACTTGGCAGATAGTTGTTATTATTCCTGCATATCCCCTCTAAATTAGACTAGCAGCAGGTGCTAGTGAGCCCCCATGATCTTATTCCTAGAAATGCCTACATTCATTGGGAAGAGATGCAATCAACATCAGTAACCTTTACTGAATATTATCTATTTTATATTCAGCTTTTCCAAAGTAGCAATGTGCACTCCATAAATACATCCCTCTTTTTTCCAGAGGGTACTGGAAGTCCTGGGCCTGAGGGAGTGTTTAAAGCTCTGCCTTCAGAAAGCCGTCAAGGAGGAAAGGCCATGTCACGTTCTGTGGGAGTATAGGGATTAAGGCATAGTGTTGATTTGGTAAGCCGGTATTGGGCAGGAGTTAGTTATTTTTGCATTATGTATTAATAGTAAATGGGATGCTCCTTCGTATGGATATATGTATAGTTTGGTCTGGTAAGTACTTTTATGTACAGTAAGTTGTCAGATGGGGTATCTGGTGTATTCCTGATCCTGCCCTGGCAGTGAAGGTTGTAAGTGTTTTCAAAACGTACTGCACAGACTGGTTGGGAAACTTATCAGTCAGCAGTAATCATACCCATAGGATTTTGAAAGCAAAATTTGTTTTTGTTTTTTTACCAATCCTACTAGGCAAAGGTCTGTGCAATAAAGGACTGGGATCTTCTCAAGGGGTAAGAGATGGTAGGGACTTGGCATTATCAGTAAGGAAATAAATTTTTTGGAGACTCGTATCAAATTTTAAGATTTCTATGAATGAAGCATGAATAAAAATGTGTATATAAGCACCAGAAGAAACAGCCTAAGTGTTAAAAGTATTGCCTCAAATGATAATAAAGGACATAATTCCCAGCTGATCATATGAAATGCGAGGTTACTTCTATTATAACCTGAAAGGCCTTAATATATTGGTCTATAGAATTTTGTCGGTGGAAGACTGTGCATTTTGACAACAGAAGGGTGGGAACAAGATTGTACTATGTGCTTTTTCTGTTAGCCCAAAAAAGAAGGAATCCTATAGAAAAAGACTTTCTATAGGAAAAAATTGTTGCTAATCAAGAAACTTCGAGGAAACACAAGAGCTTGATAGTCAGCATCCCTTGTTTTCCATGTTGCATAAGAGTGATCCTGGCCAGACCACTAAATACATGTTTTGCTTCTTGTAAATATGTGGCTGTGAGAGTATATGTTCAATCAAGAGAGGATGAAAGCTACAAGGGAATGACTGTGTAGGTAAAATCAAATTACCTGGAGACACTGCAAATGCTAAAAGGTTTTGCAAAGAGATTTGTTATACCAGTTTTCTATACATCTACCTAAAAATTATGAGGGAAGCATTTAATTTTAGGTATGTACAGCTGAGAAAATCATACTGAAATTTCATCTCACAAAAAATAGAAAGCTGAAAAAAGTGCTAATTTGATGCACTTTCTTCTGCAGGAATGGTCTTGCAGTAAAGGAAAAAATCCAAACATCTGACTTTACCACCAACTCCATGTTATACACCACTGCAGCCAGAGAGGGCAAATACTGTACAATTTTTAGAATCGTCAGTGTTCCAAACACTTGAAGGTGACATCTTAGAGTCTCATTTTACAAAGTCTGTTTACATTAGGGACACGTAAGCTTGCTGTAGAATTAGCATTTTTGGTTTAAGAACATGCATGTAGCATTCATACATTCACACAGATGCATGTAGCATTCTGATTTAGAGCTAAGTAATTTGTTAGCCAAGTTTTTCTCAATGGTCACATCTTTTTGACTACATATTGATACTAGCAAGCCTCAGATTGCTACTCTTTCCTAAACACTAGAACACCCATTTTAAGGAGCACATCAAGGATGCTCAAGGAAACTGTTGGTGTTTATTCCACATGTTAAACTGAAACTTGTACAATATACCAATTAATACATACAGGTTCCATCATCTTGTATCAGGGGAAAAGAAATTATGTAATGTCACATTTCATGTGACTATCCTTCTAGCTGGTGTGGTATTAGCCTCTCTTCTCTCTGGTGGTGACTGAAAACTGATAGTCCAGTCTCTAGGATTATCATTGCCATTAGGTAATTCTATGTAAAATACACATTCTTAGAAAGGAAAGCTGCAAGCAGTTGTACTCAGTGGAGTTCAATTCTTAGTTTTATCCTCTTGTGTATTAGTTTGTATTCATTACTAAATATGGTGGGCAAAATTTTAACCAAAAAAAAGATTGAAATGTCAAATTATATTCTTTTAGTCAGTTGTAGGATGTCTCATCTTGGATACTTGAAAAGGAATGTCTTTGGCAGAAAGATTGTCAGCCCTTTGCAGATTGCTTATGCTCCTTACAGCCTGGATTTTGTCTTCTGCGTAATACATCTTTAGACATGCTGTTGTTTATACCTAATTCCCTTTTTAAATTTCACTTGCCTTGCCTTTCAGAGACTTGTTGATACCATTTTGCCACATTAAAGTACTCAAAGCATAACGTCTTCATCCCACACTGTCCCTGTCAGCAGCAGGACAGACGCTCCCTCAGACGCCTCTCTACTGCACTCTAGTGTATTATCTGGAGATCTCCCCATCCTATGCCAACACAGTACTTTCAAAATTCTCATGGTTTTTGGATGCCTAGAGTTCCCCCCCGCCTTCCCCCCCGCCTTGGTTTTCGATACAAAATGACAATCATTACAGCAAAATTTAATAGTCTGTGTTTTGCTTCCTCCTTTGAAAGTTGCCGTATTTTGAAAGGACATTTTAGTGACCTTAACAAATGGGAGTTTCAAACTGCCTGCTTTCAGTTGTGTGCTGATGCTTTCAGGGATCTAATGCAGCTTTTCAGAATGAGTCACCTGCAAGAAGATTTCAGTACTTCCCTGCTTAACTTTGAGCCAATGCTGCCTGTACTTAGGTGCTTAAAAGGATCTGACCTTTGGGTAGCTTATCTTTGCATTTCTTTGACTAGGGAATGGCGCCAATGGTGCTAGATACGCTTTCAGTGACATTGAGCTGGGATACCCAGAACATTTGCATGAGAATCCATATTACACAAGGGGTGCAAAATCTAAAGAAAAGTAATCTCTTCTGATGGAGATAGTTTTGTGTGTGCCTACAGTCTGTGTCAATCACTCAGGCTATTATTTATAAAATCAAATTCTCTCTAGAATACAAATAGCTGTTAAAAAAGTAAACTAAATCCTAACTAAACCTGTCTTTTTCTCTAGTGAACACTTCAGAACATACATTTCTGTGTTCTAACTAATTATTTTTTTCAGGTAGCAAAACGCAGGATTGCAAAGGAAAAAAGCCGAAATTCTCAGCAGAAAAAGTCTTTAAGCTTTGTTCCTGATAAGCAATTTGAATAGAAAGCAAATAACTTTTATTTCTTAGGAATATTTAAATCTTATGTGCAATTTTAAAATGTATATGTATATCTAAAGGAAAAGTCTTGCCCTCTTTTTGAAAAGCAGTGCAGCATTAACTATGAGCTGCTACCAAGAATTTGCTATAGAAAAGCAAATTCTTGAACCTCTGACTTCGTGGTGTGAGTTTAATAATGGATGTGGACTATTTATTTTACCTATTGGCTGGCATCTGTTCTTGGCTTTTATCTCTCTTTTCAGATTTGATGGGCATGGAAAGGAAGCCAGAAAAGTTTCTTGGTTTTGAATGCATATTTACAGGGAAGGTCTTCAATATTTTAGTACAGAGATGATATAATGCTGGCAAAATTGAGACTGTGCAATTTGAGGTGCTTTACATGAAATCATATAATGAGCTCTAAGTAGTTCAAAGTCTTTGTAGTCTTGTCCAGTACTTCAGTTGTAAAAGGCACTACTTTCATAATTTTTATGCAATGTTGTATTTTGAAATCCATGCATTTTAATATAAATATGCTTTTATATATGTACTAGCAATTTTAATGAAAATATTGTTCATGCTTGTGTGTATTGACCTGCTTGCCCCTTGTATTAGAATGTTACTTCATATCCCCAGTAACTTGTTTTTGGAGCAACATTCACTTGACTCTCCTTGTCATTCAGTAGCAGCTTGCTACTCTTCCAAAGAGCAGTAAAGTAAGAGGGAATACAAAGTGGTTGTCTATGAACCATCTAGAGTGAGCCAGGCTCATCCCCTCTTCCCCAGACTAGAAGGATGAATGCAGTTCAGCACATTACACACTTGACAGATTTAGAAATGCCCAGGTTTTCCTTCCAAAGACACTTCTGTTGAAAGGCAGTTACTGTGCGAGCTCTCCTACAGACAGCTGCCCTTGGAGCAGAAAAGCTGCTGATGGAATTACAGTGGCACAAACAGACTTAACTTTGTTTATGTGCTTTCTTGGCTGTTTTCAAAGTGAGTAAACTGCCTATGGAAAAATGAAGCACTATTACCTAACAACTTTTATTTCTTTGTAAGGCTAGAGCATAGCAATATCTTTCTGCCTCCACCAAGTCAAGGGCCCCAGTATCTGTAATTGTATAAATATATAAGCAAGTAAGTGTAAATTTATTTTGATTCCCCACATGCATGGATCACTGTAACAACTGGCATGATGTTGCAAGCCACAACCTTCCCAGAGAGCATGGCCCCGCAGCCCAGCAGCGATAAAAGAGCTGAGGGAGGGTCTCTGCATGGGGTTCCACAGAAGAACTTTACTTCCACGGCATGAAAGTTCCTAGAGGCGAAGACCAAGGCACACCAGGGTCGTGGGGTTTTGTATGGGGACGAGGAGGGCGGAGAGAGCACGAGGGCCAATGGTCCCAGGGCACAGGGGCAGTGCATGGGCGGGGTTGGGGTACAGGGGCCAACAGGGAAAACCCGAAGGAGTGGCCAGGAATGGGGAGCAATGGGAGAGCGGGGAAGGGAGAACAATCTGGAAGGGGAGGCATATAGGGTAGAAAAGAGGAGGAGAGATACAAAACCAATAGCAGTAACGAAAGGTGCATACATAATGATGAGAAAGCAGAGGATCTTGGTCGGAGCCAATCCATTCACCCTAATCAAAGGTCTCCCGGCTTCTGCCTTTCAGAGGGAGATTGAAGCTGTTCTCTTTGGCCTTACAAGCCACCACACACGTCCCCACAAACAAGTAGTGAGAAATCAATGTTAATGATATCTGTGACAGGCATATTAAGGGGAAAAGAGAAGGAGAAGGAATTAGAAGTTTTGCATGAATTCACTACATGTATAAAATAAAATGTTTTCCATTTTAAATGAGAAGTTGGCCTTTTCAGTGGTATCCAAAGGGGAGCCTGTGAATATACAGAAGAGATGATCTATCTGTGTCCTGAGAGCTCTGGCTGGTATGTGGCAATTGGATGTTACTTCTGGCACTGTGTGGGCTTGATCATCTGATGAGTCCCTGGCACAGCAATCTGTGTAGCAAAGATCTGTGAAGACATCAAGGACTTGGCAGCACTGTCTGTATCTTAACAATACAACACGCCTCAATTTGCCAACAGGTATTGCTATGTGAGTTCATTCACTGAAGGCAGAAACAAAAGCCAGTTTTTCAGTGAGAGGGGAAAGAGAACAGTCTTGCCAGCTGCATTACTCATTAGCCCTTTTAGCCCAGCTTAACCCTTTTTTGCACAGTGAAGCTGTGAGAGCATCAAGAGTTCGGGAGTGTTAGAATGTTTTGTGGATGCTTTCTGCATTTGTTCATCAGCTGCTACAGAGCAGCTGGCCACCCTGCAAGAGTGAAACTCTAAGAATGTGTTTCCAGAACTGCTTGGGCAGTTTGCCCTCCAGTTTGTGAGGCTATTGTTGAAGGTATGCAAAGATCACAGATACTGCACTGAAGAGTAGCAGGATATCTGCTGGTTAAGAAATTTGTGAGAGCGTATGCATGGAGTATCCATTTTTCACTATAAATCCTATTTGCCCTGCAGTTAGTTCAGAACTTGCATAGCAGAATGATGTGAAATGTGATCAGGTTCTACCATGAAACACACATGCAGTCTCTTTGCTTTTGTTTCTAGATACTGGCTGCTGGTGCTCATGCCATGCTGAGATGTTTTTGCACATGGACAGGGTGCTAGTACCTGTTAAGTAATATTGGATTGAAGGATGACAACACGTTGATAGCACTTCATCTCCAAATACAAGCTGAAGGGATATAAAGCATGTAGGACAGTTAAAAAGCACACTGTGTCCTCCTGAAGGGTGGGCTTCTTGCCCTGGCTGCCAGTAGTGCTGTAACATGCTCCCTGATGTACCATGGCTGCTGAGCAATCCTTAGCTAGACAACGTAGACAGCATTACCCAGGCTTTACTGAAACCCACCCAAGTGTGGAAGCACTTCACTGGGGAGTTGATTTGTGCAGGCAAGAAGGGCTCTGGGCTCTGTTTTGAAGGGCCATACCCTCTTTTAGGTGGGATACCCAGGAGAGGGGTGGGTGTAAGAGATGTGCTTCAAGCATACTGCACTAGAGGTGAGGCACCCCAGCTTTTCCCATCTAATGATCTCTTGCTTAGCCATTGCTATGGCTATGACTGAACTATAAGAAGTGACCTTTTGTAGATAAGGCAGTCCTCACCTTAAAAAGCTTTCATTCGAAAAGCTCTTCTGATGGACTATGTACATGAATTGTCCAAACACATGTATGTTACAATTTCACCTAATCTTTTCCAGGAATCCTGAAACTTCCTTCTGTGCAAAACTTTGCAAATTCAGCTTTTCCATAGTGATATATTTAATGGAATGAAGTTAGAAAACATACCTCTTAAAAATATAAAATCTATAACAAAGACTAGTCACTGTTCATGTTTGATTGGTTTTGTTTGTGGCAGTGTTCCTTTTTTACTGATTTTTTTGTTCGTGTTAAAAGAACATCTTGTTAAAAAAACCTTTAACAAAGGTTTTTGTTAAAACAAGAAACCAGAAGGGCTTTCTTGTTGGTGCAAATCATTATGCAGAATTACTATTTTGTTTGGCCAGCTACCTGTTGAGTCAGCTTGTACGTCCCAGACTAGAAGTATCAATGTCAACACAGCACAGAATTTTTGGTTGCCAAGGGGCTTAGAAGGCACTGCAAGGTACAGGTTTGAGGGTTGGCATCGATGCTCTTGTGAGGAAGAGAAAGTGATTTGAGTCACACAGCACATTAACGTATTAAGGTCGTAAAAATGTGAATTGTATGTATCTGTAAGAAATAGTCTCTGAAGTGTAGCCTGAGTTTTATTGCTTGTAAAATTAAAAAGTTGTATGCATCATGTTGATTGGATAGAGGTAAGCAATCACTCCCTAAATTGACCCAAACTCACTGGTAATGTTGCCTATTGCAAAGGGGTACAAACTTCATATTTGGGGAGTCTGAAAAGAAAAAATCTCAAACCAGAGTGATTTAAGAAATAGTTTGATTTTCCAAAACAGCTGGATATTTTAAATATTTTTAAAAATACAGTCTTAATGAGCAGAACCTCCTGGGTACTGGCAACATAAAATACCAGAGGGACTACAGAAATAAACATTAATTTTAAAATCCCATCAAAGACAGAAAAAAAAAAAATCTTGAGTACAGCTTTGGCTACTGTTGGCTAAAAACACTATCAAATCCAGGTATCAGCATTCCTGTACCAAAAATCCTCTTCTTCAATGTTTAAGCAGTGCAATAGGAGGGAAACAGCATCATGTGTTCAGTATGATTTTTCTGAGGGGTTTTAATTTTATTTTTTAATTTACCTACGAGTTCATTTCCTGAACTCATTTTCCTTTGAACTTAGAAATAGAAATATGTGGTTTACCTCAAGTTACTTTTGAAGAATTACTGCTGCATGGTTAATCCATCTGAATAGCATTTTTAAGATTTTTTCAAATCATGAAAGGGGATTTGTACCAGAAGTAGGTGAAGCAAGAAGCCTGGTAAAACTCAGCCTTCACTCCACAGCTATCCAAACAGCCAAAGCAAGCTTGAATCTATATAAAAAGTATTGATTGATGTTCAAGTGAGGTCTGTTCCAGGCGATGCATGAACTGGGACCCTCTTACGATTCAGTCAGCAGTCTCTGCTAGGTGATCTATTGGGAGGTTTTCCCCCCACCCAACCTAATCCTCAGTGTTTGTGCCAAAATATCTTTTCTGGAAATCATCCTTTGAGATATTACATAGTTTGTTAAAAAAAAATAAAAATACAAAGCATCAACTCCAAAGTGAATATACAAAGAATGAGATTTTATTTTAAATTTTTTTATGAATAAGGTATACTTTTGACAGATTATTTAAATTTAATTTCATTTTCTGCTGATATCAATGCTTCGTTTATGCCAAATGTTAATAACTAAGTTATTTCTAGTCCTTATTCTTTATACCCAAATGTAATTTCTGCTTTTTTGGTTTTTTGATATGGAAAATATTCTAACCTCCAAGGGAAATACAACTTTTTAATATAATATCTCTCAAAATTTAATGTTATAAAAGTGTGAGAAGGAAAAATTGTGGCCACCCTTGTAACTTGCTTTTAAAAGAAAACACCAGTAATGATAGTTCTCTTTTTACATAAGTAGAAATGTATGCTACTTTTGCCACAGCAGTTGGCCATGGCTTTTTGGCTTACCTAGATTCTATTCTTAGCTAACAAAAAGAATTTGTACAAACAATTTACATTTTCTGTTAACAGTAAACCCAAGAATAATGGAATTTTTTGAAATCTAAGTCTCAGTATTGTGGCTACAAGAACTCCTCAAGTACTGATTAATTTAACATCAGAACCCAATAAAGGGGTTTGCTTCTTCAATTTATCTGCTTTCTTTGTGGCAATTTATAAATGCTGGCTAACCATCAAATCTGTTAAATGCTTCTACTGCTTAGTAAACACATCTTGAAAAACTGCAGCATTTTTCACTTGGCTTAAGCTAATCTCTGTGTTTCTTTAAAAGGAGGTTGCTCTTCCCATTTAAAAGCTTTGTGGTTGCTGGTGCTCAACGTGCTGTTTTCTGAGAATAGAATGATTTATTATTTTATGGCGTGAAGGGCAGGATGGTAATAATTTTGCATGGGTTTGTGGTAAATAATGCAACTTATTTTTTAATATGTGTTATATGACTTCCAGGGGACGGCAGATGCCTTGCTGTCAGTTAAAGCCTTGATCACAGTTCAAAAACTGAATTTTCAGGGTATGAGAAAAAATAGGGGGGTTCCTTTCCTGCTTCAGCTACACTTTATTTAATTCTATTTTTTACTAAATGCTTGTCGTTTCAATATTAAAGATACTTTTATTTAAATGGAAATGGAGCAGTTGCTGGATTGTTTCATTTAATATTTCTTTCACTAATAAGAGGCTGCAGAAGTGTATTCTTTGATGGACCAACTAGAATGGGATAAAATTATTCCTATACTTTTGAAAAGAACTGTGATTTTTAAAATAAACCAGCAAACAAAAAAACCCACCTTCAGAATATGAGATATGTGGTGGGTGGAAGGGTTTGGTCCCCACAAACCTCTTGCTGTGTTGCTACATTTTATTATTTAACTCCTGACAGTTACTAGATCATAAGATAATTATTTTGGCATTGCTCATATTAAAAACAAACAAACAAACAAAAACATTAAAAAGCCAGAAACTAAGCTAAGAACTAATATAAATAGTTGTCCTTCACAGACTCGTCTTCAAAGATTCTTAGAATTGCAAATAAAGAAAGGGGGAGAAAGAGTATATTGAAGAGGATTTAGTAATCATTTTGTTACTTTAAGGAAAACACCTTCTCTTAGTTTAGACTCAAATTTTTTATGAGCTTCTCCTTACTTTGACTTCTTGTTTCTTAGCTAAAATGGATTTGGTGGTCAGGTGGCAGCAGCACTACCTGCTGACATCAGTTTGCACAGAGAAGGACATACTGGTAATGTTGGAAGCCTTGTTTTGAGCACGAACAGCAGTTACTCAGCTTCTGCAGGACACAAGAGTTGCATTGGTGTTTCTTGGAGTCTGGTCAGTTGTCGCAACTGTTTGCCTTGTCAGCTTGGAAAGAAAGACTGCAAAATGTTTGTGGTTCCAGTTTCTTTAGTAATGTGACCATGGATTTTTTTACACCCTGTTCAAGCAATAATTTTTTCTGTTATTTTTCATAGATTTTCATTAGTAAATAGTAGCAGATAATGGCAGAAAATAAAATTAAGGGGGGGAAAGGGAACAGAACAGGGGTAGAACTAGGGAGCATTCACACTGCAAATTGTATTGCAAGGTTTGAAACAATTTTTAGGTGTAGCTCCTTATTCTTTACAACTAAAGCTGACACCTTTTTCTACTTCTATACTGGATTTATAATTTCTTATGAAATGAAGAGTATAATTTTCTTTAACATCTTTTAAAGTGCTCACTTATTTGTGAAAATCTTTGATTCTGAGTGAGAATATGGACCCTATCCAGAGAGATGTATTTGGGATTTTTACTTTCTGATAGAATATAATGGAGAATCATTACCCATTTCCACACTATTGGTTTGTATTTGCTCTCAACATAAGAATTAAGGTGAAGTAAAACTGCAGATAAATAGATGCATCAGAGAAGGCATAAGATTCTCAGACTAGTTAGCAATTAAAAGAATAATTCCTATGTGCAATAACCTCAAGCAGAATATCCCAATTCTATGAATCATATGGACAGTGCATGAATTAAACAAGTAGACGAGTTGAGTTTTGGAACTGTATGGTTCCCTCATCTCCACCCTACCATTATCCTAGTCCATGCATCCTTTTAAGATGCTTTTACATTTAATCACTAAGCAATTAAAATGGAACCTATTTCAGGATTAATTATTATATACTTATCCTGAGATTACAATGGATTCCATAAACAAGGAAAAGAAGTAGATGGTTCTGTGAACAAATACTTCAGCCATTTGACTTGTTTGGGCTTGGAATGCCTGCACATATCCCCTTTAAATGTAAACAAATTTCCATTGAAATCAGACATTGCTTCTGATTTGGCAAGTAATAGTTAATGGCTAATAAAACAGATCTTGTGCATTGTGATTTCTGGGGAATTCCTGTTGTTATTTACATGACAGATTCCTAGAATCTTCTCTTGCTGTGAAATATCCTTCATGTTACTTGACTGACATTCAGGCCTAAGTACAGATGAGGAGGATTTTTATTTGTGTAACTCTAGCAAATATGTATTTCTATCAGTTTATGTTATGATGCAACTATAGAACATTTGTAAAACCAAACTTGTCTGATAATATACTGCTAGTATGATATAGATACAAAGTTTGAGAGCATTTTGCTTATAGGTATCATTCATTTTAATAGTTACTGAATTTGAAAAGCTTGTGATTTCTTTAAAACTTCAGTTTAGGTACAGTATTCATTCTGACCTTGGATTGTGTGGAAGAAATAGCATTCATTAACTTACTCTCCGATATCTGAATACATGCCTTTTTATACATAGCTTATACAATTGCTTCTAATACCTTGTTCTTCTGCATCTCTACTGCTTATAAGTGAATTAACAATGTTTATAAATAGAAACACTGGAGAACCCAAAGACAGAATTATGTATATTCTTCATTCTTTAAAATAAGAATGTATTCATGCAAAGAAAGCATTATGAAAATTTTATTTTCCTCTAATTTAAATCATATTTTCTGTGAAAGTTTATTGAAAAAAACTGGGGAAGGAGGGAAGTTATATTTATCTTAAATAAAAACTAACCTAAGTTATACCTCTGAGACAAAAAAAGACTTTGAAAATACACAGTAAGTCTAACTTTCAAAAAAGTCTAAATGCTCTTTAGGCCTTTCTCATTTTGGAGAATGAAATTTCAACATTAAATAATTTCAGAACATGCAAATCCTTCACACACTATCTTTACAGAGGAACTGTTCCTCCATAAACCTATGCCACAAAACCACTTTCACTTTTTAAAAGAATACAAGTCTTTAAGAGCAGTGGAGAGAGCAAAGAAGATGATGAAAAAGCAGGCTTTGGGTCAGTAGCCACAGAAACCATGAAAAGAGTGTATGTATAGGAAAAGCAAAACATTTGAATGTTTTATAATCAAAGATAAATTCAGCATGAGTCATCCTTTAAACAATTTAGGTATGTAGTTACCAAAAGGAAAAGATTTGAATTAGGAAAATACAGACTGTCGACCTCAGTCTTCTATCTTTTTACATTCTTCACCACCCTTGTCTCTTTTATAAGATTATAGCCTTTGTCTTGCAAGTGCTCCCCACATCCAAACAGTGTGTGACCTTTACTGCTGAATGCCAAACTTGCCTAGGCTATATTGGAAACACATTTATTTGTGGGTACAGAATACTGAAGCTGTTAAATTGCCCTACTTACCAGAGCTTCTGTCTAGCAAGGGCTCAAAAGAAGAGAGTAAAATGTGTTCTTTCCTCTTAATACATGGCTATAATTGTATTGTATTATTATTTTTGGGACACCAAAAAAATAACGTATGATGGCTTCTTGATGCAAATAGTCCAGGAGGATCTGCCATAGTCTTTCTGAATGGGTCTTCCCATCTAGTATATAAGAAAATCCTGATTTTTAAAAGCTACTGCCAGCAGTCAATTCATACTTTACTTAGAACACAGTGGTCACCCTTAAAAAGACTCTTTTAAATTTGTGTTATATTTTGCTGATTATAATTTTCGATGCATTTATCTAATCCTTCAAAAATTACTATACCTATCTGGTCTGAGCACCAATCAATTTATGATGGTTGCATCTTACCAGTCAAAGCATTACTAACACAAAGTATCTCATTTCTGTGTTTATTCCAAAACATATTCCATTTCAAGGAGAGAATTTGTAATATATTTATTTTCTTTTTCCTTCCTTCTTTAACTAGAAATGATAACAGTTGGAAAACAAGCTGAATTCTGATAGGTCTTCACCAGAATTTGAAGCTTGCAGTTAAATTGTTTTTAGGCAGAAAATAAGACGTTACTAGGAGCAGATCAGCTGCAAATTAGCAAATATACAGCTATTGTAAGTTTGCTAAATGTCACAGGGTTGCCTTATATCTGAGTTAAATAACAACAATATTAATGTTGTAATAGTTTATGCAACTGGACCCCCGAAAAATTCAATCTTCTAGGTCACTAATTACCCAATAACAAATAAATCCAGGGTTTGGGGGGGTTTTTATATGTTACAAATCTTTCATCTATGTAGACATCGGAGAATAACAAGAACGTACTATCTGTGCTAGTAATGATTTTTTTGATAGATAAACATTGTGGAGTATCAGCTAGTGAAACACTCAACCTTAATTTATCATATAATATTGGAATTTTGGGTTAACTGGATTCAAATTCTCCTGAAAACAGCTTTGAGTCTGGTTATGACAACAGACAGAGGAAAAGGAGGTGACAGCTCCCTATTGCTCTTTTATTTGCCTGCTTTTTTTGTCTTTATGTTGTATAATTTTGCTGAATTCCTATCCTTTCAGGCCTGTGCTTTTCCATAATAGCAAAACAGATTCAAATGTCTGGACTAAAACTGTGTTTTGCACTAACCTCTCTTGTCTGGAGAGTGGATTGCCTAGCGAACTAAATATGGGCTTGTTATTGTCCACTTTAAGAGTATGTTTTTCAAGTTAGAACTGTAATTAGCCAATTCAGCAAATTCAATGCAGCTGATGTTCCAGATAGGATGAGGTATAGACTAAAAGGCCTTAGGTAATCTTATCTGTTCTTGATCTTTCCTTACATGTGAAATTTATCAGGTTAAATTTTGGCTGGCAAGCTTCAAGACAACAAAGGAAGCCAAGCTTTGTAATGCTACCAGGTACCCACAGAAAAATACATCACACAGTAGGACTCTGAACTTCCTGGTACAGAACTTGGATTTACTGTAACTTTTATGGCCTTATAATATATTGAAATTCAGTCTCTAGTGAATATACAGGAAGGCAAACTTAAATCATCATAACTTCATTACATTCCAGATGGTTTCTATAGGCTTCTGAGATTTACCTTCAACACAGAGTGTATTTGTAGTTTTAAAATTTATCATAAAAATTTTTTTGCTAGTAGCTTTGGAAAAGCACTGTAATTTCTTTAATGTAATGGGAATGAAGGGAAATGTATTATATCTGTTCTATAAAACTTAAGCTCCTATCCAAAGCTTCATTATTTTTACTAAAGGATAAAACAAGGGTAGGTCCAGAAGTACTGAGCCTGGATATGGAAATCACTAGGTCTGAGCTACACTGTCTCCTATCTTGAGGAACAAAGTCTTGTGTAAACAGGTGCCTGGTTTATGCTGTCATTGTTGAAACCGTCACACTGGAGTCTATTTTCTAAGTAGTTTCTGCCCTCTTTACCACTTTTATTTCAGTTGTGAAAACTGGTATTTCAAAACTATTCATTATTGAAGTTGACCAGTTTTGCTTTTCTTAAATACCCAGCACCACATCAAGCACCTCAAAATCATGGGCTAAACTAGTCTGCATGAGATTAAATTAAATTCAAAATCACTTTGACCTTTCTTTATATTGTAATGTTTAAATTAAAACTTAATTCAATGCTTCACAGAGAGTATTGCAATAAAAGTATGACTTGCATTGTGTTACCTTACAGTATTTTGAAGGGACTTCCTTGAGAGTGAAGTCCTACTGGATTGAGTAAAGATTCTTCAGAAATGTTAACTAATCATAGAGACTGTTCCTGGGTTTATAAGGAGTTTTAGAGGTCCTCAATTTGATTTGGCAGAAAACAGGTGAAATACAAGTACTAAAAATAATATTGGGGCTGTCATGAGATGAGCTCAATTGGTCAGAGCATGGTGCTAATGATGCCAAGGTTGTGGGTTTGATCCCTCTATGGGCCATTGACTTAATATTTGGACTTGATGATCCTTGTGGGTTCCTTCCAACTCAGAAGATTCTGTGATTCATGGGTTATTATTTTTCCTTAAATTTGTTCTTCATTTGTTAATGACTATTCTTAAGATTTTTAAAAGCCCACAATTATTGAAATCAATATTCTAAGGCTTTTAACAGAATAAGAAACGACACAATAGTTGTATTACTGCTTTCTGATTATTCAGGAAGGATTTTTTTTTTTTTAATTTTTTTTTTTAGGTGGGGTTTTCTTGTTTGGGTTGTGTCATAGGTGTTGATTTTCTTTTTGAAACAATACTCTTCTGTATGTGGAATTTGTTCAAAATAATTCTAAAAACTGGGAAATTTAAACTATTTAAAGATTTTTATATAACCCATTTCTGCATTATATTGTAAATTTGCAACATTTGCTATTTTGAAAATCAACACCAAGCACTATCTGGAAACACCTAGGACTGGAAGTTAGGAACTGCTGGACAGGCAAACATGACACTTTTTTCTGGTGTGTGGTAAACGACGTTAGTAGTTTCTGTTTTTTCTCTCCAGTTTGCAAACAAATGCACACAGTGTGAAGTGCATGCTGGTTGCAGTATCATCAAGTAGATTGCTACTAAATCATGCGTTTCGTGACGTGTTCTTGTAAGTGTACAGCTCCCCAGTTACAATTTAAAAGCGCAATCATACGAGCTGCTAGTCACAATGGAATTTTTTCTCTACCTACTCTTGAGATCAGAATCTTAGGGTAGAGACACTCTCAGTACATGCGATAAGAGAGAGAATGAGGGGAGACGGATCACTACTTGACTTCCTTCATGTTATTTTTGGATATGACTAGCATTCCTCCCCTTACACACACCCTCCTTTCCCCCAGCCCCCATCTCTTCCATGCATTACAAGCTCGTGCAAACACTCTCACGTACTCTGCAGCAACAGCAAGAGCAACACTTGGACTGGAGCCAGAGGACTTAAACTCCGCTTCCTCATCCCCAGCAGGCTTTGTTCTTTGGACTCAGTCAGAACTAGGGAGAACGTCTTCATTGCCGGTCGTGGTGGTTGGAATTTGGCAGCTCGGCTGTCTTAAATTTTTCTGTGCTCCTCTGCGGACTAGGCTGAATTTAGAACAGCAAAGCTAAGAGCCGGGGCTAGTCAAGAAATAAAAGGACCCAGAGACCATCAGCTCTCAGCCTCTTGGCGGGGGTGGGGTCCCCCTGTGCCACAACGGTAAGTGCCGGCATTAAATGTTATAAAGGTGCAGGAAGCTACCAGGTGCTTTAGCTTACTACAATAGGAGAGGGGGAAAAGTACGTGAGTGAATCACACAGTGTGTGCTGTTATAGTGGTCTTGGAAAAGTGCCTAGCATTAAAATGTTCCTCATTTCTCCCTTTCCAAAAAGCTTTATAAGAATGTATCTAATTTAACAAAATTCCTAAGTGTCTGTACAATTTTGGAAAGCTTTCCAAAATGGCTTCATTATTAGGTTTTCTGCAAACCTGTTTTGTTTTGAACTGTGTGTAGTAGAGTAACTTTAACCGACAGAGTAACTCATTTGTTTTAAGTTTAAGAGTTGAACCTTGGAAGTAAAGGTATTCCATCACAGAGGATATGAGTAAAAATAAAGTTCAGGAAGATGGGTAGTGTAGAGGGATGAGATGCATTCCAAGACTAATTTGTAGGCACCCAAAATAAGTTTGTTTTAAATGACTGGCATTCATTCAGAGCACACCCCCTCCCCTTTCCTTTCCCCGCTATTAGGAGCAAAGTGAATCTCTTTTTAAAAACAAAAAGCTTTGTGAGTCTACTGTTCTAGGGCATGCAAGTGAAAACTAATGTACAGTGTAAAAGAGTGTGGGCTTGAATAAATGACTGAGAGAGCACAGGAGTTGCAAAAAGAGCCTTTTTTCCAATTTGCAAAATGATTTAGCTGTGTTGCTTTTTCAAAGTGTTTTTCAAAAGACTGCTGCCTTTTAAGTTTACTAGCAAAATGGTTTGCTTTGTTACAAAGACCTTTTTTTTAAATTTCTCAGTATTGTCTTTAGGAAAAGTTTTATAATGATTGAAATAGAGGCAGGTTAATCCAAATGCTTAGCTTTCAGAAATGCCATCTAGCTGTCAAAGGAAGTTCACTGCAGGGACCCATTTGTTTAAAAAGTACTGATAAAGCCCTGCTATCAGCATGCTATTATGTCTTGCTATGTGGGTTATCTTATTAAAGTGATAAATAAGAAACGTTTGAAATCTAGAAGGTCAGCTGTATGATAAATTTGACCAAGGGGGAAAGACCAGGTGACTGAATGTACTTATGTACTTTTAAAACAAAAAGACCAGGGAAACCTTACTGGAAGAATAGACCTGAAAAGGGGAAAAAAAGTCATTTTCATTCCCTTAAGTCTAGCTCCACCAGTTACTTCAAGCAGTTATTTAAATTTTTTTTGTTGAAAAAGTGAGCATTCCCTTCCCTCTACTCAGTTACTAACTGCTGGTGATCAAGTATTTGTGAAGGTGAATCTAGTCACATGAAAAATACGCTGAATGAGCAAATTTGTGATTGTGCAAAGTATAGCAGTCACAGTCAATTAACTGTTTAAGGTCTGTATGTTTGTTTTTTCTAATTTAGAAACTCAAAACCAAAACTTTGTCGTTCTAACTTTCACCCTTCATTTGGGAGAAGACTCATCTTGGTGTGGTTACTGTTAAAAATTATCTGCTAACTAATGTTTCTATGGATTGACTGTGAAACAGTGCTCAGCGGCACAGTGTGCAATTAGGTAGGATGTTGGGGATCTTTACTACACTTTGCTTGCCCAGTACTAAGGCATTTCTTTCTGTAGTAGTTACTAGCTCTATTTATGGCAAGTTATTCACTGAACAGGAAACACAGACTAGAACTAGCAAAGATTCTTTTTCAGAGCTAAAAATGGAATATTGTTTTCCTGAGTTGGACCCCCCTCTGCCAATGGCACCATGTCAGGTTGCCTCAGCAGCTGCTTTCAGTTTCACAATTTACATGGGTGCTATAATGACATTTTTTCTCATTGATGTGGTGGAAAAATCTGACATCTTTATGCTGTTTTTCCTGCTTTGATATGTTAAAGAGTATTTTCTATTGACTGTGAGGTTTGGCAATGAGTGTTGAGTTCAGAGATGGGCCTGTACCAAAATCCCTGGATTCCTACATCCATGAAGTATAAGAAGGTTAATAACTGGATCCAAATGTCTTGGCTCTGGTCTGTTCCTGTTTTAAATGCACATCACTTTGGCCACATCTTTAAATTGTTTTTTGAGGTGATTAAGACTGAAAGAAATCTTTCAGGCTCCAGACACCGTTTTAAAGAGGAAATGGCATTTAAGAATCTTACAGTTATTTAAGCAAAGCTTGCTCATTTGCTGTTTAAATGTAACTTTTAGGAGCCCCCAAGGACCTACATTCCCTTTCCTCTGTTATAACTTTAGATGTAAGTAATATTTTGGAACTCCTTCTGAGATGTGCTGAGGAAGCTAAGGTGTTTTTGTGCTTGTCCTTTCTATTTGCTCAAGGGGGGCTGGTCAAGAGGGCTAGCAGCATACATTCAGGTAATGCAGATACCTCAAAACGTTTTTTGATCCTCAGTGATCTGCCTATAAGCTTTTAAGAAAGTGCCGTATATATGCTAAAATGCAAAAATTGTGGTATTCTATGGTGAGAAATACTGCAATGTGGCGTAAGAGGCTGCACAGATTGTTGCTGAAATGGTATATATTCTTCTTTTTTAATTGATCAGCTTCTCCTACTCTGACCAGCTTAATGGATTTAGTGGCTCTCTGTGAATACAATTACATGTGCATCTGCCAGCTGCTTCTGGTATCCCTGCCTCAGCAAGAAAAGGTGTTCTTTGGCTGTGTTGGCTTCACTGTGCTTTGTGGCACACGACACTGATTTATTAGGCAGTAGATGCATTTTTTTTTCTCTTTTTCTTGAATGATTGAACTATGATGTCACTTTTTGTCTTTGGCTGTAACCTTCTAGAGTTTTTTTTTTCTGCAGACTGTTCTCTTAACACTAGGAAAGTGGGAAATATCTCAATGTTCATTGCAAAGCAACTCTGTCTACCCCAGCACATTCCAGGGCCACCGAATCATTTGTGGTGAGAGTGATTCAGATCTGGTTAAGATGATTTAAAAGAAAGGTTATGGGCATACTGCAGTTGTGCATTTAAGAAAATACAGAGAGTTTTTACTGCCTGATTGAGACCACATGGCTCCAACTTAGACTTTTTTTTTAACGTGGAAATCATTGGCTGGATGTACTCAAACGGTTTATTTTTTTTTTTAATTGCCTAGAGGCTGAGAGTTTGGGTCATAGCACTTAATGGTAAGGTCAGGGTTAAAACAAATAGTTTTTAATGTTCCTTTGAATAAATGAAAAATAGCTTTTTTGAATATTTTGCATGGCATACAAACATGCTTCTCTTAAAAGAATGTATCTCAGGAATTCTTTTGGACATTACAGGGTAATTGGTGACCTGATTTGAGAGTGAGAAGGATAGAGATAAGGGATGATCTCTCTGTCATAAATCATGGTAAATATGTTCCACTCCAAATATATTACGGAAAATATCAAAAGTAAAAAGGAAAGGCCTTTTTTTATTGCATATAATTTAATTGCTTAGGCTCAGCATTTTGGGCTGCTCTTAAGAGGATTTAAAAGTTTATATAACTAAACTCTTTTTGAATTGTTGTAACTGTCTACATACAGTATATCCCTGCTCTGAAGGATGAAGTTGTAATAATCTGTATTCTTTTTATGCATATTCTTTATTCTGAAATAGTCAATAAAATTTTCTTCTTCCCACAGTGCTCTCAATTCTTTCTTTTCAATTATAGCATTTGTCCCATTAACTGGTGCATAGCTTTGATATAAAACTTTCATCCAAATTTCCCTCACATGAGAGTATTAGATGATGAATGGTTTCTTATATGGATAATTTTGAAATCGGTAAAAAAATCCAAGGTGCGTCAAACATACAATGCAGATCAAGTTAGAGCATTGAAAAACACTGCTTATTCTTGACTCTGGTTGGAAGGTGAAGTAATGATGAGAGGCAATTCCTACAACAATTAATTGTAATTTATGTAGAAATAATACATAAGTAGTATTCTACAACAGGAAACCCAATAAACAATAGTTACGAGCTTTTTGCTATCTTTAAGGATTGGGATGGTAAATTTAGCTAGGGAAAAAATGGGAGAAAAAAGAAAATGTCAGTCATATAGCTGTGTACGTCCCTTTCAACTAGTTTCTTGCTTAACATTACATCTCTCTGTAAGTTACAGACCACACATGAACTTTGTTCTTAACTTTAAAAAAAGGCTAAAAACTAGAAAAAACCAGACAAAATCCAAACATTAACCAGAGTTCATGAATCACTGTTAGTTAATTTCTGCCTTACATAAACTACAATGTAAATGTTTAAAAGTTATTTGCAGATTTTTGTAACTTTGAAGTGCATAATGCAGGTGGGAAAGCTATTATTCTTTCTGAATAACTGCTGTGAGAGTTAATCAGAGGTGAAAATGTATACTACGGTGCCTTGACATTTTTGCCTATGGTATGTTAATGTGTTGTGTCAGTGGTCAGTTTTACTGAGTTAATGCATATAAAATATGTAGAATCAACTGGAACTGGTTTTATAGTAGACAATCCTAATTGTACTGTGGATAAAACAGTACAGTTTTTCTACAAATACGTAAGAAAACACAGCCTTTATGATGCCTGGTCGTAAAAGACGTAACATGTGCCTGAAGTCCTTGACAAATTCCAGAGCCCCTCAGTGCTCTACAGATCAAGTGAAGCAAAGGTGACAGGATTCTGCTGTGTTGTATAGGTGGGAGTATTCCTGTGTCTTCACATATATACCAGAATATCTTATTCTTTGAGATGTCTTTAGGCTAGCTTTTATAGGGTATATACATGTAACTATATACAATTATTAATCTGTTACTAGATTGAAAGTTGTCACTCTTCCTAAACAGTGACTACTTAAATTTTTTCTCTGACTGTAATGCTGGTGCAATCTACATTGCACTGTGCATATGTAAAACAGACACCCTCTCTTTAGTCAGTTTTTCAAACAATGGAGAGAGGCACATTGGAGAAGGAAATAAGGATCAAGGAATTCCAGGATTTACAGGGGTCATAGCAAGCATATATAAACTCGAGTCATTGCAAAGAGGAGTAAACCTTAAATCAGTCTTGAGTTGTTGGATTCCTAGGGAATTTTTGATTTTCCACTAAAACCTGCTCTTGGTATTGTTTCATATTTCAGGTTTCATATTGGTTGTGAAAAATACACTTGGTATTCTTTGAGGCATGGCTGGCTAGGCCAGTGTATGTCCGTAGGTAGGAAGAATCTTGAGAATTTGAAAATAATCTTGAAATGAATGTTTGGAGCAAGCAGGCAGTAGTCATAATTCTGCAAATAGTCACCAAAGCATAAAGCATTTGTACATGCATGCTTTTGTATCATACCATATTGACAGCTGTCAAACATGGAGGTAAACTTGCCTGATAAAACTGAGACTAAAGAGTGAAGTGAGAGCTGCGCTGTGTCTTGCAGCTTAGTGAGGTGTGTAAGGGCACTTCAACTGATACCTGAACAGATAGCATAAGTTAGTCATTTTTAGAGAAAGGTGATGGCTAGTCCTCAGACCTGGCTTAGACGCGAATGTAATTCTCCCCTAAGGAAGATTGCTTGTGGGTTGTAAAATGCACATTAATGCAGCAGTTAACCCTAATGCCAGGTATCTAATTGTATAAACTGAGCAAATCAGAGTCAAAAATGAGTCAGATTTTGCCTATGGAATGCAATTTCAGTAAAGGGGTGCTGTGTGAAGGATGCTGAGGGAAAGGTGGCATAAGTTTTGGGAGAACTGAGGGTCCAAAGACAGGCAATTTTCCTTCCCCACCCCTTCCTTCCTTTCATCTGCTGTTTCAACTAGACCTTTTAACACATTGCACTCTAAATCTGTCCTAGGACACCACAGATGTTATCCAGGAGACCAGAGTCCTGAATCTTATTTTACCTCCTTTAATGGGTAACTTTTTGCTATATCTGTAATTGTATTTGCCTCTGAGGTAGGATGTAAGAAAATAGCATGCCACAGAAAAGTACAGTTACTTGTAAATATGATAGCTATTACATAGATATCAAGATTTTTTTTTTTCCTACTAGCAACTGTGAAAAATATCTTTGATAATATTACATTATGAATCAGAATAGGTATTATCAGTATTGTTTTGCTAGTTAATGTTGGAAATTAATTCAGAAAGCTTCCAGTTTCATACAGACCAGTAGGCTTAGAAACTAACTAGTTATAAATGGTCATTTTTCTATCTGTAAATACATTAAATAAACACAACTGTTGCAAATGTCTGTGAATATAGGACATCCTAATCTTGAATCTTTTGTTGATGACAGTTTCCTCCATGGACATCCCAGCCTTCCAAGAGCTGTTGCCAGTAATGAAAATCATAGCCAGTGCAGGACTGAGGTGCTTGTTCTCTACAGCCTGTGGCACTCTGCAGAGTGATGCCAATCTCTGCAGGCTGAGTCTCACTGAGTAAATTTGACTGCTGTCATACTTAATGCAAGGGACTAACAAAACTGCTGACAGCTTTTTTGCTTTGTTGTCAGTTACTAAGTTGCTGACCTGACCCAAATGAATCACGTATTTTAGCTTCTGTTCAACTAATTTATATTGACTGTCTCTAGCTTGGAAATAATCGAGAAGTTAGAAAAAGGGAGATGATAGTAGGAACAGTAACAATATAAAAATGGAATAGTTTTGTATTGGCTATGCAGGGTTTCATTTTGTATTTGATTTGGTCTGGTTTAGCTAATGTTGCAGATGCCAATTAAAAGTTTATCTATTCAGCTACTATCATGTAGATAACTGTGTTCTATAGGCATCATTTAGTTGTGCCTATAAAAAGCACAGTGATGGCAATATATGTCACAGTTGATGTAATAGCTTTCTACCTTTCCTAACTTCCAGCAAGATGTTTGCCAGTTTTCAAGGCAAACCAAAAAGTTCCACGGTTACCACTTCCATGTGTTCAGGATGAACATCCTGAATGGAGGTTTCCTTTTACTTATTGTTGATTTGCAAGTTGTTAAGGTTTCCTAATTTAATATTGTTGGTTTATTTTCTGTGGACAAGACTGTTTTCATCTTCTTTCCCTTTTTAAGTATTATGGTTTTTAAGTATTACTTCTTAATCTGAAATGTGTGTTGTCAGCCTTGAGTTGCCACTAACTCGACATAATCATATTAAATGCAATCTACCTTCCGTGTAGAATTCAAATTGCATAAATGCAATTTAATTCTTTTGACTTTATATCTTTTTCCTTGCTTTTAACTCTTTGCAATCCTTCCCTTCAAGTTCAAAATGTTATTTCACTGGAAGATTATGCCAGGAAGTTCTGTAATAGGTACGCCGTGAAGACAAAATAATGACAGCATGCTATTTGAAAACCCGTTTCTGGCCAAAGGAGTAGAAGGGAGAGCTAAGAGCGGCGTTTCAGTTATAGGCACTATGCATTCCATTTCAGCTAGACAAGGAATCATGTTAATCCTACAAGCCTCAACAGTTCTTTGTGTCTGAAAAATGTTCAGCATTTCACACATGATTATTGAATGTTTTTAAATGTTTTTATTTTAAAACTTGTTGTAACCATCTTCACTGCTTTTAATTTTTTTCTTTTCCTTCCCTTCCATGATCTTCTTAATTTCCTATCAAATACCAGAAGTGGTAACTTGATTTAAACATAGGTCTACATAAGCCAAGTGATGGTATCTTCAATTTGAGTGAACAAAGTTACAGCTATTTACTGTGCTTAGGTGCACGACTGCCTTCAGATTTCATGGAAGGTGGCCACATAAAATCCTTCTGCAATGGGCAAACAGACCCCTAAGAATGAAATTCCAATATTTCATTGGCATGCAGGGCTGTATAATAACACATTCATCTCTTTGTGCCAATCTGCTAGCTTTCAAAAAGATTGAATAATTTTATAGCAAACAGTACATCTGGTAATGCAAGGTTAGAATCTGCTCTTATTTTTAGAGGCACGGTCAGCACATAGAAAGTGGCCTTCGAGTTAACACACTGGAAATTGAGTTCTGAGCTGGCTCTTACCTTTCTTGAGTGACAGTGGACAAAGTGCTTAACTTTAGTTTCTTAATAGTAAAACATAGCTAATTATCTCATGTTCAATTACTGTTTCAGTGCTTAAAGATCTATTCATTGAGGTTTTCTTCAGAGAAACATTTTTATTCAGCTACTTCAGACACAACATTCATTGTGCAATTAAATTTTGTCCAGACCATTGTTATCAGGTAGTCCAATGCTTATATTCAATAAGATGTGCCATGTGCTAGACACTGTGGAAGATTATGGTGAATGTTCTTACTGAAAATACGCTTAAGTGTATGCCCAACATAACAGAATGGGAAAAATATATGGGGGAGGAAATGGTGGAATAAAATGAGGGAGGCCTAGTATGCTGCTCTAGTGGGCTCTTCCAGCATGCTCTGAAACTGAGAACAATCCAGATGAAACCAGGAATGTTATCTCTAATACCATATGTGTTTTTTTTCTGAAGCACTAAACTTCAACTCTGTTCTCATATGCTTTATGCACAACTACTGTACTCTCAGTGCAGGGCTGGATGCATTTGAGGACTACTTTTTGATATGTTTGGGATATCTTTCCGTAACTTTATTTAAACAAATATTTGAGGATGCTTCATAGAACATAAACCAGGCAGAATTTCCTGGATTAACTTTCAAGTCCATTTTGGAGAGAATATTTTTATCTGTGTATTTCCATGTATAGCAAAATCCTTTAGCTATAGGTTGAAAAATACAGAGCAGCATCTCTATTTTGGTAATCTAATGTTCTGATTTTTTAGGGAAGAGATGACGATCTTTGCATGAAACAAAACAGCAGATAAATAATTTTTTTTTTGCTGGCATAACTACAGACACAAGCAGAAGGGGTCTGCTTGACTTACTGACAAATGAATTAGTGGAACAATCTGAAATGCAGTTAATGTCTATCACACTTTGACTTCAGGCTAAGATGTTCCAGGCCCCAGAAGGAAGTTGTACAAAACCAGTCAATTTAATTACCTGTCAGAATGAAAGAAATTATTGCTCAGTGTCTGGCATTTCATGCCCTAAAACTATAGGAGCTCCTGTGTAGTAGCTAGTTGAATGCAAAACGTGCGTGTTTCAGGTGCTGGGTTTTTTTCTTGTGTTCAGTGCTGAATTCTTCTGTATAACATGTTTCATAGTTCTGTGACAGTCCTCTGAAATTATAAAACTCTCAAAGGGTGGGAAATGAATGGCTTTATCTTGTAATCATTTAAACTTGAATTGCATTAAAAAATTATTGAAAGCATCTACAGTAATATTAAGCACAGAACTGCAAAGCCAGCTATTATCAAACTTTTTATGACTGTACTTGCTCGTTCATCACATTTATAAACTGTTCTGTGTTTGTGCTCTGATACATGGAAACAGCTTCCAGGTTTATTGGCATTGGAGGCAAGCTGTTTCAGTGGAGATCAAAATGTAGAAGATATTTCAAAAGAAAATAAAGCTTCTCGTGAAATAAGAAACCTAAAAATACAAAATGAGAAAGTTACATAGAATGTTAAGGTTCTAAATGAATTAAAGTTGATCTTTTACTCCACTTCATTCTTTCTGTCACTTCCTGCTCATCTCAACTACCAACTTCAGTGTAAAGTCTTCTGAAATACAGGTAAATGTATCACAAAACTACTATGTGAGTGTTTTTCTTCTGTATCTTTGTTCTGCTCCTTTGCTTTTGTTTTGTTTTTACTGACTTGTAATAGAGAATTGCATTTGTAGATACATCGGAAGACCAAAGAATTTTCCTTTTCAATGCATTTTAATTAATTTTGCAAATTGTAGACCAGGTTATAATTCCTTAGAATCCGCGGGTCTTAGTTTGTGATTGTTTTTTGGTTTTTTTTTCATCTAAAACTAATGGAACCCGGAGAGGTTACAGATAGTTTTCCTACTGTATTTATGAAACAAACAATCATTTTCCAAATGTTAATGGTATCATTTGGGACTAAGAACAAGTGGGAATTTACAACTATTCAATTATTTTGCCATATCTTATATTTAATAATATTGAAAAAAAATTGTACTATACATTATGAATATATATGTATAAAACGGTTGCATTATTGCAAATTGGAGGTATTTCCTATGCAATATCTTTTTCCCCCTCATATTTGCAGGCTTTTATAATTAAATTTTGGGGTCTTATAGCTGAGGAGAACAATTTTCAGTGAAGGGAAGAGAATTTAGTCACCTGAAGTTGAAAGTATTTTGTTGTGACACAATATTGACTTTGTTCTGAAGGAAATTTATTTCAGTTTCAACATGTAATGAGAGCTTTAAAAAAATTAAATATTGTCAAGCACAGCCATCCAAATTGTTGAGTGATTGCGTTCATTGCTGAAATACAGAAGTGTAATTGGAGTGAAGCAAAGAGTTCTTTTGACTCTACAGCTGTGCCAGAAAGTGCCTATTCTGAATTTTCAGGAGAGCAGTTTTCTCTTTGGTTATTCTGATTTATCCTTCTTCAGTGTAGCTAACCTGGAAGACAGCAGAGTTATTTCTTAGGCACCTGCAGAGAGGCTCTAGGTATGTTGGCCCAGACTGCACTGGATTTCAAAACCCCATTTTTGGGGATTTATCCCAAATGTATGGCTGAGTTGTAAGTGGTGGTAGTATGCATATGTGTGCCAGGAACGCATGTTTAGTCAAATAGATTATGTAAAATATTCTTCTATAATCTTTTAGATGTCAGGTACAAAAGAGTGCTCCAGAAAATGAAGTGTGAATAAATTGTCCAAGAAGAGATGATGTAGGGAAATTGATACATTACATATTGTTAATGACACGTGATACAATAAGTTCTCCAAATATTCTGAAGAAAATGACTGATGTAAATAATCTCACTAAATTAGCCTGCAGTTATCTAATAAGTCTAACAGCCCTCAAAAATGTCTTATAAATAGAAGTGATGAAAACTTCATATTTTAATTGCATTTAATTTATTCTTGGAATTTTAATTCATGCTTTTTATTTACATGTATGAACATGGACACACAGCTTTTAAATTTATACATGGCCACGTTCATTAGTTACAGAATTTTCTCAATGAAATGAATTATTTTTTAATAACTAGCTGTATACATGGCATATAATCAACATGCCTGTTGTAAAAGGTGGTTTGCAGTCACAATACATAAGTGGTCCTTGAATTGCACAGAATTTTCTCTCTTTCTTGATCTGATGATTGCAAAAATATAGAAGAAACTGAATTATCTATTTGCATCTACTTGTCAGGTAATTGCAGCTTCTGGACCTGCCACTTCTATAGCATAGGCTTGTGGCTAAAGAGGGAAAAGAAAGATCTATGTAAGATTTCTGGAAATGTGAAATCTGTGGGTTACACCTACAACTGGACAATGCTTTTGTTTTCAGAAAACATACAGTTAAGATCAAGACTATTAAGTACTTTGTGTTTTGCTAATGGACAAAGATGTGGGAAAAAAGACAAATCTTTTGTGGCAAAGGGTAAAGATAAAATAGGATGTGAGGTAGGGTTTAAGCTTTGGACTTCAAAAATGGAAAATAAGTTATTCAGGATGCATTTCAGCATTCTGGTATTTCAGAAGGTTGACTATAATATGAACAATACTGTTTTAGAAGAAACTTATTTAAGAGATATTTGTTCATTCTGTTTAGAGAAGTAAGCGTACAGATTTCTCCTTTAATATTGACTGCTTTTTGGTCAGTTAAAGAAATATTATCTCCCTGCTCTTCTTGTTGAATAAAAACAGCTGCACAGATATCTTTGATCTGCATGATGAAACAGGATTACCTGAAATATGGTATCTCATTTGGATACCATTAATGCATTTGCAAAGTATCATTTGCACCAACCCCACAGTGCAGTCTACAACAAGAGTCACTTCCCTGCTTGCTTTGCCTCACGGCAGAAATGTGCCTATGAAACTTTGGGGCCAGATCAACGACAAAGTTGCTAGATACTTTGCAATGTTTTTTTGTTAAATATTTATGTATTTTCCTTATAATCAGAGTTATAAAACAATAGTAACCATATCCATTTGTATAAAAAGTTACTCCTGCAAGAAATTAATAGAAATTAGTGAACATTACTTTAACCTCCTACACAGCTTATTATTATAGAAATGTATATTAATGAGAAATAAATAGGTTTGGATTGCATATCCAAGTAAGTCATACAGCAGGTACCTCTTTTCTTCATGATATAGAATCTTTGGTTAGGTACAGAAAAGATTAGCATAAAACTTTTGCATTATAGGCAGGATTTGTAATTCCGTTTTATTCATTAATTCTCACCATTTTTCCCTTTATATCTGGATATTTCATTACTGCATTAGAGCACGCATATCTTCCAACTTTTATAACACTGCGCAATGAACACAGAGACATGCAATTTATAGCAATAAAAGTTTACAAAATTAGAATGTGTTTGTTTTATGCACTCATTATTTTCTTTAATTTTTCATAGTACATATTCAAATTATAATTAATGTAAAAAAAGGCACTTTATTAATTTAAATTACTGTTTTTGCTTCTCTCACACCAAGGCAACTACTTTTAGACTCTCAAAAAAAGCCCCAAAAACCAAGTATGAATCAAAATATAGCTGTAAGCATTCCTTTTAAAAGTAATTAATAAAAAAATACCAATTTTTTTCTGTTCATATGATAATGCTCATAGTAGTTTTGACTATGATGCTCCTTTTAAAATATAACAGGAAGCTGAGGTAAAACAGAAGGACCTCAGGAAACAAGAGGTAGTTGCTTCAGTAGCAAATTTGTAGGAGTAAAGTTCAGTACATTCAGCAACTTCAGAAAAATACATTTCGTATCAAAAATTCTTACTGTGCCTAAGGATAGTTTAGCAGTAACACAGTTGAATTTAGCAGCATGCCATTTAGCAGCATACCATTGCCAGAGAAATGCAAAATAAACAGTGGTAACTGTTGAGCAAATAATTTAAGATTCTCTTAATCCAGAAAGTAAAAGAAATGTTCTCTAAAAGGTTTGGTATATGGAAAGTTATACAGCTATAAATCTTTGCTTTGCTCAGTGTTGTCATACTTTCTAGCATTGATTTTGTGTTTTCTTGTGTGAATATCTCTATCATTCAGGTATCTAAAAGCCTCCATCAAAAATATTTTCATTAAAGCTTTTATACTTAAAAGCTACCAAGTGAGGCCAACAGTTGCAAAGTCAAGGACAAGACACAATCTTGAAAAAAAAAAGAATTTCTAAGGTGATTCTGTGATTTGAAGATGGAACAATTACTTTTTAATCAAGTCTGACAATGCTGTCTTTCTTTTGTAATTAGCTGTACACATCTATGTAAGGCTGTGGAACATTGCTGAGCATCTTGACTGAAGCTCTCCAAATCTCAAGCTAACTTTCAGATTATTTCCCCGGCTGAAAAGCTTAAACAGAGTAGACTCATTGTTCCATGGGTATGGTGAACTGAAAGAGGCTTGGAAAACCTACACAAGAATGTAGGGAAGAAATTGTCCTAATGACAGGAATAAGCTAAAAAAAACATCTTTGGAGTTACTGCAGGTTGCAATCAGTGACAGAGGCCATTGCTCACTGTTCTTGGAAGTTTGTAACCTATGGGTCAGCTGGTCCCATCTGTTACTTCTGTACCCCCTCCACTTTGCATCCTTGCACAAAACATGATGCAAAGCTTCACTTCAGAGGAATCAGAGTTAACTTGTAAGAAATGGCAGGCTGGTATGTTGATTCATGTCTTAAAAATACAACATACTTGGTATTCTCTTGCCATTTCTTCAGCACATTAGGAGGGCAGGTTAGGTCTCCAAGTACCTAATTGTGCGGTTTACTCAGCTGGATGTGAAGTCCTCACTGAAATTTGTGAGACTTGGGAGAACACCGTGCAACATCTGAAGAATCAGTTACATTAAAGTACACTGTTTATAATGTAACACACTTTTTATTATGAATTTGCTTCTGTGCTTTTCAGTAAATAGAGCCATTTTTAAATTGCCTAGCTGAAGGGTCAAGCAAAGCACCAGCATCTATAGTCAGATTTTTATTTTGTTTTTAGGATTACAATATAAATATTTAAAGTATGTATGATGCTACTGGTAACTCTCTTATGAATTACCTATACAAATAATGAAATACCTATTGCACAAAAATAAGGTAGTGTGTAGAGAACTATAAGCATCTGAATAATTTTGTTCCTGCAGTGTACTCTAAATCTTTTACGATGAAGCTGATTTCTTTTAAAAATCAGGTTAAGTTCTTTAGGTAGTACTGTTTTATGGTCTGGAAGTGTTGGACTGCTTAGTTTCAATGGAGAAAAACAAAGTGGAAGTTACACAGTATTGTGATGGAAATGCTGACTCTACCAGTACAGGAATGTCAGAGTATTTCATTTTGACTTTTCTTGCTGGACATACTTAACACCACTAAGGATAAAGTTACCTTTTAATTTACAACTTATCTCTCTGCACTTTCTGTAGTGGTCAGAGTTCCCTATTATAATTTCTCCCTAAGGCTATATCTTAAAGTTTCACTTCAGCTGCCGTTTTAAATTAAGAGTGTGCAGAGAGGAAAACCTCTCTATTCCTCAGTGACTCTCAAAAAACATAAGTTCCAGCAGGATTATGCATTAGAGAGAACCTTGAACTGTTTTTCTTAAGACCCTTGTGCTTACTTAGTCAGTGTACTGTTCAACTCTGTTTATGTTTTGTTCAGGGTCATTAAAATCCCAGACACACATGCTCCTATGTATTTCTATGCATGGAGGATTGTGAGGGCATAAAGAAAAAAAGAGTGAATAGAAAGGCATATTGTATGGAATGCTACTTGATGTCAGTGTGCATGAACTGCTGCTCTCCTGGCATCTGACTGTCCTTTTCTGTTTGCTGTTCTAGTTTTGCCACCATGTAGCCAGTGGAAAAGCAAAGAGGGTTTGAAGCATGAAAAATGAGTACCTAATCATTGTTCCCCTGCTACCAAAATATCTCTTCCTTGTCTGTTGACTTTTCAGTCTAGTGATTGTTTCACTGTCTGCACTAAGTATTTAATTGCTATAATTTTAATATACAGGAGATACAATGTAGGTGAAAACTAAGCATGGTTGAAGAAAAAGCAAGGCAAAGAGTGATACAGTGGAAATGCACACAAGAAGAAAAATGGTGGAAAGCCAATGAAGAAGAAAGTAGGAAGGAGCAGAAAAATTCAGTCTAATTTGAAATTTGGCAAGATACAGAATGACTAATAAAATTTATTTTGGTTATATAAAATGTATGTTCCTTTTTTTTGGTCAGCCATTATCTGATATCTTACAGTAGTTTCTTTTATTTTTCAAGGGGACAGTTCTCCACAAATTTGCATGGCCTGCAGGAATGCACCTATGCAACCTGGAAGTCTTATTCTGTGGACTGATACGCACACATATCTGCAAACTTTTTGTTAGTGTCTCTGCCTGTTTTGTTTCTATTTGCACACTTGAGAACCTACAACAAAGGGATATCAAATGAGTTGATATTTTTATATTTGGTACCCAGAAGTTGTGAAAGAGGTGTCTTTTTAAAACAATGTTCTCTATATAGACAATTCTCTTTTCCTCAAAGCACGTGCAGTGCATTTTTTCCCCTATGTTACTTTCAATGTCTTTTGGGTTGGGTTTGGTTTGGGGTGTTTTGACTCTCCAGAAGTATTGCTGCTTTCTCACAGCTAGAAAGTAATCCTCTTATCCCCAAGAGGATCAGTAGGCTGGAGTAGACTGGACATGTGTTAATGCTGTCCTAGTTAGCATAAAACTGGAATTTTCTTGTAAGACTTGCTTTGTGGCTATTTTTTTCTGTGTCTAGCCATGAGTCCTTCTGGTTTCTTTGGCTCAGTTTCCCTTTGATAGTGATTTGTTGCTTGCTTTAGTGATCCCTTTACAGAAAGAGGGAATGCTTCAAAGATTTACCTTTGAATCTTTTTCCGTCTGTATGAGCAGAAAATTCTCTTACCATGATTATTCTAATTGTAATGCAATAATTCTGACTGCACAAATATATATATATAAGAGATGACAAAATAGAATTCAGTCTGTGTTTAGGAAAAAAATGCTTCACTGATTTTTATTTGATGACTGTTTTTTGAATTCACAAACTCTCTTGAACTGAATTGGCAACTGGCAAGTTATTGTCAAATAAGTATTTAAACGGAGTGTTTTCTTATTCACCTAATTTTGATGTAATCACCAAAATACATTCATGACAAGTAATTCTTCTCTTTCATTAACATGTACATAGAAAAAAAATACAATTAGAAAAGGAAAGAGAGTACAACTGAGTCTCTTCCAGTGTTCGTCATTTCAAATACCTGTGCTCTTGCCAATTGTGAAGGTGAATTCTTTCCACAATAAACAGTGGAGTCCCACACCAGGTGTGTTTCCCATGCATCAAACATTGCCTTAATGATAGCTGAGGTAATTCGGTATTGAATTGCTTACTTATTGCTTTCCTCTGGGGCAGACAGTGTCTGATGTAGCAGGTCAGGACTCGTTTTCAGTATGACACTGATGTGATGCAACAAGTCTTAATCCCAGCTAGTGCTGAGGAATAGCTCCCACTACTTGAGACTGACCATGCGCATGCACAAATCAAGGGACAATGTAGAACTTGTCCTCCTAAGAAAACAGTTTACTTACTAAATGTTGCCTGACAAAAAAATATAAATGGAATTTTTTTTATTTTAGGTTCTTATGCTTATGACAATTTCTTCAATATTTTGTGAACATGGAATTTAGGAAACATTAGAAAGCCATACAGCTTGCATGAAACTAAAACGAGATCTGTCTGAGAAAACAATTAGGCTTGGAGGAGAGGTTTTCCTTTGCGGGATGTTTCTGGAAAGGAAAGAAAAATAGAACAAATGGTTATGTAGGGCCTCATATTACAGGCTCTTGTCTATGATTGTCTAGAAATTGAATTAACCTCTCTCTTGTGCATATTGTTTAAAATGTACCTTAGGAAAGGCTACACAGAGGTTAGGACTCTGAAGGTCTAATAATCAGAAATAGTAGCAGAAGTCCTCATACTGGTGGAAGGGATGGCTTGTGACAAGAGGAAATGGGGGTAAGAGGGGGAAGAGAAATGTTAATTTTGGCGGTAGAGCTGACAGAATAGTTTTGTCTCCACGGCAAATAGTTGTCAAAGTAGGCCAAAGGGGTCTGCTGAGTTAACAAATGGAAGTTTGTTAGTTCTTTCCAGAAATGATACTTTCTTTGTGCACTATCTAGGCAACAGAAGACAGAAAAGGAACTTGCTGGTATTTTAAATACAGAATACAATTGCATATAGCTTTAATGCCACTACCAACTGGGGGTTTTGCCTTCAGGAATAAAACATCTATTGTCCATAAACACAGAGAGCTTACCCACAATTATGATATTATTAAGGGGAATTCTGTTATGTGTAAACCTGCTAGGTTTCTTAACTCTGCATTCTGAAATGAGCATGACATTTCAAGTTTTACAATGGAATATTTTCAGAAGGATGTTTTAAAACATTTTTTATTTATGTTAATCACATGAAGTTTGTAATTAAAAAGAACAATAAAAGTAAGGCAGTTCAATTTTAAAGACTCCTCACTGATTGTTATTTTGTAGTATCTGTCATCCTGTAGTGTTGCATGTTTTTCCTAAATAGATAGGGAGAGTTCTGTAACTCCTTTGGGTTATTTTGGTTTTTGGGGGTAAAGGGATAGATATAAAGGTAAAGGGATCTGATAGAGGGAAAATAAAAATTTTAATTCTGAAGTATTACTGGGATGTAACTGCAAAAATTCTCTCATAAACACATACAAATTAAAGGAAAAATACCAAATTTTTTTTGTGGGAAATTTTAAGTCTTTAAAAATTATTGTTAAAATTCTCTCATCTTTTACTTTGCATTAACTATCCATAAATTTCTGAGTATCTCCAGTGTGGGAGACTCCACAACCTCTCTATGCAATCTATTCTGGTGCTCAGTCACAAAGAAGTTCTTACTAATACTCTGGTGGAACTTTCTGTGCATCAGTTGCCTGTTGCCTCTTGTTCTATTGCTTGGCACCACTGAGCAGAACCTGGAACCATCCTTTTGATACATTCTCTTCAGATACTTAGATACATTCATCAAGTCCCCTCAGTTGTTTCTTCTCAAGGCCCATCTCCTATTCTCATAAGAGAGATGCTCTAGCCCCTTAATCATCTTTGTTGCCCTCTCAACAGGAGCTCCAGGAGCTCCATGTCTCTCTTGTCCTAAGGAGCCCAGAACTGGACACAGCACTCCAGATGTGACCTCACCAGGGCTGAGTAGAGGGGCAGGATCACCTCCTTTGAACTGCTGGAGTGCTCTTCCTAATGCACCCTGGGTCACCATTGGCCTCTTGGCCACAAGGTCACACTGCTGGCTCATGGACAGCTTGGTGTCCACCAGGACACACGTGTCCTTCTCCACAAGCTGCTTTCCAGCAGCTCAGCCCCCAGCCTGAACTGGTGCCTGGGGTTATTCCTCCCCAGGTGCAGGACCCTGCATTTGCCTTTGTTGAATTTCAGTGGTTTCCTCTCTGCCCATCTCTCCAACCTGCCAAGGTCCCTCTGAAGGGCTGCGCAGCACTCTGGGGTATCGGCCACTCCTCCCAGCTCTGTGTCATCAGTGAACTCGCTGAGGAGGCACCTTCTCATCCAGCCAAGTCATTGATGAATAGTACTAGGCCAAATATTGACCCTTGTGGGACACCACTAGTGACAGGCCTCCAATTGGACTCTGTGCCACTCATTACAAATTCAGATATTCTATGTGCAGAATCAGTGGAGTTTAGGTAGATGGGAGTAATAAATTATATTGAAATGGATTAGACTGTGGTCAAAACAACATGGGTTATGCAGGAAAAATTCATTTACCAAAACCAGGACAGGAGGTAGTTTTAAAATGTAGGTGTGTTGTGTACAATTTTCTTAGTATTCACAAATGTCTCCCTACCTTTTAAACAAAGTTTATTCTAGCACGTCATTTCTTTGTGGATGCCATTAAACACTTCAAAGTACCATGTGCTGATTTCAGCAGCAATTTAGATTTTTGCAGCAGAGTGTAATGTCTTGTGTGCAATGAGCCTGAACCAATACTTTATATTCTTTTTTTCTTTGGCTTTCTAAATGTGTGTGGGCTGCAGATGGTTCTGTGAAGGAAAAGAACTTCAGAATTCCCCTGACATTCAGATCCATTCCGAAAGTGGAGGACTTCATTCACTAATTATAGTAGAAGCCTTTGAAGACGACACTGGACGCTATACTTGTCTGGCTTCAAATTCTTTTGGTTCAGATAGCACATCAGCTGAAGTATTCATTGAAGGTAAGAGATAAAATAATAAAATACTTGATACATATAAGAAAAAATAACTAAGCTGAAGTTTACTTTTGGTTCTGTATCTTAAGATTACATTCAATATAGTGGTATTTTTATGGTATTCCTCTGCTTTCCTTTAACACAACACATTTTGAACATCGCATCATATTAATTCAGGTATTTCAAGGAATGTGTCAGGAATCACTGAGTAGATTGCTATTTATTTAGGGTAGAAAAGAGATAAAGAATGAAACAGAAGGGACTAGCAAAGCCTTTAGCTTATCATTAATTTGAAGCAGTACCTCTGTAAATCACTAGTTAAAGTTTTGACTAGTGATAGTAATAATGATTTTCATGATAGTAGTAATCCCTGTCTCAGTTTTGAACTGCCTCCTTGTGCAAATAAATGTGGCTGCCCCAAGTGAGTCTTCTTTAGTCATGTGTAAATGCACTATAATCCTTTATCTTTGGTATAGTGATTTAAAGTCAGATTAAAGTCAGTCATACTGGTTTTGTCCAGAAACAACTGCTAGTTATTGTCAAAATATTTCCTGACTGCAAAATTAGTCATAATTCAAGTATTATGTTCTCTGAGAAAAGTTAATGATGACCATGAGTAAAATTACTAAGTTATTTTGTAGCGGAAAACTGTATTTAAGGCACGATTATCTTAATTGAATACTGATTTTCATTTTAATTCATAGGTCTTTCAAAAATTTGTATATTTTATGTATTCTTTTACCAGTTTTTTAACTCATTAAAACTAATTTAAATGGTCAATTGAAAGCATAAAATAAAATAACATAAGAAATATTCATAAGATATCTGAATAGTGACACAACAAAATTGTTAAATAGCTTTTGTTTAACAAAACAATAAACTTTTCACTGCAGATTAGCTAAATCATAAATATGTGCCTTTATAGGATTTCTTTCATCATGACTTTTATTCTCAGAACTTTTTAATGGCCCATTGGGATATAATAGCAAAATGCCCATGACTTTTCTGCATCTTAGACATCCTAGTAAGAGTTTTCTTTACAGAAGTAATCATGATTTCAGAAATACTCAGGTATAGTACAAATATATAATGCTGTGTGAAGTTATAAGGACAGAAGCAACAGTAAAAGAAGAAACAACTAGGGAGAGAGATACTGTGAATAAAACAATTCATTTTTTGACATCTGCCAGTCTTGCTATATGGAAGTCCTATCTTCAAGTTTTATAACGTTACTTTGAAGGAGAGAGACTTGAACAAGTCGTTAGGCTCCTCTCCTGTCATTTTTAAGGAAAACAGACTGTCACACAAGCATTGCTTTGTACATTAATAGACTTGATGACACTGATGCATCATACTTTTCTTTTGTGCAGCAGGCCCAGCCATGCAAGACGTGGTTGTTCTGTGTTCTTAAGAAATTCTTTCATGTCGACCCACTTTGATGACCTGACATTTGCTTCTCTCTTTTCATCTGTTCTGTGCTACTTATTGCTTTGATTTTTTTATAGCATAAACTTTGTAAATCAATAGAGTACTTGGGTATTTCAGTCCCAGCATTGTTTCATTGGAATCCATCTATGCTATACTGAGCATATTGATTATGAAGTGCTTATGGTTTGTATTAAACATACAGCTACCCATATATATGCACAAATTCTTTGGGGAATAATATGTACTGCATAAATGTCTAGAACGAATGTGTGAAGTATCTGTTTTAGGAAAAACTAGGACAAAGGGAATAAATGCTTTCATTTTTTTTTTTCTTTAAGTAAGCTCAGGGTATTGCCAAACACATACATTACATCAAGACTTCCACTGGCAAGAAATAGCAGTACATAAATGTTATGTGTAGGTTAATGTAAATAGTCTGAAATGTGGAGAGCATGGGCAGCAAGTTTAGTCTGAAAATATCTTAGTATACTGAGTTGCTCTCACTTAAGTTTGAAGATTTGTTATCTGTGTATAAGCCATATGTTTGCTTAAGCTTCAAATTTAAAATTTAAGTAAATAAAATTATACATTTCCAGTAGAGCAGTAGTAGTCAGCATTTTTTTTTTTCTGTCTTGGTCATATTTGTTTCAATATGAAGGGAGACATCTAGGAGCCCAGGGAAAGCCGTGTGCAATTAAATTGGCATGGTTATGACTTCTGTAACTGTCTAAAGTACATAGTTACAATCTTTATCAGATAAAAAATCTGCTGTAGTTTGCTACAGAGAGTTGTCAATTTTTGAAGTGAAACGCAAAAGCGTCATAGTTTTTTCTATGTCTATTTAAACATTAAATAAATCAGTAAAAATAGATGAGATTATTGAAAAAACTTTCTTTTCCAGGTGCCAGTTCTACAGATTCAGAAAGCGAAAGTTTAATTTTCAAATTAAAATCTGGAGCTATGCCACAGTAAGTGTGTAAAGTAGTACCAATATTGTGTAAATGTTCTTAATAAGGGGCATGGAAAATCTTTGGTAGTTTTACAATCCAAATAAGCATCTGGGGTACATTTGTATATGACTTGTCTTTTCTACTTCTCTCATGTGATATAAATGTGTAGTATTATAACTGCAAGATTGTATTAATGTGCTTGTTCTGTCAGAGAAGGCTGGCCTTACCCTGACAGCAATTTTGTTGATACCAACTTTTCATATTCAGAAGTAAGTTCAAGTTAATCAAGTTTTCATTTGTAATCACCCAATCCAGTGCCTCCAAAGAAACATGTAGAGGACTACAATTAAAGAAACAAAATGCATTTTAGTTTCATTTTAAATCAGTACTTTTTATTGTGTGAGAAAGTGTAAATTTACCAAAGGTTGTGTTCTACTCAAGCTTCGTCCATAATGTTGATCATCATCATTCATGTTGATCTTTTCAGTTGATAATGATATATTTAAATATGTAGAAAGTATAAGGTAACTTATGTATTAAATACTAACACATTCGCATTTCAGATCCTATAAAGTGCTTGCTGGGTTTTTATTTTTCAGGGCCCAAAAGAAAACCACTTCCGTTTCCTTGACTATAGGATCTTCCACGCCAAAATCTGGAGTGACCACAGCTGTAATTCAACCTATTTCTGTGCCCAGTCAGCAGGTATTTTTTAGACACCAATTTTTAAATTAGTAAAAGTATTTCAAATTTTCTTCCAAAATTTACAACTCCTGAAAAACTCTGTCATTTTGAGAAATTATATTGTTAAACTATAAACTTACATTACTATATAAATAATTATGATTTTAAAAAATTAAGTATATATCCACTGAATGGGACATAAAAGTAAATATACGTATGGATTCTTACACAATGTGTATCAACATACCATGGGAGCAGCAGACAGATATGGTGATGATGAAAATTACAGAGTTTATCACTTAACAGTGACTTGTTTCAGCCACAAAAGAACGTACTACAAATGAATGCCTGCAATATTTTTTAGCAGAAGTTGCAAATTTTGTTATTAAATGTAATATTGCTGTCATTTCTTTGGGCCTTTTAGAGAAAAATAAATTCTACTGCTTAGATGTTAAATATAGAAAATCGTCCATTCATTTGTACCAAGTCTCTAATGCCACTGTGGCTAACTTAGAGTTTGCATATAAATCATAAAATACAAAGTAAAAATCTCTGTCAGCCTGTACATGGTAAATTCTTGTTCCTTTCTTAGACTAACCTTGATAAGCTTTTAGGTACCTGGATTTATTTATCATTGCGTCAGTGAAGGGATGTAGTAGCAGGAGAAGCAAAAATGCTTCAGTGCAAAGGATTTACTTAAATCATATTAACAGGAGTAAAATTCTCAAAATACTTTTAGGCAAAGACAATTTGGTACAAAATTCTCATTGGAAGTATAGAAGCCTTCAAGGCTTGCATTTTGATTTCAGAAATATAACAGACGTGAAATAGTGATGTCTCCCAAGGAGTGTGGTATAAAGAGAACACCATCATAAGACTACACATGTGAGAGTTTGCATTTTTTCATATACATGGAGGCTGTATAATTGAAACGAGTGTTCTTTCCATTTTATAGCATTGTTGCATTGCTTTGCAGGTTCAAAGCCCTACTTCATACCTGCACCATGTGGATGGACCCAAGCCTATCTATTCTGCACCAATTTTTACAAAGGTAAGTTTTATCCATCGTGATTTTTATATCATACTCTTACAGTCCAAAGGAAAATATCAAAAATATGTGTCCTAATGCAGGAAGATTTGATCATTTTCTAACTACTCAATATCAATGACTTCCTGAGAAAATACTTTTCCACTGCAACAATGAAGTTCTTATGTGTTCTACTACGGGTTTACATGAATATTCTGTATGAGTTTTTCTTATGCCCATGACTGCCCATTGATAAATCTTTGTAAAATGTAGCAGGGTAAGCACCAATTACATATCATAGTCTTGACAAAGTCTCATTTACAATAATTTATCTCCTGACAAGAAAAAATAACTCTGATTTAGAAAAAAAAATTGTAAGGTAAAAATCATAAAACCTCTTAGATTGGAAAAGACCTTTAAGATCACCAAGCCAAATCATTAACCCAGCAATGCCAAGCCCAGGACTAAACACTATTGGTAAATGCCACATCTACATGTCTTTTAAATACCTCCAGGGTTGCTGACTCAATCACTTCCCTGGGCAGCCAGTACTTGGCAACCCTTTCTGTGAAAACAATTTTCCCAATATCCAATCTAAACCTCCCGTGTCACACCCTGAGGCCATTTCCTCTTTTCGTATTTCATGTTACTTGTGAGAAGACCCCGATCCCCACTTCATTACAAATTCCTTTCAGGTAGTTGTAGAGAGCAATAACATTGCCCCAAGCCTCTGTTTCTCATGACTAAACAACCCCAGTTCTCTCAGCTGCTCCTCATAGTATTTGTGCTCTAAACCCTTCACTGGCTTTGTTGCTCTTCTTTGGACATGCTCCAGCACCTCAGTATTTTTCCTGAGCTGGCCAAAACTGAACATGGGATTCGAGGTGCAGCCTCACCAGTGCAGAGTACAAGAGCCAATTCTTTCTGTAGTCCTGCTGATCATACTACTTCTGAGACATGGACTTTTTAGAAGAGAAATTTCTGTTCAGTATTTCTTAGGTTATTACTTAAGTCAATATTTATCTTCACGTTCATCCCAAATCAAACTCACAAACTGAGAATTAGATTGCAGCCAAAAGAAAGGATGGCATGCTTCCTTAATCTATAAAATGCAACTTCAATTGAACATATTATTTCATTGTGCCAAAAACAATGATTTCTATAGTAGTAATTATTACTTAATCACTATTTGTTGAAGCCAAAATGAAGTATTTCTGGTTATTACTTCAGGAAAACATTTCATTAAAAATTAATATGGAACAGCAAATAGTTTTGCCTGGAGATAAGAGTAAGAGTAAGCAAGAGTAAGTCTTGCTCTCTACAGCTGTCTAGCTTGGCTCCATCATATTCCTGTCTCATGTCAAGAAAGGTCTGATTCTGTTCCTCGTAATTCTGCACCCATACTGCATGTGTCACAGGAGGGTGAATAGTGGAGGTGCAAGGGATTAGAGGATGTGGTTACTGCAAGGTTGGGAGGCAGGCAATTTCCAAGTAAGAGTGGGAAACAGGAGAAGTCTATCCCCCATCCAGAAACTACCAAAGCAATCAAACTCCACTGTTTCTTCCTAGCATCTCTTGTCTCTGAAATCCATTATTAACTGGCTTAAGCTAGATGGGATATACCAAACAAAAGAACCTAATTACAGAAGAAAAAAACCAGATATGAACAACAAAATATATTCTTAATCCAGCTTTCTGACATAAATTTCTCTGCATACAAAGTTCATGGAACAGCTCAAAGATTTTTAGGTTTCCATGTGGCAAAATTCTTATGTATTTGATTAACTAGAGATCTATGAATAAAGACTAGGAATAACTCTGAGCTTAGACCTAACTTCAAGTGCTTTGCTGCATTAAGGTCTAAAACTTTGTCAATAAATTGCAAAGGAAGTGAGACAGCCACTGCAGAGTAAAAAAGACTCTGACTTATAATCTTAAGATAGATAACAAAGGTAAAAATAGTGGCTATCACCTGTCAATTCTGTTACTTAAAGTACTGTGTTTCTCTCTTGCTGCAGCTCTTCATTAAAGATCTAGACTTTTCCTAAATTTTTCACATGTGTACAAGGATTTATTACAGCCAGAGTAATGTCTCAGAACCTATCCATACACTAGTTAATATATCCTAATCATATTGGTGTCATCTAATTTTGCTTGGTTTGTTATATATGGCTCAGATTAAAAGCAACTCCACCTTCTAGAGCTGGACCTGAAAGCAGCTCAGCTACTCTCTCAGGATTAAGTCAATTGATGTGTAGTTAGTTCCAGAATTTTCATTTCATTTTGTGGAAGAAGAATAAAAACTGGAAACTCAGACTGCAGCAATCTGCTTGTGTTAATTTGAGGAACTAAATACTTCTACACTTTTCCCATCTTTGGTCTTATTAAGAATGTGTTTTTAAATAACTTATTCAATAATTTTTAACTCTATAGATGTATTAAATTCAATAAGTATGAAAGAAAATGTCTATTGCAAAAATGTAATGACAAAATAAAATAAATTTGAATTACAAAGGGAAGAAATTTTTTAAAGATTTTTTTAAGAAAATTTTTTTAAGAATGTAAAATGCTCCTGGTTTATTTGAATTGTGATGTTTATATTTCAGGAGCTACAAAATGCCACAGCATCTGAAGGACAAGTCGTGGTGTTGGAATGCAGGGTCAGAGGACCCCCTCCCATCCATGTTAAGTGGTTTCGACAGGACATTGAAATTCAAGATTCTCCAGACTTCAGAATTCTCCAAAAAAGTAAGGCAATGTCATGGTTTAATTTCAGCTGGCAATTAAGCACCACACAGATCCTCATTCACTCTCCCCCTTTGTGCTGGGGAAGTGAATTGGAAAAGTAAGAGTGAGAAAACTCATGGGTTGAGATACAGTTTAATAGGGAAAGCAAAAGTCCCAGAAGCAAAGCAAAACAAGGAATCTTTTCACCCCTTCCCATGGGCAGGCAGGTGTTTAGCCATTCTGAGGGAAAAAAAAGGTTCCATCACATGTAAGTTACTTGGGAAGACAAACGCCCTAACTCTGAATGTTACCCCTTCCTCCTTCTTCACCCAGATCTATATACTGAGCATGATGTCATATGGTATGGAATATCACTTTGATCAGTGCAGGTTGTTTTTCCTGGCTGTGTTCCCTCCCAGTTCCTTGTGCATCCCCAGCCTCCGCACTATCAAGAAGATACAAGTAGCAGAAAAGGCCTTTATTAAAAAAGTCTCTGTATTGCCAACACTGTTTTAAGCATAGATCTTAGACACAGCCCCATACCAGCTACTGTGAAGAAAATTAACTCTATCCCAGTTTAAACCAGGACATTTTCCACCCCCTTATTCCATACCATTTATGTCATGCTCAGGTCCCACACTAGTCAATAGATCCTCATGAACCACCACCCCACTTCTCATTCTTTGATCTAACACACAAATATCATTCCCTTAGTCTGTGCATCATCCCTATAAAATTTGACAAAACATACTTCGAGTTCATTTAGTCCTTGACTCTGGGCTCCATCTGTTATGATGCTATTCAGGACAGGAGAGATGGTGTGTTACATGGACTTACTGGGCACTAAAGCCAGCCCAGGCCAAGCCACCACTGCCCTTGCACTGCTTCTTGTGAGGGCTTCTCCTCAATTGTTTCATGTTGTTCCTGGTGTAGTAATTCCTATAACATGCAACTCAAATCACACGTTACAACAATTTAAAGATATTGCCATTACAGTCTTCACCCTTGGTCCCACTGGACCAGAGCAGTGGGTCTAACATTGCACTTACCTCCTTCCCTTGTTCCTAGCCTGGCTAGCAGCAAGAGATTCTGGCTGTCTTCACCTCAGTCAGTTCCAGATGTACTGGACACCACTCCAAGTTAAAGCCAACTTGGCCCGCACTCTGCTGCCAAAGGGATTGAGAAGAACATATTAGTGATACCAGTTGTGGCATGCCACTTGGCTGCCTTTGACTCTGGTTTGTATTGAAGTTCTAGCACATCTGGCACAGATGCACTCAGCCAAAAGCAGCTCAGGCAATAATTTGAAGTGGCTACTTTTAATACAGGATGGAAAAAGATCATGAAATTATTCTGTCCGGATTCAGTTTTGGACAGAGTCCTTTCCTCTTCCTATTTCAGTGCTAATGGCTAGAAGTAATAACTGAAGTGGTGCTACTGACAAACAGTTTAAATCTTGATTTTGTAATGTCTGCACAGGTTCTCTACTTATTTAAAGTATTTCAGTATAATACGTTCATTCACTACACTGATATTTATTAATGTAATCTCTAATACAATTTTTTTTGTTTGTTTCCGCTCCTTATGATGTGATATGCAGAGCCCCGATCTGCAACTGAACCTGGTAAGAATCATATGAAAAACTAATCTCTTGATTCGCCAGCTCTTTGAGTTTGTACTGAAGCCATAAATAGAAAAGTGTTTCTGCTGAACATTGGTAACTTGAAACTCCCTTAAAGACAATGCTACTTTATCGCACCTCCCATACTGTACTCTGTCCTTTACATCAATTCCTTTATTAGTTAAACAGTAAATTCCATTTAGACCAGCAAGGAGATTCTCACAGCTTTGAAGCAAACTTCATTCTCAGAAAGTAAATGGTTAGTATGCTACTGAGGGAAAAAGGACATGTCCCACAAAATTCCATTACCCAAATGGTGCTCATAAGAATTACATAACACCCAGTCACTAAGTGCTAGTTTTACCAATCCAGCTTGGCAGATGTGATGTGTCTTAAATGCAAGTAAAACCTGATCCTAAAAAAAAAAAAAAAGGCACTGATTTTTTCTAGCCTATTTAAAAGATAAAAGTCCTAGATTTCAGCAAGTAAGAAGTGTTCTTCCAGATACAGGTTTTCTCTGACTGCTTCATTTTCACTTTATATACTGGGGTATTACATACTGGGTAGATTATTGAATAGTAAGTGAGTGCTAAAAGACTGAGAATGTTCTTTAATGTTTCTAAGTCATCAGATATGTAGAAGAGAAGACAATGATACACTCTGAACCTTGCTTTAAGAGGGTGGCCAGTTGTGCTTGAATTTGGGGAGAGTTTTAACTATGACATTGAAAAAACCAGAAAAGTTTTCTATCTAGGAACTGGGTATTTCCAAAAAGTGTCTCTGAAGGATGTTAGCAATGGTAGGATGTTTTAAACTCTGAGGGGTTGAATTGACAGGCAGGACAGACCTAGCAGCTGATAGATATTTGTAAAGTAGCACTGTGACTATGAAGATACAGACTAGGAAAAATGCATCTTTCCATTAATTTTCATGGAAATGAGAGGAAGGAAAGAGGGAAAAAAAAGTTCTTTTCTTAGTCCACTATTCACTAATTTTCTTGCTACTTCACAAAATTGTTATATACCTATTTTTCCTCATGTCCATTATGCATATATATTGCACACACATGTGTGCATGTTCTACCCTAACAGTTAATACTGTTAATCATGGTGTGCAACATCATCAGCTCTAGTATAGGCTGATGCCCTGAATATGTGTGACTGAATGATTTGATTTGTGGAGGCTTGAAATGTGAACCATGTGAAGGAAAGAAGAGTATCAGAAAACCAAATTAACCTCTAATGACGAATTAAAACATGTCCAAGTGCTAACAATGGGCTATTAGTATTTTATAATCATAACACAAACTTTAAGGTTTAAATATTGTAAGTTAGGGTACAAAACAGTTTGAAGAGAGTTTCAATATCGTATCAAACCTTTGGGTATGAAAATAAATAAAGGACAAAAGGTTTGTGTTGAAATATGTTTAATTCTGTATCTTTCTTAGAACATTCTCCTGTAATATATATTACAGAATAAGTCTCTGAGTTTAGCTGCTTTCTTGATATCTTAAAAAGAAAAAATAATCTGATCAATAGGTTGACTTTTTTTCCCCTTCTCAGAGGAACATTTCTTCTGTCAAAATAGCAAAATCTTTTCTAGATTTAATTTACCAACGTTATCAGAATCATACCTTGTATATCTGGCTCATTCTTAATATGAGCTGCTTCTCTACAAAATCACTTTCAAGTGTGTTCACTTTGTCCTTTAACATGATAGATAGTGTTTGAAAGGAGTGAAATTTTACACCAAAGTTTCTAAGAAGTATAAGTTTACCAGCTGATCCTAGAGTTTTTCTATTTAATATCCAATTTAATACTCTTCTGTCAAAACTCACAGTCATGAATGTTTGTTTAGTTTTGATAATTTTATTTTTTTTACCGTTTCACCCTCTTTAGTAAACTGAATGTGTATAATGCTAGATGAACTAAATATTTTGGAGTAGGAATGCATCATTATCTAGTAGAAAGAAGAAGGACATTTTTGCTAGAAAGAAAAGGTTTCCTCTGTGTGAATAGTTGAGTACAAAGGAAAGTATGAATTATGCTTCTTACTAAAAGATTTTTTTTCACCAACAACTAATTTTCATATGGTTAGTTGCAACTTTTTTATAGCCTCTCTGACAGTTACTGCTGTGGAAGAAGTAAGAATGTTGATATTAGTTCACAAAACTATCAACTTGCTTTCATAATTGTTACTTGAAATAGGAAATACAAGGTGAGATTCTGAGTCCAAAGAAATTATCACTTTGCTAGCCCTCTCACAGACATGCACTATCATGTTGAAAGTGCTGAATATTCTCCTTCCCATTTCTGGTGAGCTTGCAGACCCTGAGAGAAGATACCCGAAGTCTTGTAAAGAGTACTAGGGAATGGATTCTTAGATGAAAGGTGCATTTCTTGAGTCTTCTCAAGTACAGAAAAGTTATTTAATGTCAATGTATCTCATACCGCTCTCAGGGGAGTTGGCAAGACAAGAATATGAAGACATCTCGAAACAGTTTTGGTATCTGTATTGTTGCAGTTTTAAAGACATAACAGTAGTGGATGCCTGACAGCAGTGTTGGTTTGTTGTTGGATTATTTCTTTTTTCATGCTTGTAATTATGTTGCAATATGTATTTATGAGCACCTTCCTGTGCTTCGGCTCTGTGAAAGAATTTCAGTTTGGTATTTTGTTCTCCCTGGATTCATTGAGCTAAGTACTATACTATTCCTTAAGATTTGTGCGCTTATCTTTTCCTACTAAGCCCTATTAAATAATGTAGTGTCTTAAATAGTGCAGTGTCTTGCTCACTACAAAAATTAATGACAGTACACTTACTGGCTTATTTGTGTAGGAATTGACACTGTGCATGCAAGGTAAATGTAAATAAAGTTTGGGCAAAAGGTAAATATTTCCTTTTGGCATAAATAATGAACAATGTTTTGTATATTAGTAGTACCACTAGTAATAAGTAACACTGAGTTTTAGGATGTCATGAAGAATCTTGAAATTTCTACAACAGGAAGCTGGATGTGGGTATCAGAAACCTAATAGATGCAGCACTGGTTTGTGATGTAATCATACTCTTAGAAGCCAGACTAAACAATGCATTCAGAGGAAATTTTTCATGAGCAAACACATAACCACTATTCAGTGCAGATGGTTAATATATATGCAAGACTGATAGGGAAACCAATGTGCATATGCTAGATAAGTATTCAAAATTTTGAAAGATGGACGTGTTTTCTAAAAATTTTTCCAAGTTTAAAACATTCATGGAATTCTATGTAAATTGTAACAAGTTGTAGTGTGACTTTAATTGCTGGCTGTCAACCAAAGTCCAACCATCAATAAACACTTCTTGGCACTCAATAATATTGGTTATCCTTTGATAGGTCAGTACTAATGATTTAAAATAAAAATATTCCATGAACTCACACAGGTAAGAAATTAAGAAGCAAGGGGGGTTTTTTTGGCTACCTTTTTTTTGTTACATTCTATCTACTCTAATGTGTTTTGCACTCCTTTTTCTGTCTAGACAGAAATCAGTTTGCATTGCAAATCCTTCCAGACTGCTTTGTGAATTAATAGCTAGTCAGATTACTTAAAGCCAACATCACAGTTTGTCAAATTACCTGTTCTGTACTTCTTTCTTGGACATTTTGACTTTATACTGATTGAATCCTTCAAAAACAGGCTGCCTGAGAATGAAAAATCACATGGAATCACTTGCCAGCTGTTGATATTTTGACCATTACTCAGCTGTCTGGAGACAGCCACAAACTGTATTGAATTACATTAGAACTATTGTCTAACAGCATGTAAGAAGAAAACTGTATGAAGTAATTTTGCTTAAATTGCCAGGGAATTGCCACATATACAGGCTTTTTTTTCTTAAGCACAATACTGTGTATGTTCACCAAACACATCTCAAAAGATAGTCAGCACTTCTCTTGCATTAAGATTTTTGTTCCCTGTTTAACTGCTGTCTTCCAGAGTCTCCACTGTAGTAATTATGTCCTTTAGAAATTCACCCCTATTTCTACATAATGTTTGAAACTGAAAATACATGGCAAACGTTGCAGAAATCCTTACTGCTTCCCTGCACCAAGAAAATCCCCTTTCTGGTAGGGGAAGTGATGAAATTCAAAACATAGAAGCTTTGGTAGGTTAGTATGCATGCCAGATCCTTGCAGTTTCTAGTGAAAACACAAGAATTACGACTAAGGGTCTGTGTCCTTCTTTCACTGCTGAGAAGCAAACAAGGGCTTGGAGAGAACAATCTTCTATGAGCCATATCTCAAGAACCCAGATGAAGAGAAAAACTGAAAATAGGCTAAAATTCTCCTTCATTTAAGGAGATCTACTTACATATTATTGCTTGTCGAGTACATTTTCAGTTGTACTCTGTGCTCCCAAGGTACCTACAGAATTCTGTTCCTGTCAGTGACCTCATCTGAAGTCTGACTGCTACAACTGTTCTTGCTTGTTGATGCTTCCAAATTCAAAGTAAACAGCTGATCTGTTTTATATTATGTGATCTAAAAAAAAAAAAAAAAAAAATCTGTCATTCCTCTCCAACTGTAAACATTTAAAGCTTATTGGAGTACAGTAATATTCACAGCTATGTTGCTGAATGCATTCATCCCAGCCTTGATGTATATACCTGACTTAACTTCAAACAAGGGGCTTAGGCATCTACAGTATCATAACTGCCTTAGTGTAAGATTTAGCATAAACTTTTCCTTGACACTGATAAATGACTTAATTTCTCCTCAAACCTGAACAATTTTTTAGGGGCTAAAGTTTTTCTTGCTATAGCAGTGTTCCCATTTATTGCACCCAATCTGGCTAGATAGCAGACATCTTGGTTATTGATTACATATCATGCCACCTAGGCTCTCTACCCTAAAACTGCCTTTTATTGCTCACAATCACATTTCCTGGTGTTCAGTTTTCTTATTAGTCTTTTGTAAGTGCTGTTTGAGATATCTTCAAACTTAGTCAGTTTTGTGCATCTTCTGAAAACTTTACTGTTCATTTCTTGAGTGACATAAAGCCTATTAAATAAGCCAGAACTGCTGTCTCACTGGCTAAAGGTATATGCAATAGTGACCATCAGAAACAGGCAAACTGAATAAATTTTTTCATTATGTTATTGCAAGCTAAGGCATCTACAGGTCTGTAGATCTGTACTACCATTTGTTATGCTATTCTGCATATTCTTCTCTATTTTCACAGTTCTCTATTCTCTTTATATAAAAGATGCACAGATACCTAGATGAGAAGTAACCTGATGGGCCTTTTGCTTTCAGTTAAACTGCAGTTAAACACTTGTGGAACATGAGGGAGAATAAGATACAAGTTGTCTGCAAGCTGGCAGAGTTCTGTTTTGTTGGACTTTTACCAGGAGACCACCACTGTGACTTCCCACTGTCTCTGTGCATTAGAAAACTTCTCGCTTAGAACCTACATCTATGGAAATTGCTCTGTTAATTGCATTAGAATGAAAAACTGCTAGCAAAGGACTGTACTTATTTCCCCAACTGTGTGCATTACAGTGGAGGAAGCTAATGGCCACATTCAGAGATGAGGTTGCAGATATAAGAACTACTCTACCTTTAATGTAATACAGAGAAACATTCTGAAGTAAACACATAAAACACAGTGATAAAATTTGTTAAAATGCAACAGTTTTCTCTCTTACCAAAGTTTATTCTTCCTAATGGACTTGTGAACAATAAAGGGAAAGAAATGCTCTGTAAAATGTAATCTTTCTTTCTAAATAACCGACAAAACAGTCAAGTACTTGCATGCCTAAGCATTTTACATGTTTCAGTGAACAAAATGCTTTTGTATTCATTTAGTCAAGTGTTAAATATGTTTTAAGGCCTTGAGAACAGCATTTCAGAGCTGCTTTCTGGAACACATTTCTGTGATGAAGTTATTTGTCAGCTGATGATCGCCGGGAAGTAGAACAGACATTATTTCCCTCAAATCTTCAGATTCTGCTTAGCACAGTAACAGAAAGTAAAATAATTATGTAAGTCAGGATGTAAAGTTAGAAAATTACTCGGAATACTGAGTATATCCAGAGTGTGTTACGGAAATCTTGAAAGAACCTCTCTTTTGCCAAATTAGTATTTATTTCTGTGTTTTCCACGGTAGTAAGCCTTTTAGCAAGGACCTGGAGGTGAGTGATTCTTGGTTTGGAGGAGGAAAGTCGATAAAGAAGATGGCAGTGTGTTGTTCCCACATGCTTTTTGCCCATGCTGCCTTTTGATTTGTTCGTAGGATTTTTATGTTTTCAGTTTAACCCGTTTTCTTATGATTGATCACAAATGGGTTGCAGTTTGTTCATCTGGCTGAAAAGACTAAATTTTAATCTCTGATTATTTTAATCATTAATTTGCTTCGAAATTTTTTTACAAAGATTGGTGCAATCTAGCATATATAATTTTAAAACATACCTCCTGAGTAAACAAAGCACATCATTGTAGAATCCATTAGAAGTCTTTTGTAACTGAAGAGTGAAGATCAGCTCTTTTCATATGATCATTTTGCACACTTTAAAAGCTGTAAGAATATTATGCATTAATTAGCTCTGCTGTTTGGAAAATAGGGCTTCTGCTGGTTGCTATGTTTTATAGCGCCTTTGCCCTCATTCAGAGAGCAGTTCTCAGTCTGGTGGAGTGATCTTCTTTTGCAGTCCTGAAATACCCAGCTTTCAGCTGTTAAATGAACAGGAAACTAAAATGCTGCATGTATAAGATTACATCCCCAGGGTCAGTTCAGTCCAGGAGTATGCACGTGTGGTTAACAATACAGTTTCAACTGCTTATGACACACCAGGACTCTAAAAAAAGCTGATCTCAGTAGTTCAAACCTAGCTTGTGTTACCCATTAATTTCCTGATAAGACCTTTCATGAGTCATTAATCTTCATCTGTGTTAGATAAGATCCAGCATGCTACAGTATTACCAGACATGACTCTTGCAGCTACACAGAATGACTGGTTTGCGTTGCCAAAAAAAAAAGGCATGTTCTGCAGTCTGAAAACCAACTCTGAGCCAAATATTTAGTCAGTCATTCATTTTTAGCCCATTTCCAGTACAGGAAGTTTTTGGATACATTGTCATTAATAATTGGAAAAATTTCATAGCTTTTTTGTTAACTGTCTAAATGAGACAGTGGTCTGTCATTCCACAGGGGAAAAAAAAAAAACAACCACTATTTGAAAATGTTTTCCTTATTTGAACTATAAGAAGTGAAGTTGACCTTACTGAACCTCTTCTACAGAATCATTTTCATATGGAAGTTATTAGATTCTTAAGTATTTTTCCTCATTTTCCAGTATGTTTTTATTAGCTGATTTTGTGATAATATGTGGGATTGTGTGTAAGTGTCCAAATTCCAAAATGCGTTTTTTCTTTTTTTTTTAATTAAACTGAATGTTATAAAACTTCCCCACTTTGGTTTTGAGACTAAAAAATCAGCATAAACAAAAGAAACTCTGAATTTATTAAGGAGACACAAGATGTAGCATTGTCCAGGTATAAAATTATATGGGTATATTGTGTAAATAGTAGGATTATTTAAATTATCTGTACTGTGATAGCTTTAAAAAACCAGAGTACCGTTACAAGAAGAGATAAAATAAAGTGACTTCTTTGAAGAAACCAGAAGAAATACGCCTAAACAGTTAAGTGTGCCCATTATAAATGAATAGAATTGATTAGAAAAAATTACTGTAATACCCAACCTAATATCCTTCACAGAAGTTTTCCGATAGAAGCCCTGGTATAATCAAAGCACATACCATGGCTTATCAAAGTAGAATGAACAAATTTAAAACAGCTACAGAATATGTCTGTCACGGCATTCTGAAGAGTTTTTGGGGGTACTGTTTTTTATTATATTTATAATGTATCCATTCTCACTGCTGTGCAGACAGAGACAGAAATTATTTTCACAAACTCTGCATAAGGGGAATATTTATGTATCTTGAGTTTTTAATTATGGTTGAAGAGCTAATTGGAAGTGGTGATAAAATACTTTCTTGTTTTACTGGGAATGGGATATGATCTGAATGTTGCATTAAATACAGACAAAAAATTCAGAGAAAAAAAAAGAATTGTGTGACATTTTTACTGATGGTGTTATTTAGAGACCCAGAAAGAGCTTGCAAAGATAAATTGTTCCTGGAAACCATTACATTCATTTGTATTAATTAGTACTATTCCTGCATTTAAAAAAATATACTGAGTGTGTAAAATGACTGCACAGACTTTTAACTGGAAAATTACTGTTCGAGCCAGTTTTGAAAACTTAGCTTGATGAATTTACTTCTTTTAGACACAAAGTGATTCTCCTTAAAACCATTCATGTTGGAAGCTCTTCTGCAGTTCTCCTAGCATTTCTTTGTAAAGTGCACTTTCTGGTGTCCTTTTAACATACAGTGCAAAAAACACTACATGGTACTTTAAATAGTTCGATGCACTTTATTTTTCTGTTTATTTCCAGAGGAGATATGTACACTTGTAATAGCAGAAACTTTTCCTGAAGATTCAGGAATTTTCACCTGCACAGCAACAAATGAACATGGTTCAGTAACAAGCAGTGCACAACTAACTGTCTGCTCAGGTATGTGACAAAGAGAACGAGGAGTTTTTAATTATAAATCTTACATAATTAATTTACCTGGGAAGTTGTCAGTCTGCTTTCTTTGTGGCAAATGGCTGCTGTAAGACTTTTGCAACCTTAGTGCATTCATATAAAGCAAACTGAATGTTTCTTTAGGTTCATTTCCTGGTTTAATATTTTTTATTAATGTGAAATAAATTTTTAAAGTTCTGCCACAAGCCTGGCATATTTTTAGGCATTATGGTTCAAGACTAGATGGCAGCAGAGGCAAAATTAGAGAGATGGAATTGTGCTACTAAAGGTGGCCTTTTGTAAAATAAAATACTGTGACATGGTATGTTTAGTTTTGTGATATGTTTCCATATATATTGTTGTGGGATGGACTAACCCAACTGCCATTGCAAACTTGCCATGTATACATGCATTCTTCAGCATTTTAAAATTATTAGTTCCTAAAAAGTTGATCCTGAAACTCCAGGAAGTCCTGTTTTAGCTGTTGTTGTCCATACTTGCCAATCTCCATTAGTGCCTCGATTCCTGAAACATATTTAGACAGATCCATAAAGTTTCTAGTTGTGACTTTTGCATGGGGCAAACTAAGAAAATTAATAGCCATCCATGTATCTAATTCAGCAACAATTATCAATAGGAGGACTAGAAAAATATCTTCACAAAACCAAAGATATTTCACCTTTAAAAAACTGAAAATACACCTTGTATTTACCATGTACTTTGTCGATGACTTGTTGAAGAGACATTCTATTTGATTTCTTTCAGCCAACTTGGAATGCTCTAGTGATGATTTCCATCATTTCTCACCACTTCCTCCAGTTGAAATTAGCTCTCTTGAGCTTCCTGCTAAGAAACATACAGATACCCACCAAGCAAACAACACTGAGTTGAGACCTGGTGTGACAGACCTTCAACAACAGCTTTATTTGTCTGAGGAAAAAACAAATGGCATTCATCCTCCTCATGGAGTAAATGGAATGATTAACAGCAAGCCAAATGGTGATAAATCCATCCCACCTCCAGCTGTCTTGCTTTCACCCACAAAGGAGCCACCGCCTGTGCTTGCCAAACCAAAGCTGTGAGTATTTTTGTTTGGGTTTTTTTGTTTCCTATAAACTTGATATTTGTTGACAGCAAATTTTTACCTGAAGCAATTTAGCATTAGACAAATGGACAATCACTGTGCCTGTCCCTTGAACAGTCTTCCTGCTGCTGTGATTTATGAGCCAAAGAGCTGAATACAAGAGACACTTGTGTTCTTTACATAGTGCTATGTCAAAGGGAAATACATTCTATATACCAATGTCTTTAGAGGGTTTTAAAATAAAGTCACAAACAAAGAAGTAGTGTAGTGGCTGTTGCTCTGTGCCTTTTTTTTACCATAGTCACCATACTTAAAGATCATAGTGGCCTGAGATTTTTGGATGCTATTTCTGTTTCAACACTGGTTAGGTCTTTTTATTCTGCATGTACTTGGGTTTGTGTAGTCAGTGGATATTCCGGTGTGTAATGTTTTTATTGTTTCTTACATTTATGTATAACACATACCTCGCTCTGCTTTCAGCCAGATTACAATAGCTCTCTTATAGCTAAAAAGCTGAGAGGGCAAAGTTCTAGGAAACGAGAGAGAAATGAGTGGTAAAAAAGTTACAGTACCATTTTTACCTTTTGTTAATGGTGGTAGCTTTATGCATAAGCAATCTTATGCTCCCTGTTAACTTATAGTTTGATTTTAAAATTGCGCAGACTCCTCTTTTCCATCTCCCTCAAGAATTTTTTTTGAGTATGATGAACTAAAACGTTACTTTATTTCTTTTGCAGTTGGAAGGAATTGTAAATTACAAATATGTGTTTAAGAAGAAGCATGAAACGTGGTCTTCTTAACAAGGTCATTTGCTTTATTCCATGTTTTCACAGGAAACTTGCAAAGTTTAGAAATGCTGTTATTTTAGCAGTCATGTTGAATTTAAACAAAACACAAAAACACATTTGAGGCAGCAAGCCCACAGTATTCCCCTTCTACTCACACCAAATTTTCTTTCTGTTGCTCTTTGTCATTCTAAGCAGTCTCTGGCAACTATAGAAGGGAAGGAGGAGTGGAAGAACTAGAAAGACAGAGTAGTGAAATAGCAGTATATGTGGTGGTGGTTGCATGTATGGGAGGGAGGTTGCTGAGAATGGCAACTTGCAGATGATTTGTGGTAAGGAGTAAGCCAGGTGGTCGTGTACCTAGCATATCTGTTACAAGACCCACTCGTGAAGAAAGGAGATAGTGGCTGCAGCAGAGAGAAATTTCATCCCTGAGCTTTCTTTCCCAGAAGCAAGGTTGCCTGAGATAAGGGAAAGAATGTGATGTAAAAGATTTCTCATTGTGTAATGTTCACTGCAATGTGTGCAAAATTTGTGTTGTATTTAAACGTAGAATCAACATAAAATACAGTAATGTGAGAGGGATGCTATTGCAAAAGTCCCTTCAGTTGCTGATGTCCAAATTGATGACCTTTGAATCCCTGGTGTAATTACACTTGAGTCCTGTATTTTGCCATTAACAACACTTGATGCACAAGAGACTGATCTTGATTGCAGTCAAGATACATGTTTTTATTGGCCAAAGGCAGTGTAAGTCTGTGCTGCCGTCAGAAATGGAAATCTTGCCTTCTCCTCAGTGAAGTATTTTGCTCCCAAGCACAGTGATAGCATAAGGAAGGGAAAGAGTGCCAACAAGAGGAGAAAAAGAAATGTCTGACTGCAGAGGCTTGAAATCATCTTTCGGCATTTGGAAAACTGCATCCCTAGTAAAAGTGAACAAAAAAATGACATTAAAATTAGCTGAGAAGTAAAGTAGCTCTCTCAACCATGAGAATGATCTCTCTTGAAAAGAACTCATCTGTGGAATTGTATCTGTCCATACAGTATCAGATGATAGAATCAGCATATATTAGCAGTGAATAAGAGCAAGCACACTTATTATAACCTTTTTAAAAAGTTATTTAAACTTCTAAATTGTTAACTATGGAGAGAGCTTTAAGCTTCTGAAAATAATTAATAAGTTTATTTTTTGGGAAGACTAACTTTGATTTTAAATTTCCTAAAGAATCTTTTGTTTTCAGGTTTATCTTAGATTATAAATTACTTAATAGGTTTATTTGTGAACTCTCTGAAAACAGTTTCTTCAGCCAACACTGAAACTGCAAAGAGTTTGGGAATGATAGGCTGGTTTTGGTTTTGTGGGTTTTTACTATTATTTTTAATTTAACAAGAAAGAGAGACTGAGTACCTTCTTGAAGTATGAAATACATTTGCATCTTGGCAATGCGGCTGTAACCAACACCTATAAATAATGATATAATATAAATATTGATTTATCACAATTCAATCTAATGCAAGAGTGGACGTGCTACAAAGAGTTACTGTAGTTGTTTTCAGGCTTGAAAAGTATTTTTAAAGTCATAGAAAACATTCAGGTTGCGGTTACAGACTAATAATCCTTACGGCGTCATTAGTTGTTGCCTTAGTCTGGTGCTAAGAATATTTAAGAGAGTTTAATATGATGATGTAAAAAAATTTCTCAGAAAAATATATATGGAATTAATTGGGGAAGTAGTCAATACCAGATATTTTGCTAAAGTGAAATAGAAGACAGTAATGGAAAATACAGTTAAAACGCACAATATTTTATGATGTCTTGTTTGCAACATGAGTTTCTGTAGAGTGGAAGGACCATTAAACTGAGATTAAAAAAACCTGATTTCTGTGATTCTGATCTCTGCTGCTGTGATCTATTTGAGGATGTTGGGCTATTACAGTGCCTTGGATTTTTCCGGTCAATAATGGTGTAATGCATAGATGAGGTTTCAGAAGATCCCCAGCAATGTATGTTATCTTAAGATATTTTGCATCTTTCAAAATTAGGCAAACGGTGTTGATATTAATTCCAGTGTGAAGTCTGTATATGAAGGTTCTGCCTAATCATCAGTGTGAATGTCTACAAAAAAGACACAACACTGTTCTGTAGAACTGTATATAACATGTCCATGGTTTCAAATGAAGAGCTTCCATTCAAGTGGCTTAGTATTGCTATTATTTTTCCATATGTTTGTTAAAACAGTAACAGAAAAAAGGATGGTGTTCATATGGTCAGTGGATGTACCTGTGTGATGTTTGTTGGCTTTGTAACAAGCCATCCTTTTAAAGTTCATAGATTCAGAGTAACTCCAATGTGGTGCCAGAGCTTCCTGACCAGAGAGCTTCTCTGCAAGATATCTTATGTTTAGCGTCTTTGTATTGGAGTGTTATCCAAGTCTGTCATATGCAGTGACCAGAAAGAGTCTAAGCTTAAAGGGAGTTACTCTCTTCCAGGCTTCTCCTTTGGAGATGCAGAGGTCAGCTGTAGGTAGTTCTTCTCTCTATAGTTAATTCATAAAAATAAGCTCAAGCTAGTAGGAAGTGCCATGTTTGAGAGCTTTAAAATTAGCACAGCAACACCTACCCCTGTAGAATGATCAACATTTTATTCATTGCATTGTGAGAAGTATTCTGCACAGGCATGCATCACACATGCCGTGAAGGTGAATTGTCAGAATTCCTGAATTCCATCTCTCTCTTTGACAGTATTTTTTTGCAGTGAAAATAAAAGATGTGTTAATTTTGTAAAAACAATATCTGTTAAAAGTGAAAACAAGTGAGATATAATTTATTGCCTTTTATGAAGCTTGGATAATCAGTATTTTCTTATATGTACACGGCTGTACTTTTTCCTGTTTTTCCTGAAATTCTGGGGGCTTTTTAATAGCGTATTCAAAAGTCTTTGTTTTTATAATAATATGAAGAATAAATTAACCATGAACATAATTAAAGTGATATCAAGCAGTGTATATGTAATATCAGTAAGGAAAAGGTGCAATTATAATTAAAATTATTTCCTAAAGATAAGGAGCTAATTTGGTTAATATACATCGTGGCCACTCCTGTGTAAGATGGCAGAACTTCTTCAACTGAAAAAACTTCTATTCATTCTGGTTGACAAGTGTACTGTTTCTTGAGGTGAATCATTTGTCACTTCAGTCTCCATTCCTCAGCAGATGAGTTTTCTTTCATGGTTTCTTGTGTTTTCTAATCAGTGCCTCAGATGTTTTTGCCAAGGTGCTAGTTCAGTAATTTCTGGAATGTCTCTTATGACCCTTATTAAAATTTTTATTTTACTATTTTTCACTCACTCATCACTGAAATTATTCTTACCTTGATCTTCCTGCTAGCATTTTGCTTAATATCGAGTTCACTTCTAAGTTCTTCTGTCCCGACAGGCCTTGTGTTTTAAAGATACTGCAAGAAATTATTTCCATAATAATTGTATTTGATATTTGCAAGCAGTAAGAGACTGTTTAGAATATATTGAGAAGAGCTTGACAGCAAAAGAATATGTGAGAATAGGCAACAGTTCAACGATTCATGTAACTTTCCATTCATGAGCAAAGGTCCATCCATATCCATATCTTTTGTTTCGTCTGCTGTGCTCTTTTAAGGTTGATAAGGACCTTTGGATCTTTGTCTTGCTGTTAAAGTCTACCCTCAATAAAACCTTGATCCACACATATTTTCTACTGTAGTAGAAACAACTAATGCTAACTAAATTTGCTGAAATGTAAAGCAGGATAACTACACACAAAGTTAATCCCTTGATAATATTACAAGTCCAGAGCATTTTATGCATCTGTTTTCACAGTTAATATATGGATGGTTCATTTGTAATGCTTTTTTTCTCTCATTTTATAGCAATACATTTTTAAACAGGATTGGAGTTAAAACAAGGAAAAGTTTTGTGAAGCATTTCCATTTCAGTGATCAACAGGCCCTTGGACTAGGGTTTACAATTTACTAATAACAAATAATATATGAAAATAGAGGAGGCTTTATGAGAGAATATATTAAGAAATAGGATTTTCCCCCATTTTCTGAGACTTGTTTCTTACGCAAAAGTTGCAAATCCTGAAAGGGAATAAAAAGTATTATAATGCCTCCTGGAATAACAGTGTTATAATTACCTGTGGACTGAACGCAGTAGATTCAGTAAGTTTAAAACAAGATATTAGTTGTCTTCCTTAGTGATCTTGGATCACTGTGAAAATCTCTGAGACCACTTGTGCCGGTTTGGCCAAATTTAGAGGAGAATATCCTCTGAGGGGAGGCAGGGTACCACCACCCCTCCCCCCACCAGGTTCAGGGAAAATGAAAGAATTTCCTCGAAGGAAAGTGAAAGAGATAAACACTATTTATTTAACAAACACACAGAAAAGGATAATAATGCTAAATAATAAAATCTCTCGCTGTGGAGAGAAACCTGAGAAGATTTCAGAGTCCTTCTCTGGGTGTGGCCTCTCTCCTCCTCAGAGCTGGGTCGGTGGGCCCCTTCCGGGGGAGCCTCGGAAGAGAAGGTCTCCCCCGGTGTGGTCCAATGTTGTAAAATAGTCCCAAAGAGAAGGAGAAAGGGGGAAAAAAAAAAAAAAATCCCAGGAAAACTCTCTCCGGAGAAAAGAGCTGAAGCCTGGCCGGAAAGCAAGGTTGCTGCCCTCCGCACTCCCTGCCGCCGAGCCCAGAGAGAGCTGTGTGTGTCCTTGAGCAATTGTTTTTAAAAGTTCGCTCAGTTTTTCTCTCGCACCCAGTCTTAAAGGCACAGGATTCATCTTCTGGGCATAGAGTGGTGATAGGGGATACACATCATAAAGTCACCCCAAGACACCACTGGAAGACAGAAGAAATAGGAAGTGTTATGAAATATAGGTTGAAAGTCACATTTCATTGCCTATTTCAGACCAAGGAATAGCATGATCCAAAACCAGTGGCAGTTATTGCTGAGAAATTTCCTCTTTACTGGTATCTTTGCTAACATAGTGTCAAAGGCTAATCACAAATGAACTTTAAGCCTTTTAAAATCTGCAGTAATAGAAGTCTGAATCTCTTTGTAACAATAGATATGAAAAACAAGAGAGGTTAAAGGTGATATATTTATTTTTTCGGTTTTTTCTCCTTTTGGCACTGATGTTTTCTGACTAAGTAGGTGGAGACACCTAAGTGTACCCCCTGCTTACACAGAAGCCAATCAGTATTTAAACTGGAAAAGTCAAATATCCTTGAAACAGTCATTAAATATGTGTACTGTGTATGCCACCATCATGGTATGTACGCAGGACTTTGGTATTTTTTCAGATTTTTATTTTAACACTGAAAGTAATCTAGTTTATAGGACGGGCAGGGACATGAGGGAAAATTAATAAACTCATACAATGGTTTCAGTTGGAAGGACTCTTAAGGCTTATCTAATTCCAACCCCCCTGCAATGGGCAGGGCACCTTCCACTACACCAGGCTGCTCAAAGCTCCATCCAGCCTGGCCTTGAATGGTTCAAGGGATCATGCATGCAACAGCTTCTCTGGGCAACCTTTTCCAGTGCCTCACCACACTCACAGTAAAGAATTTATTCCTAATATCTAATCTAAATCTACCCGCTTTCAGTTTAAAGCCATTACTCCTTGTCCTATCACTATATGTCCTATCTGCTCCAGCTTTTCTGGTGGCCCCCTTGACGTACTGGAAGGGCTGCTCTGAGGTCTCCCCAGAGCCTTTTCTTCTCCAGGCTGAACAACCCTCACTCTCTCAGCCTGTCTTCATAGGAGAGGTGCTCCAGCCCTCTGAGCATCTTTGTGGCCTTCTCTGGACTTGTTCAAACAGGTCCATGTCTTTCTTATGTTGGGGACCCCAGAGCTGGATGCAGCACTGCAGGTGGGGGCTCACAAGAGTGAAGTAGGAGGGGGAGAATAAACTTCCTCAAGCTGGTGTTGTGCTTCTTTTGGTGCTGCCTAGGATATGGTTGGTCTTCTGGGCTACAAGTGCACAAGTTCAGCCACTTGCTTGAGCCTGTGCATTTTAATTAAACACATGCTTTAAACTTGTAAAAATCTTTACTGCCTCCACAAGTGTTCTCCCGCTCTTTTCTGCCTGAGTGTTGCTTTTTACCTCCGTTGCCTCTCTCCTACTTTTGTTACCAACTGTCACTGCCAGTTCCTCAAGGTACCAAGAGTGGGCTTTTTGCTAAGAAAAGGATAGCAAAGGTTGGGGATGGGGGCTGGATGGTGTGTTTAAGGCAATTTGGTTTTTTCTGTAACCAGGTTGAGTAGAACACTATGCCAACAGTTTATGATGCACCTTTGAACCAGAAAACATAGCAGGAAATGTTGTACTATCCATCTGCAAACAACTTATGGATAGTTTTCTGGTAATCATGAACTAAAACCATTGAAATGGAACATTTTGATTTTTTAAACATTTCTGTTGATTTTTTTGTTTGTTTGTTTCTTGCCTAAATAACTGGGTGGATTTAATACTTGGAAATTATCAAGCAAAGGAAATTCAAGTGGTCAGTTCTTCTAAAATGAAGCATTTTCTGAGAGGTTCTCAGTGTGCTTTTGGATAGGGAGTTCCTGCAGAAATATTCAAGGATTCTCTTGGTATCACAGGATAGAGTTCTCAAATGAACTGATTAAATGTTTCCCTGCATGCTAATCCTTGCAGCTTAATCATCATATGTACTTCATATTTATGTGGCTTTGAATATGGCATGTAACCATATTTCCCATGGCATTCTTTCATTCCTGACTACATAAATATCCAATCAACACGTAATTTTGACACTCTAAATATATCATCTTATGCTGGTTATGAGGAGGAAGGTAGGTGAGAAGGGATATAGTTTTTGTTTTGAACCACCTTTGTTTACTCTGTCTCGATACAACTAAATCCATTTGCCAGGAATGCTCACTTCAGCTGTAGCAGGTAGAAGATGAAGCTGAAAAACTGAAACAGATGGTGTACATAATTTTGTGTTTGGATTGCAGGAGAAAGAAAAACTAAATTTTAAAGTCTCAATAATAGTATATCTGTCAGCTTTGCCGTCTGAGCGACTTCCTAGAGAAAGGTCCCATCTGATTCAGGCTAAGAGCTTTTAATAATACAACAGAAGATTGAACTGTCACTTCCTTTGGCACGTAGGTCTGTTGAGAAATTTAAAAAAACTTCTGCATACAGCAATTAGTGTTCTAATCCGAAAGGAGAGACTGGAAATCCTTACTCAACTGAGATATGACATGGAAATAGATTCATGTTGAAAAATACAAAATTTATTTTAGAAAATCTGCTTGTCCCTTTTGTACAGGTTTTGACAGTACTTTTTATCATGTTCTTTGCTAAATAAAAAAATTAGTCAACAAATTGAAATAAAAGATCAACTAAAATCAGTTTATGAGACAGAGAGAGGTCCTGGCCAAAGCTTGTTCTGCCAATCCTCCTTTTCTTTGGAAAATGTGTTTGGTAGAATCTGAATAGATAAATAAAAAGTTCCTTTTGATAATATGAACTTCAAAGTATTATGGACACTGCAGTTCTCTATGATAGGCAAGCATAACTATGTGAATGGTAATTGGGTTAAACAGTAACTATGTTTGAATGGGATTTCAAAGCTACATGACTGGCTTGAAATCTGCAACAATATGAGGACTGATTAGTAATTGTTTTATTATTCTTTTTCTCAATAAATAAAAAAAGACAATATAATTTGAGGATGTATTTAACAAGGATACCTTCTGAATAGCTAATTTACTGCATGCTTTTTAATATATAGCCAAAAAAGTAGCTAAAATATCTAAGCACAAGCTGAACTTGTTGAACAGAAGTTCAAGTGCTGGCTACCCTCAAATTCCCAATGCCTACTGTTTAATAAACTTGTTCTTGGAACTTAACCTTATCATAGAAACCACCTGCAATTAGTCCTAGCCATCTACCGGCAGTTGGTCCATGCCCACGCTTTAAAAAATGTTTTGCAGGAGTATGACCTCATACGTGAGTAAGGAGACTTGCTAGACAGGGTGCTAGCTCATGAAGTTTAATCATAAACTCTCGTAGTTATATAGCTACTTGATTTCATTATTCTTCTGTTCCCTCCTGGCATATGCCAGATTATTTTTCTTTTATTAAAACGATGCAATTGTCTGATAGTTTCCATGCTTCTTTCAACTGTGATTATCCTACTAAGTTTTTCTTGTATGTAATCTCAAGTTTTCATCCTTGTTATCAGGTATATCTGCCATTATCTCTTGTGATTACTAATATTAACTGTGTTTAAATTTTCTGCCCAATGTTAAGAAATGTTTTCTGGTGACAAAACAAGAGGTTGGAACTCAGCATTTGCTTTTGTCTGGTTCAATGTGCATTCTATGAAACTTAGCTACAGAATTTCCATATGCTATTTTTTTTCATAAACAGAATCAATAAGGGTAACTAAATATATCAGAGAATACCTAAGAACTGAGCAAGTTCTTCAGGTCAGCCTTATTCTTGTCCTAAGGAGCCTTATTGCTCTCTCAGAGGTTTTATGGAGATAAGAACAGAAAAGGCTTATCCAGTGGAGGGAGCTGTGTTCCTTGAGTAGATGTCTGTCATGGAAACAAATTGATACTTTCTAGAACATTGACAAAACCATATAAGAGACAGGGGCTGGACACTTTCAGAAGCCTTCTTTATATCCTAGAAGGAATACCAGATTGGAAGCACAAGTCTAGAATTTGGTTGCAGAGAAGAAGTTTGGTATTTGGTTTGAAATTAGTGGTAGGGAAGGCAGAAAAGACCCCAAAGCTAAAGGCCAGGATAGCTGTATGAACACACAGTAGTTCCACCACTAATATAGAAAATTACTCCAGGGAATGGTGAAGGGTTGGCCTTAGTGTCAAGTAGAACAATTGTTCACTAGAAATAAAATCACCCTGTTATCATTTGGGAGACTTGATAATATATACTATATATGTAGTGTCTGTCTAGAAAAAAAATACTCATGGAAACCTAAATTGGTTGATATCTGGAATGTTCTAGAATTCCTGCCTGTTACCTCGTTTCAGGCCTGTAGGTATCCTTGCCAAAATCTGCAGTGTATTTATTGAGAAAAATAATTAGCATATGTGAAGCTAATGGAATTGGACACCTAGTAAACACTGAGAAGTTTGCTTCCAGGATGAGATCTTGGCAACCCTCTGATAACCTCTCAAAGGAACTGCATTTTTGTTTCTTTTAACTAATTGTTATTGCTCATCACAGACTTATTAAAACAGATCTTTGTGATGTTTGGTAATATGCACTGTATAAAATATCTTTAGTTTTCAAGGATGTGAAGCATCAACTCAGTACAAGTGGAATTCTATGTATTTGTCTGTATTATCCAGTACATGACACACTGGACATAACTTTACATAGGCAAAGTATTCGTTTCTTGCATGTTCTTTGAAATTTTTTTCTCTTATCTCCATTTTCCTGATTCTGGAATTCATCTGTATTTTATGGAATTATCCTTGAAAACACTTTTCATGTCCTCCTACATGTATTTGAAAGACACAGTTGCCAAGTTTCTTTTTTCCCTCCTTCTCCCCTTCCTTCTCCCTCCCCCTAACAATTTTGACCACTGTAGTGTTTCTACTTGTATCTTCTTTCTGGTTTTGTAAACTTTTAAAAAAACATACATGGACTGTGTTATTTTCATGTTTTACTGAAGTGCAAGAGGTTGTCAATCAAGATTTTTCTTGCCATCCCCTGTCTCACCTTCTCACCTCTCTGTGGTAAATCCTGTAAGTAATAGACGTAAGATTGTTCAGTTCAAATATTTTATAATACCTAAGTTTTTTTGGGTTTTTTTTTAATTGCAGTTAGATAACTAAGTGGTATGTGAGTTCAATTAACTGTTGAGTTTTGGACAAAGTTAGTTTTCTGTAAAACAACTGGCAGCTGCAATTGTATGTCAGAAAATAATTTTAAATAAATTTATTGGGGGTTTTAACTAACTGTCAGGATTCTTCAGAAATCTGAAGAGTCTCTGTAAGTTTACAACCTAGGAAATAAAATGAAATTCAATAAGGAAAATAAAAGAAGTCAGATGAGAAAAACATATTTGCAAATGGAAGTGCAAGTAAAATAACCTTTGATTTGTTGACTTTTAATCCCCAGTTCTCTATGGGATGGTGTCTGTATTTTTTTCTGTTTTATAGAGCTGATAAATACGAGTCCATGATAAGCTGATTTGACATCCAGAGAATGATGGTGGTAGCTGAAAAATCTGTTTGGGAAAATGGGTAGGATGACATTAAAACCTATTTAACATTTTCTGTTACACCTGTCTTACACCTGTATCACAGAACTTTCCAAATCCATAAAATAATTGAAGGATCAGAACTATACTTAGAAAAAACAGAAGCACTCTAGACTGAGTGAAGAAGCTTACTAAATTAAAATTGTTTGGTATGTACACAATGATTGAAATTCTTACCATTTTCAGTGTTAGGGTACTGAAAATTTACAAATATTTTCTATTTTCTTGCTGTTGTTCATTTCATTAAAGTCAATTTAGTACAAGTGGTAGTAGTTTACTCAAATCTTGTTGCAGTTGTTGACATATTTCTGCAGTGGAAAATGGAAATGCGAGATAGTAATAATAATTCAGAGGAAAAATTTCTCTTGCTTGGATTTGAAAAGTGCAATTAAAGGAAAGACTTTCCTAAAATTTCTCTTTCCCAAAAGCTTTTGTTAAAATAATTGTAATAGAAAAAAAAGAAGTTAAAGTAACTAGATCTTGAAGTAGCTTTTGCTGCATTCCCTTTCCCTCACTTGCTGTTGCTCGTGCATTCTCTCACTCTCACCCCTCTCTCTTCTTTCATTCTGATGGAAAGTCTTCACGATAAAAAGTCTTCACAATTCAGACAGATGAACCACTGTTAGCATAAACTTCACCAATTCAGGATAAGGACTGTTTTGCGTTTATTGTACTATCATGTCTTCACAAGGCCTCAAAAGGTTCTTAGCAGAGTCAGAGGAAAAACTCATATTTTCCATTTCAAATAACATAATGTCAGAGTTACTGTAGAAATTCCTTTTCAGTGAGTTTTGTTTGAGTTGTTGCATTTATTTTCCTGCTTGGAGGAATTAAATACTTGCATGGTCCTGACAGATGTATAAAATGCAGATCAAATTGCTTATGTTCTCAGTGGGTGAGAGAGGCAGGGTAGAAGCCTAAATTTTTAATGTGAAAATTGTGATTAAAGAGGATTCATTAAAGACACTATGGAAAATTATTCTAGATAACTGGTAAGTTCTTCTTTATAATATTATATGTTTTTATTCATCTGCTTTAATAGTGCTGACATTACAAGGCCCTGTATTCAGTTTTCTATTAATGACTGTGTTAACCGTATGCTTAGAGTTTGAATAATTAAGTAATTTTCGTACCTATTTGAATGAAAAATCCATTATGTTTCTCTATTAATCTCACCTATGGTGTTCTTCCAAATCACCTTCTGATTTGTTGTTCTGATGTACTCAGTGCAAATGCTTATGATTTCTTTACGTCTTAAAATTACATGTTTAATATATGCCTGTGAAATAGTTAATTTGTTGACCATCTAAAAAAAAAAAAATCTGTACGTGTAGCTGTGGAATTGCTTATAATATGTTACAGCTTCCTAATATAAAAAACATCATATAGCACCTATAAACTCTACTGCCTTCTTGGAACTGACATGTAGTGATTAAAATTTTGGTAAAAGCAGAACTTCCTCTCCACTGCATGCAGAAATGGATATGATCTCAATGTACACACATTAAAGTATACCTGCAGTTCCTATTTCATTGATTACTAGGCAAGATATTCTCTTACTGATAAACCAGTTTTACCCAAGGACCTGCCATGCAAATTATAAGCTGGTGATAATTTGTGAATGTGGCAGATGTGAGTTTAACATGCCAGGCCTTGGTTTTAGTTTTAAATATATCTAAATAAAGTAGAAAAGTATTAGAAACATATCTGAACCTCCAAGTGGTATGTGGCATAATATTTAAAATTTCTCACTGATCGCAGAAGGATACTTTCTCATTATATAATTTTCTGCTTATTCTGTTGGTGTTAGAGACTGGCATAGAACCTGGAAGTAAATACTCTTCTGCAGTGTTGTGTGTGTGCAGTGTATCTGCCAAACATTAACAGGTAGTGATCTTATGGCAATTTATCTAAGTTTATCTCCTGGACTTCCATGAAGTACCTTTCCAGTAAATGCATTGTGCAAGTCCTTTGGCATTTTTTCACCTTTCCTATCTGTACCTGTTTCCTTTTCAATTTCCACCTATAACTGATGTCTTAAACTAAGGATTTATCTGCTTTTATTTGTGCTGGCAAGTACAGTGCAATGTAATTATTTTTTCGTTTGGAAGAAAATGAGGGAAGTAAGCTTAACTAAGTTTAAAGCCTATACAGTCCTAATGAGAGCCTGCATTCAGAGTACTTGAATGCCACCTCTTGCTAGTTCAGCTTCTATAATAGGAATTGTGTAAGCAAACCTTGTATCTCTGCAGAATCTTTTCAGGTTTCAAGAATAGCAATAGGTATGCAAGTGGGGATGTGGTCGAAGAATGCAATTTTGTGGTTCAGTAGCAGTGTATTCTCCCTGATAGGTGAATAAATTGAAGCATCAACAGCACATTCCAAAAGGTAAAGCATAATGGAATGGATTGCTGCTGTTGTAGTTTAGAGGAAGTCTGATGTCTGCTAGATAGCACCCTTCCTTTGAGAAAATGACCTGTTAATACTCACAGAGAGAAAGCTCAAGCATTCACAACTGACAACAGCTTTATTGCAGCAGTTTGCTTCTGATTTTCCCTAAAGGATGGGGGCATCTTTGTTTTCCAGCTTTCAGAATTCACTAGCAACATTTTCTGTTGTGGCACTTTTGAGAAAAATGCTTTTTATTTTACAATTAAATATTAAAAATATATAAAATGGGAGACATTACTGTAAAAGTATGATTTTATTTTCTGACAACTAATTGCTCCAACATGCATATGAATTACATCTTTAAATTCATACATCTTCATAACTGCTTACAGGATAAAATTGTCATTGGAGACTATACAGAAGTGAGAAATCCTCTGAAGTGCTTAATTTTGTCTTTTTATTTATTAATATCCGTAGTATTTTAAACACTTAGGGAAATAGTTTTCATATTGGCTTAGATGTTATTCAGTTGCTGAAATTGCTGAAATTGCTTTGAGTTTTGGATACACTTCAACTTCTGTTTACTTTTATAATGCTCCCTGGGAATTGACTCTTCCTCCCTAAAGTAATGTAAGATAAGCAGTGTTTTCTGTCAGAAACAGAAATTCACATTCATTCCTTTTGGTCCCCTTACTAATCATGTTTACTTAACTCTCAACACGATCTAAAATGGACTTTAGTGATATTTCCAGACTTTGTTATCTAGTAAATTCTTGTCTGAGCGAAGTTGCCAAGTCAGCCACTGAAGGCAGAGCTGCGTGCCTTCAGCTTCCACTAAAACACATAACATGCTGCTGGTTATCAGCAAACACCCTAGAAATGTGCATAAAATCTCAGTGTGCATAAGAATCCTTTCAGCATCCATAGCCATTGTGATTATGGGATGAGCCTCCTCCTTGTTTATCAAAGTCACAGAAGAATTTGATGGCGTGCCACAGCAGAGGACTGTATGTCCTGCATACAGAACACCTGACTCAAAACAAAATATTCGAGGGGTAGGGGCAAAAATAAAACTTTATAAATGTCCAGAATTACAAATGTCCAGCCTGACATTTGCTGTAGTATAGGTAAGTATTATGCTCTTATATTTTTCCTTCTATGTGTTTGGGTAAAGGAGAGACAAAGAATTGTTAACTTATTTAAAGACAGCATGGTACAAATGTGCAGGTCCCTGAGAGAGGACTCCGCAGTTCTGATGTTGATGGATGTACTTTTGCTCTGTCCAGTTTATTCTTCCTATGTGAATACTTGTCCCTTGAAGTAGAAAGACAAGAGGTACAAGAGAATTTGAGTTTTTCTGTCACTACCTCATATGGCTTCATAACTGACTATAGTTGCAGTAATGTGTTTTATTGCAGAAGGCTACAGATAGGAATTTTTGAATTTTATGTTCCCCAAACATATTTTATAATTTTATTACATCACGAAGTGCTAAATACTATTCTCACAATATTCTAAGAATGAGGAAAATTGGAGAGAGAAAACACCTCTCTTCTTGGTAAGTGTTGAAACAGATAAAACAGGTTATTAGAGATGCTGCTGAATTATCATCAGTTAGTGAAGTCATTCCACAGTATTCTCATGGTTAAGGTGATTATTTCAATTCTAATGATTCTGTGTTTCAGTAAGGAAAAAAACTATAAAACAATGAATAGTCCAGATTTTACTTTCACTCAGATTATTGTATGTCCATCTCCCATGGCATTTATAAACAAGCAATTTTTGTTCGAATTTCCATGTTTACTATCACATTGTTGTAGGCAGTGTCTGTCAGTGGATTCCATTTTTTATCAGAATCCTCTTAGAGTGGGGCTATTAACACCTCATTTAAGGCTCTTTGCTTCTCTCTGTGGAGAGAAGACTATTGTGAAGAAATGTAGGACCATTACAGGACAATTGTTTTATCTTTGATACACATGAATTTCTAACAAGTTATAAGCATACGAATAACAGGATGATTTAATGAGAAAAACATCGTGTGGATTTCAGGAAAGCATTTCAGTTTAACCTGAGTCAGGGACAGAAGTTACCCAAAACAGGGTAATCCTCTATGCTGATTGGTAAAGAGATATTTTAAATATACCTCCCAATTCTCTGTAACCATTAGAAAGAAGACATTGAAGGAGTCTCTAAATAGCCTTGCTGTGTGTTGTTCTAGTGCCAGAATGAGAAGTGAGTTATTACTGGAAAGTTACCGACACAAAATTGTGAAAGACAGAATTCAGTCATCTTTGTTTAGGGTATCTAGCTGCTTTCCATAAATTTGTCAAACTGAAACTCAGAATGCTTGAAACTTTGGATTTAAGCTTTTGAATGTGAGCATGGGAACTTAGGGAAAATACAGACAAATAGGTGTTTTGCTTGGTAACTAACCGAACAATCTGCAAGAAATGCTATGGGACATAAAGTATAGTTCATCAAAAGTAGCCAAAGGACAAAGAAAAGGGGTTTGGTTTGGTTTTGGTTTTAAAGTAAGCTAAATATACAAGTGGATGAGCTTCCGAGGCTTTGATGTAGCTGGCTTTTTATATGAGGTTTGTTCTGCCAGTCCTGGCCAGGACAGAGCATGCATGTCAAATCCTTTTCTAAACAAACCTCTCTGATTTCTTCCAGAGAACCAGCCTTACTAAAGCAAGGCAAGGTTAACTCTTATTTAAGAAAAATATAATGTTACGTAAGTTGAGAGAAAGAAAGAGATTGTAGCTCACTGAAATGGTGCTTCTAACAACAGATATCAATTTAAGCCATTAAATAAATGATGATACTGTTTCCAAAATGAGATGAGGACAATTCAGAATAAATAGAAAATGTTCAAGTCCCTGGATCAAATGGTAATTTCACAAAACATCCTTTAGTTTTTCTGAAAAAATATTAAAAATAATCATTCAGCAATTCGTAAGATTTTATAGCTGAAAAAAGACCAAATTTTCTGGTAAAATATAAGGTATGTAAATGTGTTTCATTTTATCTTTTGCTACAACCATACAATTAATACTGGTGTCAGTAATGGCATAAAAATAAAAACTTAGAAAATATTTTTCTGTAATAAATCTTGCTATAATATGTCTTTTGTGACAAACAAAATTCACGACAAAAAGAACAGCTTTGAAAGATTAAATCTAATTCTTCTAAAAAGGTATGCACATAGTAAGAACCCCTGCTGAAGCCACATCTAAATCCTATTTTATACTCAAACAGTGAAATAGCAAACACTGGACTGCTAAGCCTGATCAGGCAATATTTGGACTGAAACATCTAGAAACAGTGCTATGGATAATGATATTCTGTAAAACTTTTAGATAGAGGTTGATATGTAGTAACAGATAAGTACAAGTATGGTTTTAGTGAAAGCATTGTGAAATCAATGACTGGGGATTATGACAACATAAATGTAAACTTATTAAAGGAAATATTAAGGATAGGAAATAGCTGTTTATACTCAATTTGCTGCATACCACTTGTGTATTTCATGTTTAGTCACCCAAGGAATGTTTCAGCAAAAACATTGGGAAACTATATCAACTTTTTGCCAACGGAAAATGCAGTACAGTGTTATTTAAGGACAGAATAACATTTTTAGGAGTCCAGATTTCAGACAGTAACTCTTATCAGCTTTGGATGTTGGCTATTGGTTGTTGACCTTGTTGAAAATAAGCACAAATTCTATGAGTTCTCTGTACCCATATGCTCTCATCTGTGTGGGAATCCGTGTACTTCTAAACATTTTAACCAGTTCTAGTTATTGCTTTATACTACCTAGTATCCTCCATAAATTAGAATCTATTTCTAGATATGGTCGAAGGATTTCTCATAAGCTGTCAAAAAGCAGTTGGTTTTCAGCCCAAGTATTTTACAGCTTTAATTTGTGGTTAGAAGGAAGGTTATTAGCTTAAACTTCAGAAAAAGTGAATGAGAGAGAAATAATCTGTCTAAAATGAGAAAGAAGTATTATAAACATAAAACACCTGATATAAATGCCAAAACAATTTTGAGAAGACAAAGGTATTTTTGTAAATTTTGTTTTAGTAATCAATGCCAAACTTTACAAATATCAAAACCATAAACTTTCAGACTCCCATTTTAATTTGCAATGACTTGACTCTGATTTTCTTTGGCTTTACTGGAGTATCGCCTTAATACCCTATGTGTGTGGAGATTCTTGGAAAGAGATTTTAAGATCCAGTAATACTGTAGCTTATTTAAGCCGGAAATTCAGATGGATTTTGTTCTTGCTTGATACCAGTAAATAGTATTCCTTGTTTTCTTTTTCTTTTTTTTCTTTTTTTTTTTTTTTTTGGAAAGGTATAGACTTCTACAAGGCCCTTTGAAATGGGCTATATACATTAACATGAGAGTAAGAAGACTGGGTTTTTCAGATACTATTAAGTTAATCTCTTCTGAATATTTACAAACCGTTGTAAGATTCTATAAGTTCTAAGTTCCCAAAAGATGCTTTAGTGTTGTGCTGCTTGGAGTAGAATCCAGCTATACTCCTTACTAGTCCTCAGAGAAATGATGTTACACACGTCTTGTAGAATGTGGGAATAATAGCGTTGACAGATCCTTCCTTCTATGAACAAAACTTATCTAAAATGTAATTTGATTAGGTCTGTGGTTATGATTTGGGTAGTAGTGTACGTTTTTGTGTGTGTGTGTGTATTTGTGTGGATTCCTATGATAATCCTTTTTAAAGATTCCTTCACTTAAATACATTTTCCAATACTCAAGAGGAAACCTCAATCTTGCCAATTTAGAAATTGGGTATGATAGTCATTCCACTAGTCATGAGGTGAGCTAAGTGTGAGTTCACTTTTGATTTTGTGGTGTTGACCTGGAAAATTTGACTTTTGCAGTCATTTTGGTTTGTTGAGGGTTTTTTGGCTGTTGCTCTTGTTGTTTCGTTATTTGACAGTTGTGCTGAATATGCATCCCTCAAGCTAGTTCCATGTTTATTGATGGAATAATAGCATACTGTACTCCAAGAGTATTGGGATGTTGTGTGCTTCTAATTCTTCACAGATTGAAACATACTAAGACTGGAGCTTTCTTTCTTGGCTTTGATGGCCGGGAACTGTGTCTACAACTACCTTCTCTACATCAATGTCTTTCAGGAGCAAAACTGAAGAACCCGCTATCTCTCCAGTGGGGTAGACACGGTGCCAATTTGGCCATATAGCTGACAGATCAGGAGACCTACTAAGCTAAGGCCCAGCCAGCCTTGTTCCATTAAACTGTCAAAAATGGCTGTATTTTTCCTCCTTTGCTCCAGTACAGGAAAACACTGGTTCCAGATTGAGAAACTGTCTGTTGCTAGATTAATTGCATGGGTTAGTTTCATTCTGTATACAGGAGGAAACTTGAGTATCACTCAGAAGCCTGACACTTTTTTTGACATTTTGCATGAGGTTTTCACAGTTCACTTGGTCAATTAAACATGGTCATTTGTTTATCTTCAGTATTGAAGATATATACTCAGTCTTGAGTATGAAGATATATACTCAGTCTTGAGTATGAGTCTCACCTAGTGAGACTCATTTCACATGGTCGTTTAGAGGTCAGTCTTCCCACAGAGATCACACAATCTGTTAGAAGTCAGGTTTTAGGTAACTAAGCTTGCCGGAGCTGGAGTCAACTTCATATGTAAGTCAACTTATATATGTAGAGAAGCATTGTTTATGACAAAATAAGGCTGCTAAAGCAGCACAGCAAATGTAAAACTGTGATAGTGCCTTTACAATTTCTGCAGTGAACCTACCATCATATGTTAAGTTTCTTGGCAGTACATAGTTGCAAGTTCGTTTTTATATGTAACTATTCTTAAATGAAACAAAAAATCTGTAGCTCTTAATGCAAACTACATTTGATATGCTCTTTTTTTACCAAAATGCCTGAAGATGTTTCAGGTAGAGTAAAGCTGACTCTTTAGAACTGGTTTGTTCAGCTCAGTCAGAGACAGCCTGCCAAAATAAGGCAGGTTAACTCCAAATCACTGCAAACATGCTCTGGGAAGGAGAAAAGACAGCGGTTGTTTCTAGACCAATTCATTACACGCTTTAGGTTACTGTTTTTAGTGGGTGGTTACAATAACCAAATGACCCACAAATACTCCATGGAAACTTTAGAAAAATACTCTGTTTGAAGAATGTTTTTACTGTGCACTGTACAGCTTTCATCTTTCATAGAACTTGTAGTGCTGAGAATCATTTCAGAGCAAGTCATAGTCATAGCAAGTGAAGGAGGTGTTTTAAACTTGGTGTAGCAAACAGTTTTCTTAGATGGATGGGAGTCTGAAATATTTCCAGTCTTCTGCACCTTATATTCCTTTTTCTTTCATAGTTGTTTTTTATGGATTCTCAGTATGGATAATATTAGTGATATGCATTCCAGGAGGCCTCTTCTGCTTTGGCCTACTTTCAACATGCCAGTGCAGAGAGGATTAGTTCAGGCTATAGTCTCGCGTATGTACTTTTGACAAGCCTAAGTCAAAGCTGCTGTCACCCCGTTCTGTCTTTCCCCCTGCCAGGCTAGTTCCATGGATCTTCTTTGCTTGGATCAGTCAAAGAATAGCCCAAGATGTCATGCCAGGTGAAAAGCGGTAAATGCAGCAGATGCCTACATAAATGCTTGTGCTGGCACTAGGGTGGAAGTAGTGGGCAGTGGGTTCCGAATGACAGTGACACCTTTAAACATCTCAGTGTGAAGCTCTGACTTCAGAACTCCTGACATTCCAGTAATGATGCTCTCCTGCTCAGTAATTCTACTGGAAGAAACGTTATTGTTGCTCTTGGGTTTTTCTGTTTTATTGTTTTAATTTTTTTGTTTCATGACAGTGCAGTATAAATGGTTTTTAATTTAACAACAAGGATTTCTGGCCCAGAATTTTTATCCATAAGTTCATCTGCTCCTTATGTTGCTGGGTTTTTTTTTTCTCATGGAGGATTTACAGTCCCTTGAGATTTGGTAACTGAAAAGATAAATCTGTGGTAAGAAGTATCCTATAAAATCAGACTCCAAAGAAACACCTGCAACTGATTCATACTCTGTTAGTGAGTTTCACCCTAGGCTTCAGAAAAGTATGAGGGAATGCTTGCTCATTTGGAGAGCTGTAGAAACTTCCATAGGGACAGACCAGTGTAAAGTACTGTTCCTTTCCACCTATTTTGTTGTCCTTTTTCCTTTTCCTGCCCACCCCCTGTCCTGTCTCCCACCCCTCAATTCTTGTCTCTTCAAACATAGTAGCCTCTCCCCAAATTCCTTCCATTTTTCCACTGTTTAATCAAAGCCAGACAAGCACCCTAACTATGAAAATTACCAAATGCAGGTCCTCTTCAGGTTAAGCTTATCTTTCCTTCTGTTGTACTGTGATAGTGCTACTGGGAATCTTGCATCTTGTACTTTTAGTAACAGGGGTTTTTTTCCAAATTTATGCAATGCAACTGTGAATTTTGCTTCATAGGTCAACTAGTAATTGATTTGAGAGAGAAGAATAATAAATTGTGTGTCTTTGAGGTGACAGAAATAAATCATAATAATTTATTAGAAATGTTATTTATCTTATATGACAGTCAAATTGCACAAGCAATTGTATTAGCAGAGAGGTGGGAAACTAGCAATGGTGCCTAGAGGGATGATGAAGTGACTGAATAAGAGGGGAAAACTCAAATTCCTAAAATTACTGTTGGAAAATGTTTCTGTTCCACTTAACATTTCCGTTCTTTGTCCCCAGCTACATGTTGGTCTCCATCAGATAGTGCCAAGACAAGTGTGTGTCTGAGACACTGAAACCTCCTTACAATGTAGTGAAAACATTTATCTTCTATGAAGAAGAAGATATATTCTATATTCTTCATATAGAATTATGATGATTTTAGAGCCATAGAGACACATTGCAGAATTATGTAAGGCATCAGACTGTAAAGCAAAAATTGCATCAAACAATACAAACTGAGGTAAAATAGTTGAAGTAGTTGGAAAATATGGCAAATTTTATTTCCCGACAAGTAGATAACTTTTGTATTATGGGCACAGTTCTTTTTCTACAACTGATATTTACAGTTGAGTGTTTCTCTCAGAATTAGAGGAAAGTAAACTAGATCAGATAAATTAGGACACAGTCATGCCAGCTTCTTATCTAAAGCCTGGTTCATGTGCAAAAATGTTTGGAGCTTTTTTTTGTTAGCTGTCAAAATTCCATCACCAAACGATTATTTGCTTTTAATGTCAGACACCAGTATGCAATGTTTCGAGCTTTTAGGCCAGTGTTGAAAATGGGTCTGTATCTGTGTTTTTCTGTTCATAGCTCTGCTTTTGGGGGAAAAAAAAGGCAGCAAATTTTTAAAAAAGTAAATGTACAATTTCATGTAGTGTTTATAGTAGCACTTAGTATAAATATCCATAAAAATGGTTGTAGGGTGTCTGTGTTTGGATATTTGTAGGTGGCTGAAGCATGGACCCACGTGCATTGATACGAACTGTATACTGTAGCTGGTTTGTCTCATTTTAAAGATATGACTCTAAAACTCTTTACACAAAGCTAAAAAAGTGTAACTCTAAATATGTTTCTACATGGCTTTCTTTTGCTGAAGTGGCAATATAAAAAGGATTTTCCTGGGCAGATTAAAAACACTGGGTGCTCCAGACAGAACAATTGAGCATTTCAGAATGAATTATACTAACATGCTGAACCAGACTCTTCTCCCTGTGGGCATGTATTTGTTTGCATATATTTATCAGTCTGCTTAGAAACAGAATGAGAAACACTCAAGCATTGCCTTTTAGAGAAGAATCTGAATGGAACGTTTTTTTTATTGTATGAGGGAAAAAAATCATCCCAGGGAAGATTGTAGCCACTTACTGTAAACTAGAAAGAGGCTGTAAAAGTGCTTCTTCCCACTGATTTTCACACAATGTGAGTTGTTAGTTCATCTTCCCTTTAGATAATTCCAAGCTCCAATTTAACAGTGAAGCGTACTATAACTCCCTGTCTCCCAGTTCAAGCTCCCTAAGGGAAGTATTTCAGGAAGCCCTTACTTGCTTGTAGTTTCTTGACTGTCAGGCTACTTTACTTCTTTATTTTCACTCATGACCACACATGAAGCACTTCAGACTTAAATCTGATTGCTAGGACTTTAGCAACAAATTCAAATGCTTCCAGAATTAAAAGTTCTTAAAATAACAGCTCACTTACGACATTTAATATTTTAATGCCTAACTTCTCATGAAAGAACTTACTGGTTTCTTAAAATTATGACCTTACAGCCTCAAAATCAGGCTAGGTCTGATATTAGCCATGGTACTTCACAGAGTACAGGTCTATCTAGCAAGCACACAGGGCAATTACAGGTACTGACAAACTGCTGGAATTCTCTTCCTTTGTTACAGGAAAAACTGTTCCAGCATTTGACATAAAGCAAATGCTTACCAGTCACTGTAAGAGGTTGCTTGCAAAGGTGTATGGGTTGTTCCCACTGCTCAGTGCACAGAAAGAAAGCTGTATTAGGAGCCTGGTCACACATCATTGATGATGTTTGCAAGGGCGCAGGCTCTTACAGTGCTTGTTTTGATTATTGGTCTGCAGACCCCATGAGCACTTCAATGTCCAGGTGCCCCATCAATCCATGTTATGATTTTATCTCGTGGAAAGAGTCAGGGTGCTCCATTCGCTCTTCTCAAATCTTATTTTACCCTCTAAGAGGACTGATTTTCTTGGTTTTCTTCTACATTTTATGTTCTTGCAATCAATGCTATTGGTCATTTGCTAATTTCTAGGGTAGGTTGCTTATAGTTCCCACTACTAGAACTCTGAATTGAAAACCAAAATACCAATACAGACAACTTTAGCATAGTTTATACATCTTTTTCATGTCAAAAGCCAAAAATATTGCTGAAAATAATGAATATGTTACCACATTTTCCATAATGAGGAAAATTTCATACTGTATGCTCTTTCAAGAGTATACTGAGGATTTAGGAATATACCCTTTCACTTAAAGCTCTCTTTCTATTATGTAAAAAATGTATTAGGCAACTAGAATGACAGTTCCGCTGTTTTTGCTTATTTATTTTTCCTTTCTAATTAATCTGACTTATACATTCAAAGGCAAGCTGGTGCTTATCTTGGTTAATTGTGGATGTCTCCTTATATCTTTGATGCATGAAGATTTAAAGCAAGACTGTTTGCTTTATATGGCTATCAAAATATATTGGCAGGAGTTTGAAAATCTTGGGGAGAATTTGACCAATATCTTTTCAGTAAAAGCAGTAATAGAATCACAGTCATTCACTTTTACCCACTATCTAGTAGATTATAAAAGCTGGTAGAATTTTTTCATAAGGAACAATGCCAAAATACTGATTGGTGGAATTTGGTAAATAGGGAACTAGGGAATAACATAATTTTTAATGACCTCCACATTCTGATTTTTTAACACTTTACACAAAAACCAGATTTTTATTACAAATGGCAGTTGTAACCATAACATGTCATGAGGATTTTCTGCTCTACGCTTTGGCTGTTCATTTTCTGGGCCACAGCAATCTCACTTACATAACCTGTTTAACATTGGATTTATTTCCATGTACTTCCCTTTTATTTTTTATCCTAGGGATCAAGAAATAGTTCAGACTAAAAATTATTAATCCAGGCCCATTTTCAGCCATATGTAATTACTAAATCTCCTTCAGTTCTTTTTCATTGTTAAAAAAAAACCCAAAATCAACAAATATTTTGGAATTACGTACCTCAACCTCGAGGTGGGAGGAGAGGAGAGCTTTAGCTTACATCAGACAGACAAATCGAAGTCAAGAGCTGAACCTCCCAAAGGAAGGATCTAAACAAGACAACTGTTTGACAGTGTCCTGCAGAATATCAAGACCGGTATCACATCAGTCTGTGTTCTGGACCAAGTATGAAGCAGTATTCCTGAAATTTATTCATGGTCAGAATTACCCTCATGAACTGGCCCAGCATCACAGTTTAGTCTTAGTATATCCTGAAGGGTTAGTTGCCAAGTAGTTGGAAAGGCTTAGAGAAGTTCTTGAAATCCTTTCAAGATAGCTTCCCTTCCCCCTTCCCTTGCAGTGAGACATAACCTGTCTCAAGGAAATTTAGCCAGGCAGACTGCCCTACGGATCTCTTGGTCCAGTGACTTGAAGCTGAAGTAACTGTGGTTTAGATTTAAGGCCACTGCACACAAATGTATTTAGTTACATGACTGCATAATGTTTTTTCAACTTGAGATGAACACTTTCAGACACAATTGTATGTTTTCATTCATTACTCTATCCAGTAAGGATGAATTATAGACACCAGACACTCAAGAGTGACTCTTTGTAGGTGGAACCTGTGGTTGCCTTATGCAGCTGACATTGCCAGACCTTTCAATGGGACTGCAGAGGGACAGAGCTGGTGATGCTGGTGGATAGAATGGCAAGCATGCATGCTGGCAGGTTTCTCTCTGCCAGTATAGCTAGCAGTGCATTCCCAAGGTGAATGTCATTGTCAGTGCAGAAAGTTTGCTCGAGTATATAGGGTAGTGTAAATTACCTCTCCCTCCAGCAACAGAAAAGCAGAAACTAAGCTGTTTTGCCAGCTAGGAATATACTTCTGCTCCTTGAACTGCTAGTTGCAGGATTAGAGGGAATGGGGCTTTTGTGCTGCCCACATTTCTAATATCCCACAGATGTCTTGGAGAAACATCTACAGAGAAGTAATATTTATTAATATCATGGTGCTTTTTTTTATCCATAAAAAGATGAATTTGAAATTTATTGCTTACTGGTGTTAAAGTCACCATAAAGTCACCCATATTAATTCATGTGAGAAGCAGTTTATGGAAAACAGCATTGCTGAAATTCATGTCTGTGTTCAAATACTGTTCATATTTGTCTCCCAAGTGTTATATGTGTGCTGTTGTAATCCTGATGTGCTCTGTTGTTTTCACAAGTTCTTCTGAATTCTCACCAACATCAACATTCATGTAAGCATCCAAAAAAGATTATCTACCTCTCCAGTTTTGATTTGAGAGGTATGTTTAGTAACCTCTAAAGTGTATTTAGTAAACTATTCTACACCATATCAGGTGGGACTGCAAGATCTAATGGAGCATGTGTGCCATTGCTGTCAGATGGGCTTTTTTTAACTTTGCAAAGTAAGATCAGAAGGAATTTGTCTCAATACAGAGACAAAAAAAGGGTAATAAAAGCATACTCTGGTTCAGAAATGACCTGGCATTCTTAAGTAGGTGGAGTTCCTCTCAAGGAAATACCTGTAACCTGCTTCTCAGTCAACTTGCTATCCTTTGAGTTTCATAGTTTTCTCTAAGAAGTATTTTATATATTCTTTATGAGTTGTTTGTCCGGTCTCTAAGTGAGAAGGTTTACGGTTTTTTATCCTCTTCATCTGCAGTCTCAAATGCCACATCCGCCTTAAGGAGAGATATGGCAGAATCTAGTGTCTTCATGTTGTTTTCAGTGGGTAGTTATCTGTCTGGCTTATGCTGCACCAAGGGCCATACTTTGCCACAAAAAAAAGGATAGATCTGTATTCCTCAACCCCCACCTTACAACTTCTCCCCCTGCAAAAACACCAGCAATCATGCAGCCACATGACTAGATCAATTAAGTAGCTGGTATAGTTGAAAAGTAAGCAAAAAAAAAAAGGTTCGTTTTTTGGCCAGATCACTACCTTTTCAGTATTGGCCCAAAATAACAGTGAAACTGCATCTTTCTTTAGTGTGGAAGGTGGCATCAGTACATCCTTAACAAAAATTTAGTAAATGTCACTCTTGGTACAGAGTATTTTAGAACAAGGGTTGTTGAAATATAAAACTTACAAGATATGACTGACTGTCCTGTGCCGTGGTACATTGGGAAATTTTCTTGAAAAATGAATCACTAGCAATACTTCATGGTAACATGTATTGTGTTGATTCTGACATGACTCCCTGCAGAATACAAATCTTGATCTGGATGAATGTCTTGAAAGGTTTCCAGGAATTCTTTAAAACTGCAAAATACCTGAAAGTTTAACCAGAATATCTATTAGAAGAAAATCAAAGGGGAAAGAAACCGCTTAGAATTTCCCATTTTATTTTGTGTAGTTTTTTTCTGTCTAACTAATGGATTTGGTCATACACATTTTATATTATCTTGTGAAGGACTTATTGATCTTCATTAGCAAGTCTGTTTGGACTGATTTGAAAGGTAACATTATTAAACCAATCAGAAGTATTATGCCAGACATTCAGAGTAGAACAGTCTGTTTTCTGTAATATGACTATGTCTAACACCACTTCTTAAGGTTGTTTGTTTTGTAAAGCACTTTCATACTTGGAGAATATTTTTCAAAGTTACACCATCAGTATAGATCCATAGAATTCTTTCTTTGCATTTCCAGCTGCTCTGTAATAAATTCCATCTGTGTTTTAGCTATATTTGTATTGATTTTTTGGCTATGCTAGCTTATGTCTGTCCTCTGCCTTACTGACCCTAAAGTCAACCAAAGTGGTGGGCATACAGCCAATTTCAAATGGCATTTGGTTAGTTTACTCCCTTTTAAAGTAGCTTAGGAAATGTTACTCAAATATTTCTCTTTTTGACAAGACTGTTTAACTTCCACAGTTTCACCCCCTTTACTCTGAATTTCCTCCTCCTCAATATTTTCCAGTTCTAGGGGAAGGGATTAGAAATATACCTAACTTCTAGCTATTTTCATTGTAGATTTCTTTCCAAATTTCTAGGGGTTTTTGTCTAGCTGTGGGGTTTTTTTCCTAATCCTGGGTTTGTGTATAATTTTGCTTTGTACTACTTTGCATGTGTCTTTTAAGACATAGTACATAATCCCAACACATACCCTAAACTCATAACTTTAAAGGGAATTAGGGTGTGCAAGGAGCGCAAGATCAGGCATTTGGAAAATGGTCCAGTAGAATTGCTTTTTTTTCCCTGTACAATGAGTATTTGTTTTAAACAACTTCCATGGCTCTTGGAAACTTACTTCACTTCTTCTTAGGTAATTTATGTTGCATTAGCATTTTTTGGTCCGAAGCCAGTTGATTCCTATAGGCTTTACTGAAGTGTGGGTTGGTTTTTTCCTTCTGTTTGTGTTTGTTGGTTTTTTTTTTCCTTTTACCATTCTCTGAAGTGATTCATCTTTTATTTAGTGGCTGTTGGGTTTTGGTGGCTTTTAGTGTCCCAAACCAGTGACCAGAATTGCAGCTCCTTGTTTCAAAAACCCAGACTTTACTTGCATGTTGTTTTATTGCAGAATGTATGGGATGCTGTCCAAGCAGTATCTGATTAAAGTATGACAAGAAAGTATACTTAGTGATTGGACTTGTCAGACTTACTTCATTTTTTGAGAATCACATCCCAGATCATGTATCAAACCATACTATTTGATAATACCGTTCTGCTGGCACTATTATTTAGGACATGTTTTTTCTCATAGCTTATTGGGAAATTTAAAAAGAAATAAAAATACTGTATTGCCTTTTACATACACATGGGACTGTTTCCTCACTTCACTGTGTGTTGTATTCTCTGGAATGTGTACTTGAGTAAAGGAAGCTATCCAGTATTTCTTAGAAGAACAAGCCAGGAAATAGTGACGCAAATAAATCAGTCAGACAGGCATAGTTTTGAAGAGTAAGCTAGTGTGGTTACCTAGCTCACTGTATCCAAAATCCAAAGAAGAACTGCAGTTCTTTAAGGTGAGCTGAGGGGGACAAAAAGATCCTTAAAACATAAGACAGAAGGTTCGAGGAGGAGCAAGTAATTTAGGATACTAATGATATACTGACTTCCTCATGTGCCAGGAGAAAGGCCTGCCTGCAATAAGGGGAGTTTGTGTGCAGCAAATAGTTCAGAGGTCCGTGTTCAGCTTTGCTCCTGTAGTCATTGAAAAGACAAGTCTCATTTTGGTGTGGTTTCTGTTTCAGGAGTTGTTTAAACATAGTTTCTTTTGTTGTTTGTACCTATTGATATCAGTAGAATGTGAATATGTAAATAATTATTCACCAGCATAGCTGTGATACCATGAATTGAATTTGCTGCCTGACTGCTGCAGTTGCACTTGCTCTCACAATGGGTACTTGTAGAAGTTCATGAAACTTTTGGCATCTCTAGGCTCTGGCCTGCAGTACTCCTTTTGGGGTGTATCTTCTCAAAGGAACCTTGACCTTTAAAATTGTAGTTGAGATACAGCATCCCTGACCATGAAGTACTCCTCAATCAAACCTCACATCACAGTCTTTGTCATGTTCTGAAATACAGCTGTTGTGTGTTGTTTAGCTTTGGCAAAGAGAGGTCTCTCTCATGGCCTAACACTGTAAAAAGGAAAATACCAAAGCACCTTAGCACCTCTGTGTCATCAGTTAACAGATGTTGTCAACTCCATTCCCCTTATTAGTCTGCTATAATTTTAAAGCCTACAAAAATTTCAAGTAGGATCTTAAAAACTAAAAAAAAAGTGTGAAAGCAAAAAGTCATTTATAACAACTCATATAAGACAAAAAAACCAACAAACCACCAAAATTGTGATTTTTCTTTTTTTACAGAGCATGGTCTTTTTAAGCCATGGACACTGCATACTTGCAAAGTTGTTGTACCTGATGAAAACCTATACTGATAAATAGAATTTCAATACTTTTAAGAAACTCTTTGTCTCTACTTCTTCATTGACTTTTCAGAATATTTTTCCAAAGGATACTCCATGATGCCTGTTCAACCTTGTTTTTAAAGATACTTCCAGTTTTTTCTTCATTTAATTTTCACTTTAACAATCAAACATACTCTTTTAGAGAAGAAACATATGTAGAATACCTCAGAATCTTCTGGATATCTGCAGATTAGTATTTCTCTCCTACAACAGAAGTGTGGACATTTTCTTGCATGTTTTAATTGAGTTTAAAGTGAAAACCAATTTTTAAAAAATAGAATTGCATTGGGAGAGGGGTAAAGTTTTAATCAAAATTTGAGATGAAACAGCAGAAATCTTCTTTAAATGTATGGCATAATCTTTTTACTATTTCTTGTAATGGTAAATAAAGAAATGGGAAAAAATGCCCAGCATTCACTGGAAATTAGATAGTAAAAATGAAGTGATTAATGTGAAGTAAGTTAGATTAAGAAGTCATATAAATCTTAGGGAGGCATCAAAACCTGCAGGCTTATGTCACACTTCACGGATTTTGCAAAACTGTTCCAATAATCTTGGTTGAATGAAATGTAGCATTTTAATATTCAGGCTTACTGCAATATAAACACGTTTGTCTTACAGTACTTTCTTGAAATGAAGTTTTATGATACTATATCCCCTTGCAGTTTATTTTCATCTCAGCTGAATAGCTGATGTATGCAAAACTTGATGCTTCCCAAATATACTAGTAAGAAGTCCAGAAAGAGATGTATGGTGCAAACTCTCTTAAAGGATTCCTGTGGAAGTTGAACATGTAAGGCTGGGTCAAAACTAAAGTTAAAACTAATTTGGACAACTTTGTTCATCCATTTCTACCCAAACATATCTCAAGAAATTACATGAAAGTGAGTTTATAAAGTCAGGTACAAGAAGTTACTTTTATATTCTCCTATGATTTCCTTTAATCTCTGTTCTCTCACCAAACAGTATCTTACCAAGTTGCCCTGTTGGCATGTTGAGCAAGCATTGGGAATGAAGGCAAGATAAACTCCTTGCTTTCAATTCTGAAAGCCTCTTATCTGTGAGTCAGAACAAGATTTCTAGAAATGTCCTGCTAAGCCAGTAACAGTCCAGAGATCTCGCATAGGCCACTCTATGTGTGTGATTCATGGACTTCTGACCCAAGGCAAAAATATCTGGCTGAAATGATGATGTCATGCTGAACATGTGCAAAGCTGATTTTTTGGTAGCAATGGGTTTTGCTTGTTTCTTTTTAAATAAAAGAGCTTGTGATCAAGCCAAATATAGGCATAGTTTAGTGTAGAGAAAACGTCTTACTTCTGGCACTATTCAGATCATCTGCCAAATAAATTAATTCTCTACAGAACTGCTCGCATACTGTAATATCCTCAAAATGTAATAAGCACATTCCCCTTTAATTAATTTCAACTTCTAAACTTTACTTTCAAAGGCACCTGATTCCCGCAAATGGAAATTTTACAAAGCGGTGAGAAGCTGATTGCAGGTTCTCCTATCAATGTGCTGTGGACATCTTTCATAAAAGATGATGTTATACTTCCAATAATATATTAACTGCTTACCAACAGACTGAATGCTTTCTTCATAGAAACCATGGAAAATGTCCTGGTGGGTTTCACACCAATACATTTGGCATAGGTGAAGGTTGTGCTTAGTGTTTCTTTGGTTGCCACACAGAGAGGAATTGCTGATGGAAGATGTTTTGGTCTGTAAACAAAGTATCATGCAATGGTGAAACAGCTCTCTTAAAAAGCATTTTGTTGCAGTGTACAGTGTTAAAGTGGTTCATGATCCACTAAGTAAGGAGAAACACCAGTCAACAGCTTTTCTGTGTATTTTAGAACAATTGCATTCCTTTTTCTAAGCCAAAATGTAGCCATCACCATTCTACAAATGTAAATCTTTCTTGAGAACTCTGGTTCTCTTCCTTCATTTCCTGTAGCATGTTAGCTGCAGCTTATTTCAGACTGTTTTCTCTTAAGCTCCCAGAAAATGTAAACAGGGCATAAAAATCTTGTCCACAAATCTTCTAAGTCATTCTGAACTCCCACGAGGAGTACATTACCCATAAAATCAGTTATTGCAAATTACTATTGAAGATTTTGGGGTTGTTTTGTTGTTTTTTTGGTTTTTTTTTTTTTTAATAATATGTTTTAATGTCTAGGAAGAAGAAACCTGGTTTCTAAAGGACAAAATTAAGTCTTTAGCATATTCTGCTTTGACAGCCCCTGTCTTCATGATGCATGTCTTTTTGTTATTCATTATGGTGAATTTTGGTTCCTCAAAGTTCTGTTCAACTTGTGAGCATCCAACAAACAGGACTCTACAAAGGAAGATGATCTCACTAGAACACTGCACCAAGAGAGCTAAAATTATTTTGTATTGTTGAGTTAATTTTTTTACAGTGCTCCTTTATTCTCTGTTTAACACGATATGATCCGTGGATCTTCTATTTTGCCCAACAGACTGAGATGAGTCAAACTACGGAATAATACTGAGACGTTTTCCATTTATAGTCAGCTTCAGTTTTTTATTTCTTCATTTCATTCTGCTGCTCCTCACAGCAGTCTGTGCTTATTTACTACTTACCACTTGGAGATACCACTAGTCATCATTTAACAAAGTCATGCATCATATATTTCTTTGTAAAATCAGACTGGAAAATGGTCATCTACTTTCAGGTGACAGTGATTTCTGCTGCTCTTCTGTGTATTTCCTGCATTTTGACGAAAACATGTTGGCAAGTTATTTTCCAGATCTACATGCAATGGAAATTGCCAGCTATGCATATGGAGAATAGTGCTTCCTCTTCCCATGAATTTGTGCCCAACTCTCTCAGACATGTGCCTTGTCCTTGACTGCTGCTGTAAATATAAGTCAGTGCATGACTTTTGACCACTCCTAACTACCTTACATTTCAGAATAGCTTTCATACAGGTCTCTTCCAGGATAAGTTTTAGTACTTCTGCACTGAAAATTCTGACAATATTATTTTGATATGAATACACATGGGTTTCATATATAATTAATGTTGCTCACATGGGTCTATAATCAGAAAAACATGCATTAAGATTAAATGATAATTCAGTTGAAACTATAAACTGATGTGTAGTAATTACTTGTTGTTGAACCGTTGTGCTAGTGAACAAACTGGCTAGTGTTCAATGGGCCTGTTTTAGCGATTAAGTCAATGCCTAGTCTCATACTTTGGCAGAGGATTTTTTGAAGATCTCTATGAAAATGTATTATTATCAGTGTGTGTATCTATACATTCAGAATATGTTAAGATGTTTAGTCTGAGAAATATGATTGTGTTATTGAATATGTTTTACAATATCACTAAATGTTTTAGTGCTTATGCTACAATGCCAGTAGTTTTTATCACAAGACTGAACATTACAGAAAATCAGTTTTATTTTACTGATAAAATGCTGAGGTTTTTAAATTTTTTTTCATAATTCCTTTAATAATAGTAAAGATTTTGAAATTTTTCAATTCAGTGTTTCCGAGCAGCAGGTTGAAACAGTTGTTGCCAATACTCTAACCTTGGTAAGTGGTTGTGCACTGGTACCAAATACTTTCATATTCAGATGATAAAACTGCTCGGGTCTGTTGGGTTAATTATGTGGTCTTTTATGGCACACTTCTGTTCCACTGCTCCTGCAGAGCCTTCTAGTTTTAGACTACGTGCAGTCTAGTTTTAGACTACATTTAGACTACATCTACATTTAGACTACAATAGAAAGTGCCGTAACGTGGATGTGGGGCTGGACAGCGTGAGGGTACCCTCTGGCAGAAGCGAAGGAAGGACAGGATATGGTGTGGTTCTCTGAGGGCAGTGCTTCAAGCCTGTGAGAAAGAGGCTGCCATGGCTCAGTCTAGTTGCACCTGTAGATTTACTGTGAGCACTGGAGCAGTCGGAGTGAGTTGGGTTCACTGGGGGAGGTGAAGGAAGCACAAATTGGCAGGAATCAAATGAGAAGATGGCATGTGGGAGCAGGTATACGCTACTTGCATAGAAATATACTTGCACATGAAAGATTGACACTGGGGTCAATGGCAGCAATTTAGCTATCTGGAGTATTTAGAGAGACAAAACCTGTACTTTGAAACCTGTTTGACCAGGCAGAGAGAGGACTGGAACTTTCACTGAAAGTCAGTTGAATAGTAACTTCCAGACTTCTGGGATGTCACCCTTTCTGCAAGGGTAGAAACCTAAGCTTTCATATGCATTTATCTTAGGTTTTTAGATAGCTTTCTTGAGAGCATTGCCAGTTTCTCATGCAGCAGAGACATATTCCTTGCAGAAGAGCAAATGTAGAACAGCACGTCAAAGGTCGAAGGATATGTCCTCCTACCCTGAACATATCTCTTGTGATGTCATTTGTTCCATTCAGATGAACTGATGTCAGATGACAGGGTCTGGACAGTAAATTGCTTTCAGAATCAGCAGTCAGTTATTTGTCAGTAGCCAGAACACCTGCTGAAGATGATGGAGTAGTTCTGAAATAAACTGGTACTTCTGCAGCCTTTAGCAGTAGAGAGGATGAGCTCCATAAGATATGGCATTTTGTCTTAATTACTATTTGACAATGTTATATCCTTGTGATTAATTTAATTAGTTTAATTTATTCTTAAAGCATTTCTGTGTTTTGGATTTTTATTTTAGCATTTTCTTTGTCAGTTAGGAATGTTTTATCTACATTAATCTTGAAACAGACAACTTGAAACCTGATCTTTCTGGACATAAATTCTCCTAAATTGTTCCTACGTGTTTCTTATTTTGCTGAAATTGTTTGGTTTGGTTGGTTTTTTTCTGAGGTGAATTTTAGCATGCTAATTTAAATACGTTATGTAATTATAGTCAATATATTTATTCTTCTGTTATTTTATTAAACTATTTCCTTACGTTTTCCTAGTTTGAGAGTTTCTCACAAGTAAACAAACTTGTTCAGGCCTCTGTTGAGGGCAAGAATGTGGTATAAAAATACCAGTCGATTTTCTGTTGAGTTGAAAATACAACTAACTTGAGTACAGCTGGAGTCTTATAGGAAGGTTGTTATAAGTGCACCTTTGTATTCTCCATAATTTTTTTTTTTTATGTACTTGTGCCCAGAAGCAGTCACTATTGCCCAGTACATCAGTGACTTAAAGAAGTGTTCTTTCTTCCAGTTTACTACTTGTTTTCTGCTTCACCCAAACATCCACAGGAGCTTGCAATAATGGAAGGAGGTTTAGTATTTAAGGACTTGTTTTCATAACTTAATACTAAGGAACCATATTGAGAAATACAGGAATGCTTCCAGATTCCCAAACAGAATTAGAAAGTTTGAAGCTTAGCTATACCTTCTTCTTTATTTTTTTTCAAAATGTTGTTTCTTGTCACGCTGCATGACAGGACTGTCTCAGAACACTTTCACTAATTTTAAATCTCTACTTTGTTAGGGGTATTCCTTTTAAGGAGTAACAGCTCAATAAGCTAGATCTCTGTGGATCAAATTGTGTTTCATCTGTCAGTATGGACGTATTCAGTATATATTGTCCTGAACTGTTGTCATTTTCTCATTTAAATTTAAAGAAAGAAATCACCTCCTACAGGATTCCTTGATCTTTGTAAAAAAACAAAAACACCCCAGCAAAGCTATCACATAAATCCACTGCAATAGACTAAATTTAAAAGATGTGAACAACAAAATACAGGGACCAGCAGGACTGGTTTTTTGGTTGGTTTTTAGAAGTTTTTTTAATTTAAGTGTTCTTCCTTGCTTGCTGTGGCTCTTATATAGACGTGTACAGTTTGACTGTCAGTCCTTTCTCACGAAGTACCTGAAGTGCTACTAAAACTAAGCAACAAGCAACAGTAGCAACAGTAGGGAGTGTTCCCTTAGCAAATTTCACTGTCTTCCAGCAGGTAAGCTGCCCCTTATAAACGCTACTTTAAAAAGTTTTGGGGTATTTCGAGAGTAACACTAGTCAGGCTTTCTTTCTTCATATAGCATAGCAGAATAGTAGCTTTTTAAAAAGTAGGTAGCACTGTTGGGGGATTCCTTTTTCTCTGCAGAAAGCACCAGTGAAATCCCCAAAAGGACACGCTGTAAAATGTTCTAAAGAACAACGGAAATTGTGACAGGAATTTGTGAGTTTTCACACTGGAACTTCGTCGCTTCATTTTCCTTCGTCCTGTTGCCAGTGGTTTGCAGACGCAGCGAGGGCGCCTTGGGAAGCGCTGCTGCTCGGGAAGCCGGCGGCGGCCGTGCGGGGAGCCGGGNGGTCCGCTGGAGCCGGGCCGGGCCCAGCCGGGGGCGGCGCGGCCCGGGGGGCTCAGCCAGACAAAGAACAGTCCCGGCAACCAAATAAGGAAGTTGGAGCTGGAGGATTTCAGAATACGAGCAGAGGGGGAGATGCCAGGGAAGCCGGGGAAGGAGTCTGTGTGCAGGGAGCTGCTCTCTGTTTATACCAGCGGAGTGGTAAATGCAGGGATCGAGACTGGCGGACTTGTCCATATCCTTCTGTGATCTTCTGCCAGCGAAGTTAAGAACTCAAGCTGTGTTTGTCATATTTTCTCATGTTTCTGAAAGCTCTCTACAGATTTTTGTTTAGAAAGCAGGGGTCTTCGGCAGTCCCGTTGGTTAGCAGACTGAAGATAAATGAGTCATGTTTTGCCAGGGGAAAGAATCCCTTTGCAGATAATTTCAAGCGTTACAAAAACACATTATAAGTTTTTGTCTACTGTAGTGTTCTAATGAAAACTTAGAAACTCATCTAGAAAGGGTACACATGCACCCCTGAGAAACAGAGGTGCCTTTGCAGTTAAGAACAGTAGTAGAGAAAGAGATAAAATAAAGAAAATAAGTACTAGAAAACCTTAATACTGTCCTGACAATTTGGATAGAAAAGCATTTTGTAACAACATAAAGTTTGGAAAAATATAATGGGGTATCAGAAATGCAAGTTAGGTACTGGTTTAAACACAGGTGTAAAATTAATGCCCTGTGATCCTAATCTGCAGTGTCTTGGGACATTGTTTCACATACTTGTTAAAAGGCCTTATTCCTAGTGGAAAAACCCGTGGAACACCATTCACTTTTTCATTTCAGAGGAATCAACACAACAAATATTCAGAGGGAAGAGCTATAATCTTTGCTGACTTTGTGAAACTTAGAATAGAGAAAACTAAATAGCTGTGGGCACAAACTTCTGCAGTAACATTTAACATACTGGCCTGGTTTGCTCAGGTTTCAAAACTATAGCAACAGAACGTGTCCTAAAGTCACAGCCTTTATAGCAAACAATTACATGCACAGGATGCTTGACATCCTGCTAAAAGGAAGTAAGTTATGCCTTCATCTTGAAATTGTGACAAGATCAGCTCATAAACAGCTACTGAAAAACATTTTAAATATGGTGGGGAAGCCTGACTCAGAAGAAACAGCTTCTTTATTTTTACTGACAGGCCTCACAATTACAGCAGATGTAAGTTTCTGAAGTGTAGCTAATTGAAAGATACAACACACTAACTATTGCCACATCGGGGCTATTAAAGAAGAGAATGTAGTGTTGAGATTTGAGAACTGGGAAGCACTTACAGGTGGCATTCAAACGGCTGTAATCGTCTGCGACTTTTTATAAGCCTTCTAACAATTTTAGCATCTGAAGTGCAGGTAGACCTCTCATAAGTCCATGGCAATGCTTGTAAAAGTGAGTTTCAGTATCACAGCTGAAAAGTGTTATGTCAGGTTTACTATGAAGTTAAGCCTGAGGAGTGAATGGTTTTCTAGGTTATATTTTGTTATATTTAATTTCCTCTTGCTCTTACACGTTGCTGTATCAGTAGTTGTGCATGCCAGGAAATCTCATGGATTACTCATGGATGAAACAGACCAATCATGTGGGTACTGAGTTTTGTAGGAACTTTAAGGAAGTCGTTGGGATACTTGACTTCTCCATATGCTTGTTGTTCAACCATCACTGTTCCAGTTCCTTATTAGAAGATGCCTACATAGTAGACCCACAGTTTTTCTCTGTGCTGTCATAGGTGATGCACAGTAAGTCTGATCAATATAATTTAATTTTTTACCCTGCAGACCTTTGCTATTTTAGTCTGAAAGGTGAAATAGTGGTATAACAAAGAAGACTTAAACATGAGTCACTTCGTCACCATGTATGTACACACACACACGCGAGCATACATATATTTCCACAAAAATGGTAACTGCTGCCTTATGAAAATTGTCTCAGCAACAGAAACTTCCAATTTTTGTTTTTCTGTAGGTATTATTAGAAGTTTGGGCAAAGTTCTTTTGTTGTCATTGGTGTTGTTGAATCACAGTTTCATAGATCAGAGACTGCAGCATGACTACCTATCAAGTGTTGGCCCTAGCTGTGTTTTCTTCTTTGTAAAACACGTAACTTTAATGGCATATATTTGCAGAATTGAAAGTGATGGGAAATATTTGCTTAAATAATCTTTCTTGCAACAAACATGTGATCTTTTATTTTTCAGAAGTGCTAAGCCACAAAAGCCACGAACAGCTTGGTACTTCCAGTTCAGACATTGTGATCTTCACCAAACAGAAATAGTACCAAACAAAGCAGTTTACAGTTACGACCTCATTGTCTGCCAACACCAGCCAAGTTAGGTGTACAGGATACTTGAAATTGTGCTAAATGCTTTGGACCGGCACATGTTTGGTAACTACTGCTTCAGAGACATAGTCAGTCACTTTTGGTTTTGGGAAATCCAAACTTTGCATTCTGGCCTTCTAAAGAAATCTCAAACTCTCATGCATTCCAAGAAAATCAGTGTCCTGTTCCTGGCTTAGGAATCCACATTCAAAGCTATGCAGAAAAGCTTTGACTTTTTTGTCAAGTACAGTATGGGAAGTGATGTAGTTTTATGGAGATACTTTTTTTTGTTTTAAATAAAATATTTAAAATCCACAATGGTTGGCATGCCAAAGCTTATTTTGCACAGCTAGTGTAAATGGGATGCGTTTCCCTTATGTAGGAAAAATGGGGAGGTTGCTGAACTGGGCTCCATAGATCATTGAATTCAGTCAGCTGCATATGAATCAGTTTGGAAGCTTGTACATTCTTTCAATTCCCTCTTCTGGTCAGTCCTTCAGGGTCTATTTTACTGACATTTCCATCTGAGTTTAATGATGTTTGAACTGTAATATGATGCAAAGCTGCATTGTGGCTAGCTGAATACTATTTGGGTTGATTTACAGGCATGCCTATATCCTTGAAATAATTTCCAGTTTTTAAGACCAAAAGAATCTCATGTCATGTGTCTCCCCTATTAGAAAACACCATCTGAATCTCAATCACAACTTCTTCCTAGACCTCAGAATTTTTTAGGTTTCATTTGCTGGGTTTTTTCTTTTGTCAAACCATCCTGTTTTGATTTAAAAAATTTGAGAGGTCTGGTCTTAACTAGTGTGATCAGCATTGCACACTCTAGTATGGCTTTAATTGTCCTAATAAAGTCAGCAGCTACAATGCTGAATTTTTGCATATCATAATGAGGAAAAATCAAGGAGGCAAAACGAAGAAAGGAAATAGAAGTGCGTAGGTTTTTGTAGTGTAGTAGCACCTGGAAAACAGCTGTTGTGAATGAAAATATAGGCACACTATTAAAATACACTTCCTTCACTGAAGGTTGTATTTAAATACTACAAATTATTCTGTAATAGTTTAAGAATTTGACAGACTGTTTCATGAAGTCCATTGAGTTATTTTCATTTATTTTCACTCCCTGCTGAGGATGTGACTACTTTGTGTAACATTTTCTCTCTTCATTTTCAGCTTTTCTTTTCTGAAGTCATCCTTTTTAGTTTTCGTATTTCAAACAATACAAATTACATTTTATTTACAGGGTGGTTTGAAAAGTAAATCTCAGTTTTGTGAAGCTTCTCAAAGTTTGAATGAATGCTAGCAAAAAAACTTCAGGCAGTTTCATGTTTGCCTGTTTTACTAGTGACATCTACCATTATCTTCCCTGGTCCACAGAAATGAATTGTTGGGCTCCTTTACTTTTTTCCAAAAGCTGTTTGTTATCATTATAATTATGTTGTAATTATTTCTTTTAAATATTAGGAGTTAATTAGAGTTGTAGGCAATTGTCTTTTTATGTGTGAATTAGTTTCCCTCATTTCAGTTTGCCAGTCATGCTGTAGAAATAGTTGGAAACTCCTTAAACTAGAAACAAATGTTCCTGAGACTGGAATTATAGGCAAAGTTGTTTACAAGAAAGAATCACAGATCATATTAAGTTTTAAGTTAAGCATATGGTTTTACTTCTTTTCTCTTTGGATCTTTATCTCACATTGTGCCTCATGCTCGTTTCCCAGTAAGCTGAGCTTCGTTTTCACTTTCCATGCCCAAATATGCTGTGGAGTCAGAGAAAAGCAAGTGTCTTGAACTAAGCTGATGTGCACAAGCTGTCTCTGTTTTCATCTTCCATCCCCATGAACTGAACATACTCATACACATAAAATTTTTATGTGCAAAAGTTCTAAGAGCTGTGACAGAAAAAATGTTGGAGAACTCCTTAATGCATATCTTTAATGCAGTTTTAACTCAATTTGTTATAATCAAATACAAAGGAGAAGTTACAGTTAAGAGATGTGAAGTCCAGGTACTGTTTTTCTATCACTGACTTTTCCTACTGTACATCAGTCTGCTCTTTGTTTTTTGTGTTACATTATCTGCACCTATTACTGGCTGTAACAGAACTGTGTTCTGTTTTTTAGATAAAATACTATTCTCAACAAGCATACCTACCAAAAACCATAGAGAGACCTGATCCGCCATGAGTGATACTCCTTTTATCTTTGTGCTATCTTAATACTATGTGTATGAGCTACCATGTTTCTTCCCCAGAGTCATGTACCAGAATTGGAAACAGAGTGCTAGTGCAGTGCCAGCCTTCTCTCTGCCAGGTTCTGGCATGCCATTCTCTGTTCTAGCAATGGGGAGATATTTTATTTTCCCCACCCTTTTTCCTAATTGGCAGCATTCCTCTGTTCTTCCTGTTGTATTCTGGAGTGATGGAGTGATGTGGAGTGAGTTCCGAGTCCTAAAGAGGGCTTAATGGTGAAAAAGTATGAAAGGGGTTGAGTAAGCAGAGAAATTTTCAGTGTCACCTTGTTCTGCATTGTCCACTGTGGAATGAAATTTCTCAGGTAGAGGTCTTGCTCATTTTCGAGGTTCATACCAGTTGGGGGGAAATAGTTATGGTGATGTTCTTGTAACCAAACAGATTTCCAGGCATCCAGACCTGAACGATAACACACACTGATTGGAAACTGGAGCTCAAAAAAGAAAGAGGATCACCCTTGCTTTCGCCTGCCCTAAAATCCTTTAACCATTGTCCAGGATGTTGAACAGTGAGATAGAAGGCAGCACGTTCATACACTCACTTGCTGCTCATGATGCAGGAAATGCAAGTGATACCACTGATCAACTCCATGGGCTAAGCATGAGAATAGAGATTTTATAGATGTGTCTTCTGAGATTATCTATCTTGTTTTAAGCAGATGTTTAAGTAGGTGCTACTAGTGATTAGTTGTGTTCTAGAATTACTTGCGAAACTGGTGTTGGCATCTAACCTGTAAGAAAGCACTGGATCTGGACCCAAGTGGCTTTTAGTAAGAAGGGTATGAACCAACAGCAGAAATCTGGCACGCTATCTCCTTGTAGAAAAAAAGAGAAGAAAAAAAAAGAGGAAAAAGAAAATAATTACTTACCTTCAAATGAAGGCTTTAGTGGAATGTATAATAGGAATTAATGTATTAAGAGTAAATGTTTGACCCTCTAGGAGGTTTTGCATAATTAGACCACAAAACTGCTAGATTTTTCTATCATAGAGTAAATTTTTTCTGATCACTCACTATTCTTTGGCAGATGAAGAAGAGACGGGAGACTATTTGTAAAACAGATTACTACAGTGCAATAGCATGATACTTTTTTCTGAGAAAAGTTTTAAATTCAGTTTAACCTGAACACTTGGGGACTTCGTAGTGATGAGTAGTGGCATAAGTGTTACTGTAAAAGAACGCAGAAGTATTAAAGGGCTTAGCAGAACAGCTTGAGACATCACTTCCGCAGTTTTACATTAAATGTGTAGCCATCCCAACCCACTCTGTCATGCAGACAAAAATGATGTGGAAATCGTGCAAACTTCTGCCTCGCAGAAAAGCTGATGTAAATTCTCGTAGCAACACTTTTGTGCAGCTGTATGGCAATATGAAAGAACCTGGGATATTTCCTCTACTCTCTAGGCTGCTGCAGCCTTCTCAAGTTTTTCTGCTGGCTATGGATGTTCCTGAAGGGAAAAAAGTGAACTTCCAGCCTGGGACCCGAGCATTTTTTGGCAAAAAGCGTATCACAAAGGCAGCTCCGAGGGAGAGTAACTAAGACTTAGGCTGCGGCAGCGGGCAGAAACATCCCGATGGCGACTTGCTGCGGGGAACCCACGTCTCCCTGCCGTTCCCGGCAGCCTGGTAACGCCTCCCGCCCGCACCGGGGCGCCCGGGGCGGCCGCGGGACTCTTAACGTGAAGCCGCCGGAGTGGGACGCGCCGGCGGCGGCTCCTGGGTGAGTCACGGCGCAGAGCCCGCGCCCCGGCCCGCCCTATATAGAGCGCGGTACCTGCGGGCGCCGCTCCGCTCCGCTCCGCGCCCGCGCCGCTCGCCGCCTCGCCGGGAACTCGCGCTCGGCTATGTGAGAACTGCCCGCTCCGCCTTGCCGAGGTAAGATGGCAGGGTACATTCAGGAGTTCCTAGTGACGTGTCTTCTTCAGATGAGGTGAACTCCCGGCAGAAGTGGTGATGGGAGGCGAAAGGTCAAGGCACATGAAATCATACTGTAATCGGACTGGGCTGACCGCTTTTCTTTCGAGTATTTCTATTTTTTATCGACCCTTTCTTGCTCTTTTAGTTTGCCACATCGTCTGTAGTCGCATTCGAGTTTGGCTGATGCACTTTATTTGCCGACCCCGGCCATCCCCTTGGTGTTTCCAAACGCAGAAAGGATGCCCTTGTGGCAGCAGCGGCTCTGTGCATGCATCTCTGTAGCCCAAGACTTGCTAAATGAGTCCTTGAGCAATTTAACTATGAGTGCCTTCCCAGCCTTCTTTGTACGAGACTTCTATAGGAGCACAGTGATAGTTCTGGATGAACAGAGTTGGAAATGGGCAGGAGACTTGATCTTTTAGAAGATTTACTACAGCTTCTTATCAAAATTAAAACAAAATAAAACAAAACTTTGGAGTTTTGGGCTGTTCTGTGGAATTCATATGTCTAAGGAAGACATAAGGAAGACGTATTTGGTGATCTAGTACTTTATGTATTCTTGTAGCTAAATTTTTTTGTCTGTCAACACTGGGTGTTGAAAGGAATTTGGTGTTAGTAACTTTGTAACTTAGTAATAGCTTTGGAGGGTTTTTTTCTTCTTTTCGAACTCTGCAGCACACATCAGACATTTGTTTAAATTATAGTAGTGAAGACAAAAAAAAGGAAAAAAAAAAAAAAGGAAAGTTTCCTGGCAGCAGGCACATAATTAGAAAGAAGGCTGGGAAAAGTAAAACTGGCCTTCTTTATAATGATGTGTTTACAGAAACTTGGAAAGCAGAGATATGCATTGGCTATCAAAGAGAAACCAACGTCTGCTATTGGAACATTTGGGTCAGCTTTATATTAAGGAATATGGCACTGCGAAGCACACATCTAAAAATAGGAGTGGACACAGTCAATGTTTCATTAGGCTTTGAGGCAAGAAACTGTTTTTCCATGGTATTCTGTGGCTGTATTGAAAGGTTCACATGATTCCTGTGAACAAACCTTATATTTCTGAAATTAAACTCATGTGATATATTACATATTGTGCAGAAAGTTTTATGTTCACTCACAAGTTTGTGTGCACAGAAATACTCTGGCCTTCTGGGGTGGGAAGAGTTGTGATGATGTTCTTTAAGAAAGCCCAGCCGTTTCCAGACATCCAGAGCTGGTCTGGGATTCACAATGCATACCAGACATAAAAGGATTAAGATATAGAATTGATAACAAGAGGATGGAAAAAAAAACATAGAAAAGATTAAATGGTTCTCAGCATATGTCCATTGATTGTATCTAAAACACTTTATTATGAAAATGGGGCAAATACTTGTGAGAACAAGATTCTGAGAGAGATTGTGTTGCATCCTGCTTTTGGTTGAGGAACAAAACCTGAAAGAACTGTCTGTGATAATTTTCCTGGCCAGAAGTAGAAACCCTGTGGGAAAAGGTGGGGGCAGAGGGATAATAGTTTGAATAAAAGAAACTGGAAATATGGGGTAGGAGGTATACAGATGTTCTTGCAACTTTTGAAACACGTAGGAATATTCAGGTAGGATATTGTTGGAATTAGGAGTGTCTGATTTGGATAAAAACATTTCTTTCATCTTTGAGATAGTAGAAACCTGATAATCACAAAGTCAGGTTTTACCAAGTTATCACACACTGCAGTCTGACAGAGCAGTCTTCCTAAAATTGCAGTGGTGGATATGTGGTAAAAGTTTGTTAGCAGCTGGTGGATATATGTCACATAACTTTTTTTGCAGCTTTCTGAGTCAAGAACATTCTCAGTGAAAAACTGTTCTGAAAATTTGAAGTGTTTTAACTAACAATGAAAAAGCACTGATGTAAAATAAATGCTTTTATGCTGTTGTACTTAATGAAATCCTAGAAAATTCTCTATTATCTTCAAAGTGTTCTTAAGTTCCTTTCTTTTCTTTTTTTTTTTTTTTTACTGGCAAAGCTCATCTTGCTGGACACTCATGCACCAATTATTGTGAGCCTGTTGACTAGCCTGAGTCTACTGTTTTCTCTTTGCAGACACTGTGTGATGATTGCAACATACAAAACTTTGCAAACTGTTGGTCTAAAGTAATTACTGTATTTGTGCAATTACAATTAGTATAAAGTAAATACTGAATGCTATGGTTCCAGGTAACAGAAGGCAACTCACTACTCTCTGCTTTGCATTGCAGAATTTTTTGAGCTTATATGATGGTTGTGGAGGGCATGGTAGTCCAACTGTTCCACAAACAGGAGTGTGATTGCAGTTTTGTCATCCACTTTGTGGTTTGTGTGACTGCAGCAGCCATTTCTAATAGCTATGTTAGCTATGTTAGAACAGCATGCCTCCTTTTTTGTAAGGACACAGTGGTAAATCTGATGAGTAATGTTCAGCTGTTGGGCTTTAGGCATTGGAAGACCAAGGAAGCGGCCTGGCTGGAATTGACCTGTGGGATGCTGGTCAGCCCACTTACATGGAGAATTTCTTCCTTCTTTCCTCTACAGAATTTCTTTCTGTTACCCTGTTTCAAAATGATCCATGAGAGACTTACCTTATTGAACTTAGCTCCTTCTCAGCTGGGCAGAGTAAACCAATCTTACTTGTAAAATCATGTAATTGATAGAAAATATTGTATTCCTCAAACAGCAACCTAATTTCTCATCCAGTTCTGTTTAATTAGCTGCCTTGCAATTTTACTCATGCCAACATTCATGTGGATCCATGTGCCTGGGAGCAGGGTAGACTATCAGCCATGTGATGTCATGTATGTAGGTTTTCTCTGTGTGTATAGCATCACTTCCTGTAGATGATGAATATTTGTAGACACTACACCTGAAAGACATGAAGATGAAGGCCTTTGGTTTTAAAAGGCTGAGTTTCTAATTTGAAAATGTGTAGATAAGTGCATAGGATGCAGTGCAAAGAAACCATCTGAAAGGTGAAGATAAGCATATGCAAGTTTAGTTACCTAATTTCAATATGAATTGTTTTATGTTACTGCTATGTGTTTTTTCATTTGTTGTTTACTGTCCAAGAAAGGAGTCATCAAGTATTTGGGGGGTGTACTGGACCTTTACTGATCTGCAAAGAGTTGGTGGCCCTAAGGTTTTGTTTTCCCAATAAAAATTTCAGGGTTATGTAGAACATATTAATTGACTGATAGTCCCAGATATATTCTTGCGAACGTAATAATTGACTGGAAATCTTTTATCCTGGGAATATTATTTAAGCAAAATATGCCTGTGGAATTTTGTATTCGTGTATTCATGTTCCATCTTGGAAACATTCCTGCTTTCCTAACAGATAGCATTTCAGTGCTAGATTAGGTAATAAAGTTCCCTTTGGAGTAAAGTGCCCACTCAGTAATAGCAATACTTAGCAATGAATTCATAGCCATAATAGATGCATTGGGAAGAATTAGGAAGAATATGTACAGAGTAATTACTATCCAAATTATAGTATGCCTAGAAGACTAATTTTAACCTCATACTCTGCAGAAGGTGAAAAGAAGAGTCTTGTGGCCACACGTGTCAGAACTTACTGAAGCATTATAGATCATTTAACATTTTGGTATTTATATAATTAAAAATATAATTATCATAGAAGGAGAACCACTAATTAAGACCGTTCTTTTTACATGTGTAGTCTACTTTCTGGATTAGCACACAAATAGAAAATTAAGGAAATACTTTTCCTCCACATTTCTGTCTACACACTTACATGGTCCTTTTCCCACCTGCTTGAGACATTCTAACCTTTGCCAAAGCAGGAAGTTTGTATTTCCTTTATTGAAGTAGAAAGTGATTGTAATTAGTGTATTGTGTATGGCACTCCCCAGCACTTCCCCCTTCCACAAGGGGAAGGAATTTTAAGATAAACAGCACTTATTTTTATATAAATAAATAAATATAGCGGGCTCAATTTCTTGCTGGGCTTTTTCTGCCTTATGCACCTGTGTGAGGTGAGCCAAGAAGCAACTGAATCTGCTTTCCCTAATTTTCATAGTGTGCATATCTCTCCAGTGATAATTTGAGTAAGAAATCTTTGATTACCTTAGATTATCTTAAACTATTGTTTGGCAGCAGTTACTCAGAATTCCTTCTAGTCCTTCCCAGGACATTCCTCTGAGCCTGGGAAATTGTATTCATTCACATCACCAAAATATGTTGCTACTGAAATTTCTCCTTGAAATGGGCTCCAGATTTTGTTTGTTACCAATTTCAGAAGATGGTCTAAATTATATGTGCTAGTATATAACATAGGATAAGAAAAAACAATTCTTCTAATTATTCTTTTTGAGAAACCAATCTTATATCTTAGTGCAGTATAGTATATTTCAAGCAGAAAGTGGTAATTTGGGGTTGAGTTCCTACCTCAGTCTTAAAAATATGGAAGTTATTTAGTTGAATAGTTGAATCTATGCATCAGGAGCTTCTATACTGCATTGCCAAAGTGTCAAAGTTCTGGTAAATGTTCATCAGATGGCACATATCTTATTTGTTCTTTTCAAATTGTGTAAAGATTTTTTGCAAAAAGACTATTATTTGCAGACATGATGTGTCAACCAGCAGAAATGTACAGGAAAAGATTTTTTTTGGTTTTCATTGGCAACATGGTTACATTTTTTTTCCAGGCTTAAATGTAAAAATAGATTAGCACTCAAGAAAACTCTTTTAGTGGTGTTAATGTTTATACCAACCAAATTACCCCATTGAATTCACAGTAGAGACTGATACTTGTCTTGTGTGCTACTGTACCCATTAAGACAACAGAACCTGAGGTGTGAGTGTAAATAACGGGAAAACACAGTGTATTCCCTTTACAACATTAATATTTAGCTTTTACAATCTCAAGTGGATTTTTGTTTCAATCTTTGCATTTACAAGGAAATGACCAAACTTTGCTCTAAAACAGAAGGCCAAGAAGGCCAATGGCATCCTGGCCTTTATCAGCAATAGTGTGGCAGCAGGACCATGGCAGTGATTGTTCCCCTGTGTTCAGCACTGCTGAAGCCTCACCATGAGTATTGCATTCAATTTTGGACTCCTCACTTTAAAAATTATATTTTGGTGCTGCAGTGTGTCCAGAGAAGGGCAACAAGGCTCATGAAAGGACTGGAGAACATGAAGACTGGCTGAGGGAGCTGGGGATGTTTAGCCTGGAGAAGAGGAGGATCAAGGGGGACCTCATTGCTCTGTGCAGGTGCCTGAAATGAGGTCATGTTGAAGTGGGGACCAGTCTCTTCTACCATACCTGCAGTGTACGGATCAGAGAAAATGGCCTCAAGCTGAGAAGGGGGAGATTCTGATTAGGTATCAGGAAAAAGGTTTTTTTATATCGTTTAGTGGTTTAGAAGTTACAGTAGTAGTGCTGGGTTGATGGTTGGACTTGGTGATCTTAAAGATCTCTTCCAAAATATTGAATTGAGATAAAGATTCACTCAGCTGGATTTAATTTTTAAATTGCAAATTTAAATGAATTCTTCTCCTATGATGAAAACAAATGTGCATCGGAGAGCAAGAAATGCATGCAGGCAGTGTCTGGTGGACTGGACAATCTTCATTAGGAGGTCCTGCCTAGGCTCTAGTGAATAGGAAAAGAGAACGGAATATTTAGATTTTTTGTACTTCTTATGGTACAGATTAATTTTAAAAGTATTACCCCAGTTCTCCAGCCACAATGAATACAGAAATCTGGTTTAAATCAAGACCCACATGTGTTATAGCAATGTTTCTCAGGACAGCCAACCTGCTGAGTGTAGGCCAAGCTTTGAGCTGAGCTTGCTCCTACCCATTTTTGCACCTTACTCACAATTTGGAAGACTTATCCTTAAAATAGCATAATTATGTTTCTGTAGTTGGATTTTGAAGTATTTTTAAATTTTTGCTCTATGGCTGAATTCATTCTTCTGAATAGGCTGAATCACAATATGAAAGCACTCACTAGAAACACAATTGTTTCTTTCAGTTCTAAGTGCCATGTGTGTATGTACATCCAGATGTGTGTAAAATGTTTCTAACTTCAAAGAACAGATTATGCAGAATTTTTTTATGACAGAAGATAATGCAAGTCTGTTTCTGTGTGCATATGAATCTAATGCTGTGTGAATATAAAAATGTGTGTGTGTGCCCTTACACAACATAAAATATCTATCTGACTTACGGGGAAGCTTTGTTTAAAGCAGCTATTAAAGTGAAAAACAACTTTAATAGCCAACTTTGGCCAGCAAGGAGATTTACCAAGGCAACGTAGAAAGTTTTGCACAAATGAAAGGATAGTTTCCTTGCTCAGAAACCCAGTGGTGCTGTATTTCTTCTAGCCCACCTCACTCTACTTATTTTGGCTCTGAAATATAAAGACTTGCTTTGCTGTGTTTAAAGGTTTCAGGAGGGCAACCTAATTTATGGCTATTTTTGTTTTGACCCAAGATCTAGTGAAATTTTTTAGTACAAGTGAAGCTTTGAAAATCCCAGAGGTGATCATAATATTTTTTGGATGGGGTATTTTCATGCAGTCTGTGTTTGTGTGTGATTTGTGTTTCCCATTAAAACTTTTAGGAAATTAAATGAAGGCATGAGTTACTTGGTATTGCATTACTGATGGTGAGCCTGTTTCAAGATGATGCTGTTTATTTCTGTTCAAATCTGAGGTGCCTAAAATTTCATAAAGAATATTTATTTTCATTAAAAGACTGCCTGGGTTTCAGAAGTGTTCATCAGTATTGCTCAACTGACAAGCTACCAGACTGTGTATTTTTCTCTATAAACTGCAGATTATTTTCTTTTCTACAACACACATCTTCTTCATCTGACATGGCCAAATTCTATTATTTTTCTGTTTCTAACGCTACCTGATAATTTTCATATATTCATAGTAGTTCTCCCGTGCATCAGTTCAATGTCCTTGCAGAATAATGCTTATTTTTTCACATACAACATTTGTAGGCAATTTTTTCAGGCAGTAAATAAGAGTGCCATACTGCTTGGCTGTGCTCTAGGATAAAGTCTTGATTTCCTATAAAACTTTGTAGTTTTCCTATATTTTTAAAAATCTGGACATCTGTATGTAACGCAAAAAAGAGAGACGCCTCTTCTATCAGTGCCTGTAGGCATATGAAATCCAATTTATAAGGTGAGGCTGTGGAAGTTCACACTGTATTGAAAGTACATTATGTTGTCTTATGAGTCTCTAGGATGCTACATGTGGTTTCCATTCTTTTATCTTTAGTGACTTTTGGAGTTTCTGCTAGAGATCTTGCAGTTACTAACTGTTCAATATTTTCTTAATTGGTTCATCAGGAATTTCTGGAAAATGATTGGTTCTGTTTTCTGCTTTGTATTAAAATACCTAAGCCTCTTTTTTTTTTTTTTTTTTAAGAGAAAAAAAAATCCTATCAGTTGTATTTTGGAAACACTTATGCTTAGACACTGCTTTCATAGATGTGCCACTGAATTAGATGACTTTTGCATGCACATTTTCCACATAGATGGAGAGAGAAAAGGAGTGTCTGTTAAGATAAAAATCAAAATGATATGTCAACATATTCTAAAACAAAGGATGAACTCCCAGCTATTGACTCTGAGGTTACATCTATAGTTGTCTCTGACCCATAAACCACAGCAACTTTAAGTGTTTCTGTGATTTCAGTAATAAAAATTATACACCGATTCTAAAACTCCAGGTTCCCATGTCCATTCTCCTTTCAGAAGTTAGTGGTCATATTGATGGATAGATATAAAGAAACTATTAATATAAATAATGGCAATTATCAGAATCACATGAAATACCCAGAAAAAGGAACAGAAGGCCCAGAATCAGGATCTCTGCCATGTTTCCCTTGCTCTCCTAACCAGTTGTGTGGCTGCCATCAGCAACCAGCTGCAAGCAGCACGTCAGCCTTCTCTGCAGCCCTAGCTGGCACATACTGCACCAATCCAGTCTTGATGTCGCGGGCGCCTCATGCGCTGTGTGCACCAGCGCGTGGTGGAACCATTCCCGGCGTGGTGAACCTCGGCACTGACCACATGCATCGCACTTAGCCCAAGATCAAGGACTTAGTTTCAACTCTGAGGTATCTTTTAAGGAGGGAAGCAGTGCTTTTTGCAGCACTGATATTTTAAAGGAGCAGGGATTTGTGATTGTCTAAGCTTCAGCACATCCAGCTGGTGTGTGATACCTCACTGGAAGTTTTCTTCAGCAAAGGATACCAGGGATTCTGCAGGATCACAGAAGTATCAAGAAATTTAGACCTCAGAAACACACACAAGTTGTGGATGTTCTGTTTGTTACAGGCTGCAGTAATAAATCAGGAGATTAACATGTGAGCATAAATGTTACGAATTAGTTTCGGGTTCTTTTGCTATCCAGGTTTTGAGATGAAGTAAGCCATTAATGCACTTCTTAAACAGATCTGATTATTATCTGTGGGCATGGCTCTGTGTGGTGAAGTGTTTGGTTCAGAAAAAGTATTGATATCTTTAATGTTAGATTTAACATGTTGTTTTACTAAAAGGCAATAAAATATCTGGTTTCATCCTCCTCTGGCTGCAGTTTGCTCCTTCTACAAACTGCCAGACAGGGTATTGCATCCTCACTTTTAACAGTCTTTGAAACTGTTTTGTAACTTTGTAAAGTTCACATTCCTCTTGTGTACAAACTGTGGACTTTTTTTGTGGTAGACTGTAACTAGAAAAGAGGAGTGACCTGGGGACAGTTAATTATAATAAATTACAGGAAAGCTCTGTTGACCACCAAGGCTAATTGTTGGTTTGTAACTAAAACAGCACTCACTTTTTTGGATTAAGGAGATAGATGTTTGTGCTTTAAGCATTACTGTCTACAAATGCAAGAGACAGGCCCTGTTTACTGAGTGAATTCTTGTAAAAGTACTGAATTAGAGGAACTGTTTGCAATGCTAATATTTGAAGGAACATGCTCGTTGATAAAGACCAGAACAGAATAGAATTGGAATGCTTTTAAGCAGGAAGCTGATCGGCAGTAGATGAAAGCTGGAGGAGTTGAGTGAATTTGTATGAACGTACAGAGCTCTGAGATGCCCAGTATTTTTGCTAAGTAACCTCTCTTTACTCCAAAAAGATTTAATATGTCTGCCAGAATTTCCAATACTGACAGAGCAAAGTTGATTATAAGGAGTAATGGAGGATTGACTAATCAGAGTGAAACTGAGATGTTTGTGAGAGATTTGTAAAACGTGTGAATAATACCTTTCTAATTAATGGAAATGCCAGGGCCCCATATACAGTGATACAAGATAGAAGGTACTTGTCTGAGAGATAAAAATTTTCACAAATTCATAATTAAATGATACTTACTGTGCTTCTGAGTTATGGAAGTTCTGTCATCATTGATGGTCTTTTTGATAGAGGTAGAATCACGGAAATTTACTGTCAAGCTTCCTGAATTACTGATGTTAATCTCTGTGGTTGGTTTTTGAAATTATTCTCAAATGCTTCCTCTATTTAAAGTTGTTAAAAGGTTGTTCAAAAGTTGTTATAGGTTGTTCGCTGTTTTACATGAATTTGAAAATGTCTTTGTCGAGAGTCACTTATAAAGGAAGGAAGATTCTAATAGGATTTGTTTCTCAATTAATTGCCCTTCATTTTGAAAATTTTAGGTTTTGCTAAAATCACTGACCACCAGTGAAGTTTGTAGAATAATTTAAGCAAAATAACTGCAACATGCTGCATTAAGGACAGAAAAGAGGTAGTGAAATAGGTCTTTGGATGCTGGGGGACATGTAAAATGTATTTTCCTTATTGAGAGGCAGTTTAATGTTTCAGAGTTTACCTTGGATGCTCTTGGATGTATCCATTCAGGTCTAAATTAATTGTTTGTCCTGAATTGCTGAATGTGCTTAATATTCTTGTTATCTCTTATCAGGTCTTGCATTGCAGACTCCTGTCATATGAGAATTGCACGATTGGCATGTTGTGTGGACAGGAACATGTTTAAACTAAACTCATGCTTTTGGTTTAATGAAACCATTTCAGTGCCTTCTTTCAGAAAATATCTTTAGTTTTGCTATTATAATAGTACATATTGTCCAGTGTTTTTGAATAATTATCTTTCTCCTAAAATTCTCATTGAGGTGTTAACTCTTAAGATTTATCTGTGGCATGTTTGGATTTTTTGTTCCCCAGTAAAATAAGGCTTACATTTACTGTTGTTGATGTTTACACACTGGCCTAAATACTGAAAGATATGTAAGCCAAGAGAAATAATAAAATTGTACATCATATTCAGGCTAAGTCAGGCAATGGCTGGGAATAGCTAAAAGTTATAAAAGTCTTTAGGAAGTGTCAGATTTACTTAGTTGTGTTTCATTACTCTAAACTTTTCTGTTCTGTAATGAGTATGTACACCTAAGTTGTTTGGACCACCTGTTGTGGTAGGAGTATTTCTCTGATGTAATTTGACCTTTATAATTTCACCAGCCCAACTGTTTCCTTCAGCTCTAGTTTCATGTTTCCTAGCCCAAAACAGAGGGAAAAGCAACATTCTAAACTGTAGGTGAAAAGTACTGCATAGAATTAGTACAACCGGTTGCTAAGCCAAATTTAACTAAATGATAATTAGGTGGTATTGAAGGAGATACCTTCTGATTTATACATTTCTAGGCATTTAAAATTGTTATTCAACTGATATTTCTTCTGAGACTTCATTGTGTGAGCTTTCTCTATTGCTTATTCTATTACCTTTAAGATCATCAAATCCAACCATTAAGCCAGCACCACACCACCATGTTCACCATTAAACCATGTCCTCAGGTGCCATATCCACACATTTTTTTGAACACTTCCAGGGATGGTGACACCACCACTTCTCTGGGCAGCCTATTCCAATTTACAGCTTTTAAGAGTTATATATTATTGCCTTTACCTTAGTCATTTAACAAAAATGTTCTCCTGAGCTTGTGAGAAATTCTGCCGTAGCACCTAGTAGGAAGGTTTTTCTTTTCCAATTTTTGGAGCAGATGATGTCATTCATTACTGTTACTTAGATTACCTGGATTTGTATGCCATGATAAGCCTTCTCTGTGATCTGAGTATTTAATTAAAACTTGGAAAAAACTCCAGAGTGACACCAGAGACACAGAGTTAATATCCACCAAAAAATATTCATACTCCTTTATAGATACCTTGTCTATGGAAATCTTCCAGGCACAAAAGAAAGATTTCTGCATTTTCACTGCTTAAATATGCTAACAAAGGTTGATGCAAAAGGTAGCATATTCAGACTTTGTAACAAGTTTTCTAGGAAGAGCATGGAGATTAGTTCACTTCAGTGACACTACCAGATGCTGAGCAGGTACTTTCCATTTCTATTACTACTGATAGGACTTAACCTGGGACCTGGGTATGAAACCTTTACATCTCGAGGAATTTCTGTGCCATTTAAGTAACAGCAAATTACTGAGATACTTAATTCTCCTTAAAAAAAAAATACTCCTAGAGAAAAAACTAATATTTTTTAACAATATATTTCAATACATGGATGAAGTTTTGAACATAGATTTTCAAATTTGCCTGAATGAAGTTAAATTCATATGAACGTTGGCTGATTTTCAGAGTTACTAATTACTGTTGCTCCTGTTGGTTTCAAAGGTATGTCTGTGTGCCTGAATACACAGGCTACTGGTTTCAATTCCTGAATTAATTTACACAAGTTTGGAAAGCAGTTGTAGCTTGATTTTTCTGTAACAAAACAAAAAGATGATGGATTCAACATGTACGTGGCCAGCTAGCATATCAGTTCTGCTTGTGGTTGCTGTATACATTAGGATAACTTGCATAATGATAGTGATGGGATGGATGAGTGAGAGACTTGCAGTTGATTTTTTTTCTGTTACAGCTAATTTTTAGCAGATGTTTTCTCTGATTCTAAAATGACACAGCAACACAGTATGAAAGTTGAAACCTAACATGTTGAGTTACAACAACTTACTTAGCAGGAACTCTGTTGTTGAATCAGCAGGTTTTGTTGAAGTTTTATTGTAATAAGATTCAATTAATGTTAGATAAATATAGGTGCCATATTATTTTCAATTTTGTTCTAACTTCAGTCATCTGCTTTTCCTGATGTTTTCTCAGAATTAGGCATTAGTTGAAACCACAGCTAAAATCATAGTTCAGAAAATGAGCATTGGCTGATGCTAATAATTCTGCTTTAGAAAAAAGAAAACCTAATTATGGAGTAAGTAGCCAATTCATGGATCAACAAAAATACACTAAGATGAAGCTGGTCAAGTGAATATTGTTATTTACACCTTTGTCATTCATGCAATCAAGTCTTAAGCTACATGTCCTCCTTTTTAGGCCTGTACTGTATTCTTAGTGAGAGTATGTTAATATTGCACAAATACCCCCATTTGAAATCTTTAGATAGTTCTAGCAATGGAGGTGACATTTTCTCGAATTATTCATTGGGCATACTAACCAGTCTATATGACTTAGGTCAAAGTTACAAAGTGTTTGTATAGCTTAGGTTATAAGATATGTATGTAACCTAATATCAATATAACCCCAGTGATGACTTTTTATTAATATAACCTGAAGCATAACTCTTTATACTTATATAGCCTAAATCATAGCTTTTATTTAAGTAGCCTGAATCATAACTTCTATATCTATATAACCTGATACTTATATAACCTGAATCATAACTTTTGATACCTATATCGTAACTTTTGATACCTATACAACCTGATATAAATAACATTTTATACAATGTAGTGGGTAGTATATGGTTAACTAGTTGCTTAAATGCTGAATAGACAGAAAGAGAGAAAAAGATTCACCAGGTGTGTAGCTTCAGAGATAGATAAGGGTAGTACTAAAGAGAAGTTGGCAATTGCAAAGTCAATTAGCCACAAAACAAAGAATTTAGGCCGGTTAAGACCAGAGAGACCAAGGAGTACCATAACTACGCATGCTCTGAAGCCAAAGTTGAAAAGTTCAAGTGCGAAGAAGACTTTGAAAGCCTTCATCAAAGACCCCCAAAGACCCCCAAATTTGGGGAGCGCAGGCGCAGTGAGAAGAAATCATCTAATAACCATGGGATCATACTACGTAAATTAGTTCCGGCATGTATGTGATGATGTTGTAATGACATAGCAATAATAAGCATAATTTACTGTGTAAATATACCACAGCACTTGACAAAAGTGGGTGAGCTAGGAGGAAAAATCCCCCTCATCACCAGCGCTGCAATAAACAAATACCTGCTCTATAGACATCAATCTATGGGGATTTATTTCCAGCCTGTCTTTTGGGCATCAGTTGTAAACTAAACTTCGGCTTTACCTCCAATAAAGACTTCATTAACTTCTGGGGCCGTTAAATTAAAAATATATATGTGAAATAAAATTTCAACATCTTATTTGGTCATTGCCATTCAGAAGTAAACAGCAAAGTCCTCCATAGAAGAATGGATTTAGAAATTCATTCTAATCCTTCACCATCGCCAGCTAAAGATATGGCTTTGCAAACCCTGCCTTGGCAGGGTGAGCTATGAGATGTCCAACTTTCAGATGCTTGTTCCCGGACAAGCACCACTTTTCTGTTGCACCAGCAGAACCCTTCAGGTGGCTGCTCTTTAGTCTGAAGGAGTGAACAGACTCAGGATTTTAAAAAGCCAAACAAACAAAACACCCCATCACCCAAAACCAAGCCACAAAAAACCCGACCAACAAACAAAACCATCAATTCACCCAATTCTACTTTGACTTTCAACTTCTAATTCACTTGCCCTTTCTGCTAGGGTCCTGAGCTGTTGTGCCATCACAACTGGAAGTGTAAGAACAGGGTTGGGCATAAGAAGTATTTAGGGATGTCCTACTGACTAAAGGGGACAGAGAATTCATGGTATTGTAAGACCAGGTGGTTCTTAAGTGAGAGCAATCACAGTGATACTCAGTGTACCCAGCTTACATTCATTTTTTGCATACCTTTACTAGATTAGTATCTTCTTTACTGAGAGCCACTGACGTAAACATGGCAACAATTACTGTAAATTTTTAAAGATTGTTTGCTGCACAGCTGCAACTAAAAGCAGTAGGAGCCACTCAGCGAACTTCTCTCAAACTTTTTTTGGAAAAAGCAGAGGACAAAATGACCTACCATGACTTTTTGTACTGTGGTACATACATTTTTGTGTTTATGTGTGTCTGTAAATAAATTATGTTCTCTATAAAATTCCATGCCAGCAAATACGGCATTCAGACTTGAAGGGGGAATTGGATTATTGCTCAGCAATATGCACATTAGAAATACAATAACCAGAATTTATGTTTGCATTAATTACAACATGAACATAAATTTCTCTGGGCTCTTTTCTTCTTCATATGCTATGTGGATGGCTTTTCATCTCCAATAAAGACTAGCAGTCTCAGTAATGGATGAGAAAAACTGATTGCAAGTACTTTTCTTTTTCTCAGAGGAACCTTGTAGATCCACTGGGTTTTGCTGCACATATAATTTATTTTCATTGTGTACAGTCAAGAAGTTCTATTGTTTTTGGTGAAAAGCTCAGACTATGTGGGTGGCAACATCTGTCTCTTAGTAAATAAATATCATATAATATTTTCCAATAATTAACTGATTTTTTCAAAATAATGTCATACTGAAGATGAGGGACCATACTGATGGGACCACAAAATAGGAGGTTTTGTCTTTTTGAAGAACACAAAGAGTAAGCAGCAGATGAAACTGCAATACATGCTTGTGTCTCTGTCCTATTTATATTTGCTGGATTAGGCCTCTGTTTTTAATTTGTTGGGTTCTAGAGGAACTCCTGACTCTACAGAAGTAGCATCATAGGAATTAGAAGTTTATCCTTTGCTTTTTATTGGAATTATGTACGTTTCACACATCTCTTTTCTTAGACATTATGCAACTCCCTTGCTCTGTGGTTGATGACATTTAAAAGGTGGTTTTCACTAGTTTCTTTTCAGTGTTGTACCGGGAAATCCAGCTCTGTGTTCTAGTCCTTTGCATCTAACTGCTGGCCTTATATGATGATCCTCACTGAAGGGTTTGTGGACACTTCTGAGTGTTTAAAGCAAGATGTTAAGTTGCAGAGAGGTTTCCTATTAAGGAAAAGTGATGTAATGTCAGTGGAACACTGCCAACTTCTGTCTGCTCATTTTATTTATATTAGCTGCATACCAAAGAAAATGCTCCATAAAACACGAGTGCTCCTTGCTATATTTAGCCAAGCTAATATACTAATACCAAGAGATTATGTTTATATGCAATTGAAAGAATTATGAAAAGATTTGGGGACATCTTACAGAAATAAAACAAGTTTAACTTGGGAAAAGTAAAAGCTAGATTTGCTCCTGGTGCATAAAAAGACTGTAGGGTAGTTTTTTTAACATTTATACTTGCAAGATATATATTTCTGTGCTGAAAAACATTGTTTGACATTTTAATTGAACTATTTTGCTGATTGTTTAGGGAACATAAAGTACAAGGAAGTTAGTTACAGTGATCTGAGCCTTTTTAGTCTAAGCAATGCAGATGTCTCACTTTTAACCAATTGGCAAGATTGGTGTGATTAAAACCAATCTTGCCATTCCTGTTCCAGTCTGATCTTCTGGTCTGAAATATTCATGTTCATCTTTATATGGAATACAATGCAATACTGTGCTTCTTTGGCAATGTTTAAAATCAGTTTGGCATATCTTTGTTCATCACCTTCTCTGACTTTCTCTAGGACTACTTTTAAAATGAGTAAATGAGTCTCCTTTTAAATGAGTACATTTTTCTTTCCCCCTGGCTTTTGTTCAACTCTTTGTTCTACAGCTGATGGTGTTGATAAATAATCACAAGATTTTTTCCTGACTCTTACAATGTTACTTCATAATGCTGTTAAACAATTTGACCTTTTCTATTAATTCTGCTCCTACATGGTGACACTAGCTGGGTGTGGTAGTGTTGGAACTATGGATCCTCCCTGAACACTGAAAAGAATACTCCCCATCAAGAGTAGCTGAGTACATTTGTTAACTGATAAATAAGAGCTGTCATACTAGTTAACTAACTTATAATGTAAATGAAAAAAAAAGGTACTTTAATAAATTAAATGTTAAGCCTAGTGAGACTGTGAAACCATGTAATGTATTATGAGTTCTTCAGTTATCTCATGAGCTACTAAGTTGTGGACAGGGGAAAGAATTTTGGGTAGTGTTATTCTAATCTGCGCTACTGAGGATGCATTGAGCATTTTATGTGTTTTCTGCTCAAATCTGAGTCGCCTGTCTTCATTTTGAAGCCTGGAGTTTATTGGGATGACTTCTAAAGACGCTTTTTGAGAGAGTCTTCATGCATTCTGACATTTAGCATCAAATTTACACACTCTCAACTGCACTCTGGAGGTTCCACTGACTCTCTAGGAGGCTGTACTACTAGTTATGTAAGTGAGATGCCAAAGAGGAGTGATGAGAACATTTGCCTATGTATCTCCTTTTGACTAGAAGAATTAGAGCAACATGACATCAAACTGAAGTGCTGTAAGGCCAGTAGAAAAAGGCAAAGGATCTTTTAGTCATATCACAAATCAAGTATTACTGTTTTACACATCTGGAGCTTGTTTTGGAAATATAAAGCTATGTAATATATAGAAGATTTTAAAATGATTGCGAGATTCTGTTGATGCTTCCAAGTATGCAGATCTCTTCTCATTCATTCTGAGTGATTCATTGGGGAAGTAGATCATGCTACTAAAAATCATGAGAAAAAATTTTGAGTCAACCAAGGGTCAAAAAACATTTCCTGCAATTATGAATTATGTGGAACTAGGACTTTTGCCTTACTGATTCCTCTTAATTTCAAATGTAAGATTTTAAACATTAGACAAATTTAAACCAAACAAAAAATCTTGAATCATGTGATGCCATTTCTAGTATTAGGCTCTTGAGGGCAAATGTTCTCCCTAGTGTAGAAGATCAGACATAACTCATCTGTGAAGTATTGCCTGGACAGTGTACAGCAAGAATTATATGCTATCAATTCTTGCTTAGCAAAGTTTGTTTCCCCATTTTTTAAACTAAGGCCTGGTGGATTACTGATTATTTAAGTAACTTTAATACTGAAGTCTTGAAATTAATTTGGAAAACTGCAGTCTCTGAAGGTTTATGAAATGACCAAAAAATGGACAGCTTCAAACAACGTTGCCTTTAGGGCGTGAGAATGTAATCAGTGTGGTAAGTTGGAGTGCACGGACTTGTTAGAGTTTTGGCATGAGAAAGAGGATGACTGTAGAGGAATGAACTTACTTTTCTCCAAACCAAAATACTAAGCAGCAAAGTCTTTCTGTAAATCTGGGTGCTCACTTTCCCTGCTACATAAAGCACAACTAGGTGGAGAACTTAAATGTCCTTGCCTTATTTTGTACCTTTATGACAAAAACTACTATATTTTTAAATGCTTTCTGGTTTCTCTAGCTTTTTGGCTTTTTAATTATTCATTTTTCTGAAGTAAGTTATCATACTTTATATGAGTTGTCTAATCAATTAGCTGACCTCACTTCATCCTAATGCTTTTGTTATTGTGTACACTTTTGTTCAGTGCTGTGCTTGAGGTTTCTACCTGAAACAGAATAGGACTAGGAGGATCCTTCAAGTGAGAAACAGGATCAATGTACTGTGTGCATTTTATTTGTGGCTACAGAGTAAGTGAAGTGAACTGGCCCAGAGACACAAGGGTCGTGCAGGTTCTAACACCTCGAATAACTTCCCTTGAGTTCACAGTAGAAAACTGTAGTATATGAGGTTTTAGACCAGTGTCTAAAAGCGACCAATGTTTTCCAGAGAATGAAGCATGGTTTTCCAGAGAAGTTAGCATATGTAGTGAGATAGAAGGTAAAGTCATGAATTTTGGTATCATACACCCTAGGTAGGTCTTCTGAAGCTCCCAGGGAGTGGCAAAGATGTGCTGATACCAAGGGAAGAGTCAGGGACACAGATGAGAAGGCAGACCAGCATTATACCATGATCTGAGTCCTGCTGAGACAAGCAGGATCATGTGGAAACTCATAGTGAATACAGGAAGAACCGTATGATCCATGCTGATGCTGACTTTAGTGCTACCAATTTTGGTATTGTCAATATCCCCCTGTCTTTGAAGTAACCTGGAAGTCCTAAATGACAGATTTGATATGGAACTATTGGTTGTCTATTAAAGCACAGCCTGATTTTTCCTTTTCACTATCTCACCTGTTTTTGAGTGATATGATACTTGGAGTCCAAGCTGTTGTAATACTTGTAGACTTGTAGAGAAGGTTTACACACAATTAGTGTTGACTTCATTGTGAAGGATATGTATTGCTACTTTTACATCTTGTTAGCACTTACAGTGATAAAAACAAAGCATGGATTTTTTTTTTTTTTAAGTTTTAGTTTACTAACAGTGATTTACCAGTAGTTTCCAAATGTAATTTAAGTACTCGTGTTAAGGAAACAATTTATATTTAGAATCCTGTAACAGTTTGGGTTGGAGGGGACCTTAAAGAACATCTAGTTCCAACCTTCCTGCTGTGGGCAAGGAACATGGGCAGGAATAAAGTGCACATACAATTCAATGTAAAAACCTTTTTCAATAGGGACAATAAGGACAGAACAAACCGCTGTTGGTCAAGGTAAACCAAATGAACTTTACTGTAGGAATAGGTAAACCACTCTTCTTGTCAACCATTCTGAAATGTTCATTTTAACATAAATCTTACCTTAATAAATATGGAAAAATATGACTTGGAACCCTTAAATCAGACGAGTGCTGTTTCTACTATTATTTCTCTTGAGAGTGTCGAGCTCCAGGCTGAGAAGATGCATGAGTCATCAAAATAATGAGCCCATAAAGAGAGAATCTTCATAACTGTGAGACAAAATGGTTTTAAATCCTGAGAAATACACTTTGTAACTAGCTTTTTACAAACTACTCTGTGATCAGACTGAAGGCAAAAAAAGACAAGTTTGTTTTGTCTGGGAGGTTTTTACTGCAGGACGGATGGAAGGAGTGGAATTAATTGATTTCTGGAGGTCAGCTGCAGGCAATCAAATAGGAAAATCTGTACTTCAACATAGACATAGTAAAATTGCTGACTAGGATAGGTCAATACACTATTTCTGAATATGTAAATGTTAAATAATATGTAAGATACCCTATTTTTATTATATATTTGTAGCAGGTTTGATTCAGTAACCGGGCAGAAACACCAATCAATGTTGTGGTTTAGTTCACTTATTTGTTTTTGTGAGATATGAATTAGGAGCAAATGACAAAGCAGGCTCAGAAACTTTAAAGAGTATAAAGATAGTTTATTATTACTAGGTAGGATTAAAAGAAAAAAAGGAACACTAAGAAAGTAAAAGGAAAAAAACAACATTCCTTTCTTTGCCAGCACCACCCCTCCCCCATCCCCTATCACACCGGGACATGCAGCCTCCTCGCAGGCTGCTCAGAAGAGAGCAAGGAGGGTAACAAAGGTGGAATTTCTGGTCAATATCAGAGTTCTTAAAAGGTCTTTCCAAACTCGAGGGAAAAGAAAGAGGTCTCCTCTCTGCTTCCACATGGTTTCTAAACTGCCAACGCAATAGTCTGTCCATTTGGAGACAGTCCATTGCACTGAACATCCAAACATGGGGTGTTCTCAATTCCTCCCCCTATGTCCTTTAAATGGATAAAAGAACAGTTTATGGTGTTACAGTTCTTTACCACGTTTTTGCAAAGGGTTGGTTTAAGCTCCATGGGGCTCATGACTCCACCCTCTTCTTTCCTCCGCCATCTTCCGTTCCATCCTGCCTGACTTACTTTCTCCTTCTTCCTCCAATTTATAACACCATGGTGAACAGCTTACGTTGAAGGAAAAGCTCTTCTCCTTCAATGCTGCCAGTTGCTTAATAGTTTCTTCAGTCTGAGAAAACTGAAAATTGGTTCTTGACAGGTCCGCGGGGGACCCTCTGGAGTGGGGGAGGGGAAGCCCCTCCTGGATCTTGGGAGCCGCTCANAGGTTTAAATATGCAAAATCGGAAAGTGCCATTGGATCAAGAAACTGTCAATTAACTTCAGCTCCAGCCCACAACAATATTACACATCAGTATGTTGTACTGCTCAAAAGTGTAAAGAAATCCTATAAAGAAAATCCCATTAATCAAATAAATTAATTTTCAGCATATTGTTTAGAAAGAGATGTGTCTGACTTACCAGAAGTTGACACACAAAATATAAAGCCAGAACCTCTTGTGGTATGCACACTTACTTTTAAAAGCCTCTTACATTGTACAGTTTGGCTAGGTGGTAGTTTATATCTACTCTGTGTGTGTAGCCTACTTTAGCAAATAGTACACAGAAATAAGGGTGGCTCCCTAGAGTGAAGAAACATGCTGAGGGCATGGTATCTACACATTTCAGGGTCACTGAATTTGGAGTTTTGGTTTTTCATTTTGAACTAGTTCTAATCTGTTGCATGGATTGATGCTCATTAGTGGTACAAGTTTGTTAGTTCATTTCACCCGGTAGGAAAGCAGTTCATGTTCTCAAGAGGCTTCTCATGGATGCAAACTGGAGAAAAAGAAGGTGGGAAACAGTTGGAAATTTGCTTTAAAGCACATTTCTGACCCAAGCAAAAGTCCAAATGCAGATGTGTCCTTACTGCTCCCTTAGGAGAAGTGCCAGGTTCTTTGGTTTTGGCTAGTCACCACGTTGCTCACAATTTTGTTTGGGAAAAAATGAAACATAGTCCTTCCTTTTGTTTTCTATAAGAACGCTGACTGCTTTCACTGAGAGCTAAGCAAGACTCAAAACAGTTTTAGAGAAGGGACCAGCCACTCATACGCATTGCACAGTATTTGTCTATAACAAGTGTTTATCATTACACATTTGCCTGTATAATTCCTTCTTTTTTATGTGATTATATATCACTTAAGGTGCAGCTTAATTCAGAGAAGAAGTCCTTACTATATGTCTCCCATACTCAAGGTTGTTTGCTATACTAAAAAACAAATAGTACTTGAGGTGAATCATCTTTCTGGAATGTATTTTCACTCAAAAGTACAAAAGAAATTATTTGCTCTGCCATTTATACGTAAGGTATTCCATTTAAGCTTTCCAGAACAATATACTGTATGCTTAGCTAGCAGTTTAAAAATAAATAAATTCTTGCCATTACATCCCTATGTCTATTATGTGTTGCCATTCCAAGAAGCTAATTCAGGTTGTATGTCAGTGACCAAATTTGTGTAACACCAGTATACATTGTTTCTCTTTGTGATGAAAGGGAATGTCATTAGTACTGAACAGATCTGTTCAATTGTTCAGGAGCATAATATATTCTGGCTACTTAAAAGTAGGTTTTGACTGCAGTGATATCTGTGTACTGTACATGAATTTTGCCTTTGCTTAGTAATCCTGCTGAAAGGTTTTTTGGGTTTTTTTGTTTTGTTTTGTTTTAACCGAACAATGGGGAAATTATGTTTCTAATGCCCTTGTAGTAGGTAGTAGCTCTTAATATCTGAGGGTGCTTTAGCAACATTTTGGTTATCATAATTTTTGTTGTCTCTTTTATATGTCGGGGAAGATGCCTTTTAAAAACAAACAAACAAAAATTCAGCCTCCAAACTCACACTTCTGAAGCACATGTCTGGCTAGATAAGCAGTGATAGTGCCTTGTAAACTATTTATATTCAGGGATGTGGCATCTTCTGCTGTATCAAGCCTAAGATATAATTATGTTAGGATTGTATTGGTTGAATAAATGTCATAAAAGTTGTGAGAAATGCTGCAATGTTATTTTCAGTTTCCAGTGCTCCTGACAACCAGGCTGAAAGATTACTGTCTTTAGCAGTTGGTCTTACTTCCTGATGCTCCTCCTCCTTCCATAAAAGTTAGTGTATGTTGTTGAGGGGGTTATTTTTGTGTGCACAGAAGGACTTCAGGAAGAATGGTATAGCACTAAACCTTTATGGCATTGAGATGGAGCTGACACCTAAAGTAAGTCTGTCATACTGTTGTAACAGAAGAATTGCAGAAGTATATAATTATTTCATATAAATACTAGTTCTTATTTATTTATTTCCTTTTTAGTTGTTCCTTTTGATACGGTGGTTTAAGAATAGGGTACCTCCACTGAGTTTCAGTAACATAAACTACTGATGTGTTAGCTGGTAATATCCCAGTTTTGCAAGAGGCAGCTACCTGCTCAAATGTCAGAACTGTTTGTGTATACAGAATAGCTAATAAAAGGGCCTAGAGTTTAGGTTCTAAAGCTACCTTAGTTTTTTGAGTATTTTTAATAGAGAGTTAAAATTTTAATTTTCTTTAAAAACACATTGAGAGCAACTGTGTGCTTCCTTTGATGTCAGGACATCCAGCAGCTACTCGATTTTTTCCCTTTTTAATATATTATCAATTCTTCCTCATAGAAGTATCTATTTCAATAGTACAAAGCAGTCATCTTTATATGTAACCCAAAGAACACGCTTGACAGATACTGGAATGTTAATATTGAAGATCTGGAGGTCTAGTTTTAAGCCCACTGTAACACTTGTAGAGTAGGCATCAAAAAAAGCAAACCTCCTAACTTTGATGGTCAGTGGTAGATGAAATGTGATGATTTATAGCACATCTTGTTAATCAAATATATTTAATTTAAAATAAATACATAAACAAAAAAGACAACTGTACATGTGTTGTTCCAGTGAGAACGTGTATTGTACTACATCTTTTTCTTCTGTTCACTTTTGGTTTTAGGCTATCACAGTTTTTCATACTTTGACTTTTTTTTTTCCTCCCCATATTTTCTTGGAATATATACTATTGAATCAGCACGGAACATAACCTTCTACGTAGTATAGCACAATCAGAGGCAGAAGACCTAATTTTCTGTTTGTAGGCCAGTTCATTCCTGCATTTCGAATAATGATTTCCTACACTTTGTGTAGGAATTCAGCTGTAGATTGGAACCTGTATTGTAATTATTGTCTCAGTACAATTTACATCTTAATAACATAACACTTTTAGCTTCCTTTATCAGTAAAACCTGTTACCTGTGTAATATAAACCTGTTATATCCATCACTGGGTAGTCTGTGCACCAGTTGTGCAACACAATTGAATTACCAAGCCAGACAGATTCTTGCCTACCAGACCAATTCTTGTGATCTAACCCTACGCAGAGGTATGAAGTTTAGCATTTTTGCTAAAGCTGTATTGTATCTTTATGACTTTTGGGAACAATGAATGTGCACAAGAGCACCATTTCCTCTCTTTCTGTACCCAAGCTAAATGTGTTATCTCACTGGTGCATGTTTTGAAAAATGTCCCTGCAGTGGTATTGAGGGGTAAAAAATGGTTCCTGTCTCTAAAAAGAATGGCTTGTGTTTGCTGAATACTGGCACCATCTCTACTCTTGGTTTCCTTAGCATAGAAATTATCTTGATGTGTTTGACAGATAATCAAACCAAAGTGGAAAATGGGCACAGCTACAACTGCCACTTTTTAGGATAGACAGAAAAGTTTTTAACAGCCAAATTACAGCAGGACTTCCTTACAAGAGAGTTCACAAACAATGCAAATGGTTTATACTTCTCATCAGTGTGTATGAAGTTTCTTAGATGTAAAGTTAAGCTAAGCTTCAGAGTGTGCTCATAACACAGATCCTGTGTTAGTTCTTGCACCGTACTTCTTCTAGGAGTGTGTTAGGTTACAGTGAAACTAATTATAAATGCTCCTGTATATTTACCTGAAATATGGAAAATATTTGTGTAGATCTGCATTTTCAGATTGTTAAGCATTGAAGGGAAAGTAATAAAAATGTTAAAGGGTTGCAGCTGCTGAAGATAGTTTCTAGCTATAGTTCTCCATTTACTCTGCATGAGGTTTAAATTGCAATGGCAACCTGCATACTCTCTGTAATGTGTTAGTGTAGACAAAATATACCTCTGAATATTTTCAGGCTAGAACCCAAACTGGTGCTGGTTTCTGCATGTTGTTTTTGTCATTCCCCCTATCCTGTCCCCTCCACCATGCCTAGCCTCCATTTTTATTTTAACTGATAATTCTAGTCTTACATAAATATGAACCCCTGCAGCATTTAAAACAGTCCACAATTTTTTTTTTCACAATAAGGGACTGTTCAGCCTCAGAAAACCTAAAGCTTGTCTAAATGTATTTGTATTGATACAGCCTGGAGGCTGTCTGTGTATTGGATACATAGCAAGAGGCAACTGTTCTCCCTTTACTTCACATTCTTGCTTTGACATATGTGTGCTGCGTTTTTAACATTTCTAAAAATAAGCAAACATTTCTTCAGTGGACAGTTTAGTAGGAATTACTTTTGTACTCTCAGTATTTCTTTTCAGCACATCTGTTAATTAATTCACTGGTAGATTAAGTTAGGTTTGGGGATTTTTTTTTCATTTTTAACAACTCTCAATCATTGATAAGTTTGGTGAAAAACATTAAATTATATTAGTAATTTTGTCAAGAGTAGAATTCCAGATATCAGTGATTACTGTCACAGTACCATTTATATCAGTAAAATACAAATGTTGTGCTTGTAGAAAGCAAATTAGGTGTCTTTAAGAGCTACCTGGCAAGTCTGTCCTGCCAGCTGCTGGGATCCATAGATGCAGAACCAGGTATCCAGTTGGGCTGCCCGGGAGCTAGAGAGATGTAAATATATGTGATACATTCTAATTTTAATAAATTAACAAATTATGAAAACAAACAATTCACCCTGGATTTTATTGTATAAATACATACGTTTAGAGATAAAAACATCTAAATGTAGAGATACAAAAAATACATCTATACATAGAGAGCTGCTGGCATGGAACTCAGTGAGAGGAGCCCCTGCCATTTAATATAGCATAATAGTGACTGTTTCCCTTTCAGTAGAGCTCTGGCATAATTCTGAAGCAATAGTATTGAGTTAGAAGCTAACATCTTCATTGGAAAGTACAGTTCATGGAGGTGAGTAGTTGTTACCCCAAATATACAGAGATTTTCTGGTATTGTTTTTGAGTGTTAATTTAGAAAGCTCAACCTTTTAAGGTTGTGCTTAATTCTGATTCTTTTTCATATAAAATATTCCTGTACCTTCATTCCAGTGGTATGTTTTGTATATTGCTGTGGAGCTGCACCATCTGTTTCTCAAAAAGCAGGTCACTGGTAGGATTGTGAAGGAGCCAGTCTGCTTTTGCTCAGGAATGACTTGAGGCAGAAGGGAGCTCATAGTTCTTCCATACCTGAGATAAATAGGAATCTTTCTTTCAACCAAAAATTGCTTTTCTTTGTCTGCTTTCCATTTGCTCCTTTTCTTTTATTAAGATCATGAGGGACAAAATTGGGAATTTTAAAAAGTTATAGAAAACATCACCTGATCTTCATTCTTTACCTGTGGTCATTTATTTCAATTTACTTTGTATACTGTGTTGTAAAACACTGACTGAATTTCAATTCCCTTTGTTGTAAACACTAACTTGGTAGAGTTCATTTTGTGTATGAAGGCTTCAAGGCTTGAACAGCATTTCTCTACCTTTGGAGAACTTCCCCTTCCAAGAAAGGTAGTTTGGATAGAAGGGCTTCCATATGAACTTTGTGTTTACATGGTACACAAAGTTGATGCTTAAACTGCAAATAGTAAGATACTTCCCAGAAGAGGGACACTGTTTCTCTAAATAAGTTTTGTAAGATAAAAGTAAAGTTGGTACATATCCTAATATTGGGAATATGTGAATAAGCCCAGGAGAGAACTTAAGTAGGAAGGATTTATTGCATCCCTGAAAATGCCATCTGCTGTAATGTTCTCTGCAATCCAGTAGCCAGCTCTTGTTCAGAGTTTGAGAGATGTACAGCCACTACCTATGTCCCCTCCTCGACTCCACTGTGTCCAGGCATTTAGAGTTACAGTTCCTGATGGGGGTTGTTACCAGTTTAATTCTCAGTCACAGACACAAAACTGTGTGATACAAAGAGGGTATCAGCAAGAAAAAGCATTATGAAAATGGGATAAAAATATAAACCAGCCTATTGTAATTTAAACCAAGTGCATACATCAAAATATGATTTCTCAAGTAGCTATTAAACTGTGGTGTGTGTATTGGCACCCATAGTCGTCCTTCAAGAAACCTAATGTCTCATGTCTCTAGTCTTTCCTTTTAACATCTGTTTTCATATGTTGCTTGCTGTCTCTTAGCTCTGAAAGCCATCACCTTCCTGAGCACGTTCTGAGTGCTGAGTACCAAACCTGCATGGCATGAAGCTGCTTTTATAGGCAGCGTGTCAGAAACCTCACCTCTGTTGTAACTAATGTCTGCTTTCATTAACATGTTACTTCCTTACTGCTTGCATTTTTGAACTGTTTTAGCATACTTATTAGATCATCTGAAAATGTGTTTAAATATATTGGTTAAGAATATCTGAAAAACATCACAAATTCTAAAGCAGAACTTCTGAACATTTAATGTAGTACTAGGCTTGCTTTTCAGTGAGTTGATGAAATTTCTCAATATTCATTTTACCCTAGCAATGATTTTCTTTTAATTACTTACCTTTACCATTTACTGATTGAATTTGCTACAAAATTACTTTTAAATGCTCATTCTTATATTGTTAAAATTAATGATTTGGGAAAACAAAAAATTCCACATGAGAAAATAATTTTATTCTCTATTGTTTAGACAAGCTTGATGTGTTCCCTGAAAGCATGTGTGCCCTTTAAAATTACAATACATATTTCAGCTGATTGGAGAGAGGATGTAATTACAATTAAACTAGTTTTTCTTGTAATTTCATTGAAAAACGAAACTCTTTTAATTCCCTTCTTTGTTTCCCTACTGATGAGGGCTGATGCCCTTTCATAATTTTGGCAGCTGGGCTCTCCCTATCTTTGTCACAGCAGTGTTATCTTTCAGGGACCTATCTATGTTGAACTTCTACCACTGATGGTGTCATTCCAAAGGAGCACTGGTGAACTGATACTCTTTCATCTTCTTTTCTTCTTCATAATGACACATGCCTAGGATACCTCTCCTTAAGAAAATAATACAGCAGTGTCTGATGTTAAGAGAATAGCTCTGAGGTAGAGAACATTCCTTTGCAGACAAGGATTATGCGTGCACTTTTACAATTTGCATGAAAATTTGCTCTAAGATGGTCTTTGTGATTTTTGCCACATGGACTGATTGTGATAATGGTTGTGTCTGCATGTTATTTTTCAAGCAAACAAGCACTTGATTTATGCAGATTCTAGGCTGACCAAAAGCTGTTCAACTGGTATTAATACTGTCCTGAGCTAATAAACCCTGAATTACAGGCATGCATATCCCTGCAGCCTCAAGTCAAGCTTAGCGTGAGAGCAGAGCAACCTTGTTTTTGCCTGTCAACCTTCTGTAGCCATACCCTGAATCTGGTCTCTGCTTCTGCCTGGCGGGGTCAGCAGCAGTGCAGCGGCACTGCTGCAGAGCTGCACTTGCATTGACAGGGCCATAGATGGGCATTTGAGGGATGCTGCTGGCCGGGCGCAGCTCCATGTGATTTGGCAAATGCAAATAAAAAGGTCTCGAGACATGACACTCCTACTTGCTTTCAGCACATGTTGGATAAACATAGCAGTGTTGGAGACAGCTAAGTTTCTTCTATATTCAACACATCATTTAAAGTGCTGATCTTTCCCCTTTTTTACCTTAGTCTGTCTGGAAATAAAAAAAAAGAGGGTGATTATGATGAAAAATAAAATAACTATTATTTGTAAATAATTTTAGAGGTATTGGACAGTAGGTCTGCAAGTATTCAGGCTAAAGATGTAGAATGAGGTGGATGTAGTAATCTTACAGGTTTTTCTCTGTCCAGTCTGAACTGTTTGTCATCAACTAAGAGAGTCAAATGATGATGGGAACTAAAATTGTGTTAGTTTAGCCTATTTAAATAAAGGAGAATTTCAAGTAATTTCACAAAAATGGAAGAATAAGTTTCAGCCTGTGTCCTGTGGAGTGAAAAGTTGAACTGATAGGGATTTAGAGTCTCTGTTGTCAACATTAAAAAATGAATTACAAAATTTACAAAGTGAACTGTAACATTTAGATGTTCTTGTTGCTAATTTAATTAAAAAGAAAGTTAATCTCCTTTTAAGTGCTGAAATTTATATTGTTAGTGAGACATTGCTAGAATTGAACCATCTTTACAACAACAATGAAAAAAGGCAACTGTTAAGTATAAGTAACTGATTTTTCAGTTTTCTGCCCTAAAACATCTTGCTCCCCTTTTTGTTATCTAAGCAATCTCCTTTGGTCTGAGATCATAACCAGAATTATTGTCAGAAAACATTTTCTGGGAAATGTAGATGGTTAGAATATCAAAATTAATCTTCAAGTGGAAAATATGACGTTATTACCATTTCTAATTTTGTTGCTATCAACAAAAGTATATTGCTGTGCCAGAATCATACATCCATATGTCATGCATTAGGCAGACTGCTTCTAAAATTTCTGCTTATATATAAGCATATATTTATGTACATATATATATGCTTATATATTATATATATAATATATATATTTTTGCTTATATATAAATTATATATAAGCAATGACATACTTGTATACAATAAAGTATTTATATATTAAATATACAGAAAGGGTATATGTGCATATGATGAAACCTTGTGGATATCTGGAGTATTGAGATAAAGTTACATTTTCCAGCTGAAAAATGACAATTTTTAAACAAGTCAGTCTGATGTATTTTCAGATGATAGACCACACCGTTAATTTTGAGCTTAATGTCTTTCAAACAACTGTATTAGGACAAAAAAAAACCAGTTCTGATTTGCTTCACTGCTGAACATTTTACTTTTTTCTTTTTTTTTCTTAATTAAAAGATTTGAGTACTCCTGCATATTAAGTTTTTTAGTCTCTATTCTTCTTCCAGTGAATTTCTGCATTTCTAAATTAAATTCTTACGTCCATTTGAGCTGATAGTACTGCAGTGCCTCAGAACCATATTAGTACCTAATAAGATTTGTCTCAGGACCTACAGTTGAAAATAAAACTGGGGAGGAAAAGTGGGACTTAAGACCTGGGGAAGCTCAGTTCACGGGTTCCCCAGGTTACAGATGTTTCTCAGAGGTCTTTGCTCATCTGCAGATACATGGATGGTTCTAACACAGAAGTTGGTTCTTTGTCTCCAAGTACCTCATTGAGAGTATGGCTGTAATTAGGTCTGTCTGATTGGCCCACAGAGGCTACAGCAGAAATTCAGCTATGGCTCAAGTAGTCACTGGGTAAATATTTCAGCCTTGTTACTGAAACAGGGCCATTGAATAAAAAGCACAAGAAACAAAAAGAAACCTTGTTAAGAATTTCAGTACTTTTACCATTAATTCCATTGTCTGGATTGTTCCTTTACAATATCCTAAGTGCTTCAAATTGCCATATAATTTACCTTTTTGAAGAATTTATGATTCTGTTAAATTCTATTGCGCATGCCCTTCTTCCTTATCTTAAGGACAAAAAAATTAGCTTTTGTAGCAATATGTTAGCTCTGAAGAAATGGAGCTATTCAACATATGTGAACACTTCGAACTTTCCCTGTCTTTTGATTTTCCTGGACCATAGATAAGTGGAACTTTTACCTCCTCCCCAGCCAGTGCTGCATGTCTGATAATCTTTTTGTCTATTTTTCTTTCCCACAGGGACCCCCAAAAAATACAGCAGCTGCAGAACCAAATTCGTCTAGAGCAAGAAAGTGGACAGTGGTATCGTCACCAACAGCAACCTGATCATCAGCACTCTCCCTCTTCTCCTTCCTTTCCTCCTCCCCCCTCCTTCCATGAGCTTGAGTCCAGCCAGTCTGCCACCTCTCCTGTGCCAATGAGTATTCTTAACTCCCATACTTCCCCAACCATGCAGTCTTCCAGCTCCTTCAATTATGCTCGGCCTAAGCAGTTCATTGCTGCCCAGAACATCAGCCCTGCTTCAGGTTATGTGACTCCATCTTCTGGGTCATCTACATCTAGTCTTCCTTCTCCTATGTCTCCAACTGCTTCTCAGAAACAGTTTGGGAGAGTGCCAGTTCCTCCCTTCTCTCAGCAGTTTGCTCCAGAAGGGGAATATGCCTGGTCTCCTTCTTCTCCATCCCCTCCACCCCCGCCTCCACCTGTCTTTAGTCCAACAGCAACATATCCAGTGTGTGATTCCTTTCCACTTCCACCTCCTCCACCCCCTCCTCTTCCTTCACTTTCTTCACCTTCCCGCAGCCTGTCTCCAACTCCAAGATTTCCTAATTCCAGCCAGTCTCCAGCAGCTTTTCTCAGCTCCATGCTGCCATCCCAGCCACCACCCATTTCTGTCAACGCATTAGGCCTCCCGAAAGGAGTGACGCCTCCGTAAGTATCAGCTGATGAGCTCCTTGATGTACCGAAGATTGTAATGAAGATTATTGCACTTGCTTCATTTGTACTTTTCTAGGGTCCTTTGCTGTTAGCTGCTATCTGAGAGGGAGAGATGTGTGAATAAATTGCAAATGCTTCTGTGCTAGAGACGTGAGATAGTTTTTTAACCCTCACAGAAGTGAGATTCAGAAAGAGCCCTACAGTAGGAACACAGAAGATGAGAAGCTAAAGCTTTAAACTGGAGTTGAAGAAAATATGAAAGCAGCAGCAGAAGGCTCTGCAGGCCCAGGGCAGTGGAAGGAGATCCAAGGAGATCTCATGGCCCAGTTCTTTTAAAGTCACATATTCAGTGATATTTGTAGTTTGTGTTCCTATTACATCTGCAGGTAGAGAAATACCAAGTAAAGAGAGTATCTTTCAGAAGTCCCTATAGCTTTGTGATACTGAAAATAAAAGGTATTAAAGTATACACCTGATAACAAAGTGGTCATAACAATTCATTGGTTTTGGCTAGAGATTTTGTTCTGAGAAAGTTTGAGAAAGTGTTTAGGGAGGGATTTAGAATAGCAGTGCATAAAAGCAAACAGAATCCCTATCCCTAATAACTCTGCATACTTATTTTCCCCTTTTGTCTTCTCTAAAGGCCAAAAGAGTATTTTGGAGCATGTTAGCTCCCATCATAGATGAGTTTGTCTTTCCACTGGCACTAGACTCTCATTCCATCCTTGGAGAACAAAGAGACACGCTGAAGAACAAAAATGAGAATAGCTGTATCCAAGACTTACTTATAACTTTGTCCAGAAGTTTGTCTAAACATATCTACAGTATCTAGGTGACTTGCTCAGCTACATACTGTTACAGTGGGAACTTCTGTTATTTCAGTCCAAGATACGAAAAGGAAGTGAAAGAAGAAAGAGGACAGATATCAAAGTAATAAGTTATGCATATGCTTTAAAAAGCATTTCTTTATCTTGATTTGTGTCATACAGCTCATTATGGAGTCTGGCCATGAAACTTTTTTAGGAGAAAAATTAATAAATAGTCCAGTTTTCCCTTGCAGTCATAATAGTTGTGATTTTCTTTTTTACTGTCCTTTGCACTGACTGAGTTTCACTATTGATACTGAGCACTGAAAATTGCATGATTAATTTACTGATAGCTTGACCAGTAAGCACAGCCCACCAAAGCCTGCTATTACCCCTGATATTCCAAGGAAAGGCTCTAGTCGAGCTCTACAGTTCTGACAAGAACTGGGTTCTTTTTTGAGTCCACTTCTGTGTGTTGTGAGCTGATAGCAGCAACTTGAGCCTCTGCTGTGTCCCTCTTTCCCTGTTTTGCTGTGCTTATGGATGCATGTTCTCACTTGAAGCATTAGCCATGTTCTTCCTCATTCCCTTTGATCTCTGGACAGAGAGACAACTCTGCAAAGATTCTTCCCCCTTCCCCATGCCCCTCACTTCCCCAAGCACATCAGCCAGTCTGGGTGTGCACATAATGGTGTGTCTATCCATATTCCTCCCTCCCCCACCCCAACAAGGCAGCAACCTTGGGGTCTGAGCTGAGGAAGAGGTAGTTGGCTGTTTTTCTGCATTCCCTCAGGAAATATAGTCCAGATGGGAGCTGGATCGTGTTAACTATACTGAATGTACATGTGTATAATTTATGTGTCTATATATGTGTGTGTGTGTGTGTGTATATGCACAGTGAGCATTTGTCATCTGAATTATAACATTAAAACATGGTAAAATATGTACTGTGTGATGCAAAAAAAGCCATAATCTATTGTTATGTATCTTTGATGTCAATTTTTCTCTGGCTTCTCCTTTTTCATGTTACTGCGTAAGTTAATGTCTGGTGTGTCTTGCTGAGTAAATCACTCTGTTTCCCATTATTCTCATACCACTCTCTTGAGTAGTTCTTCCCCTGGACTCCATTCCCCCATCAGCTTTAGGTCTCTTCTGCTTTGTGCTATAGTCTCAGTTCTTTTTTTTGCCCCTTTCACTCTGTGCTTCTTTTCCTTTGTCTTTGCTCCATCCTCACAAGTCTTCTTCAGCACATTTATCTTTCCAAGGCGTAGTTTCTGAGCTATTCCATAACCTCGGCCTATAGTCTCACCATTTTGCCATGATCTCAAAGATCTATTGGTTGAAAATGATGATACTGTTTCCTGACAGTGTGCTGTACAGACTAGGTGCAAGGAATAAATTGCAGCATTCAGAGTATTGCTCAGCAGCTGAATTCCTCATCAAGCCATGTATCTTCAAAGACTTTGTCATTACTAAATCTTGGCACAACTACAGATCTACTCCTTAAAAGCAGAACTTGGTAGGCATCATTTTTTCAGTTTCTTGTTGTGGTAGGAGCAGAATAAAGGTGAAGTAATAAACATTGCAGGTGGAGGCAGTTATTTTTGGAAATGGTCAAAGGCAGCACCAGTAAAGCTCTCTGTGGCTGTATACAAACCAATAGTCTTCATTAGTCCTCATGGAGTCAAACCTTCCCTTCATCAGCTTTCTTTGGGCATTTCCTTTCCAGTGCATGTGTCATAGTTGTTCTGCTTAAAAAAGAAATCAGTCTGAGGAGATGCAGGACAAAGCAAGAGGAGCTTGAGGCTTTTGTCCAGTCCGAGAGATAGGACATGATTGGCATAAGCGAAAACTGGTGCAGTAAGTCCTGGGACTGGTGTGCCATCAAGGATGGTTACAGGCTGGCCAGGAGAGACAGGGAGGCCAGCGTTGTGTGTAATGGAGGGTCTGGAATGTGTGGTGTTTACAGTTGGCAATGGCATGGTCAAAAGCCTCTGGGTGAGGATTAAGGAATGAACAAATAATGCAGATGTCATCACAGGAGTCTACTATAGCCCTCCTAGTTAGGACGGTGATGCTGATGAATTATTCTTTAAGGAATTGAGGGACACCTCTAAGTTAACCACTCTTTTCCTTATGGGGGACTTCAGCTTGGCAAATGTTAACTGGGAATGCCTTACAGCTAATACAAACAGGTCTAGAAGGTTCCTGGATGATCACTACGTGGTGCAGACACTAAGGGAGCAAACTCAGAAAGATGCCTTCCTTGATCTGCTGCTTGTTAACAGAGAGGATCTCGTGACTGAAGTGGAAATTGGTGGTTGTCTTGGCCACAGTACCAAGAAGCAATTGAGCTTAAAACTTCAGGCTGCTCAGGAAGCTAATGAGTAAGGTAGCCTGAGAAAATATTTTTGTTGGGGGTGGGATCCATCAATGCTGGTGACTTTTTAAGCACCGCCTCCTAAGGGCACAGGAGAAGGCAATTCCAAAATGTTGGAAAAGCAGGCAAGGCAAAAGGCCAATTTGGCTAGGCAGGGATCTTCTTCTAGAGGTAAGGCAAAAAAAGTAAATGTTTGACCAGCAGAAGCAAGGTTAGATGACATGGGAGGACTACAGAGATGCTGCTTGCCATGGGGAGAAAATTTGTGAGACCAAAGCTTAATTAGAGCTGAAGCCAGCCAGTACTGTGTAGCACAATAAAAAGGACTTTTAAAAATATGCTAGTAGCAAGAGTCAGTCCAGAAATAACAGTGATCTGTTAAATTATGAGGATGTTCACCATACAAGCAGGGACATAGACAAGGTGGAGGTGGTTAATGCTTTCTTCACTCTTCAGCATCAGTCATGGAGTATAGGGGCCCCAGTGCCATAAGCTGAAGGACCAGGACTATGAGAATGATAAATTCAGAATCAACTATGAACTTGTGTGGGATTCACTGCTCCAGCTGGATCCCTGTAAGTCTGCGGGGTCTGATGGGATTCATCCAAGAATCCTCAAAGAGATGGCTGATGTCATTGCAAGACTCCTGTCAATGATTTTTGAACAGATTTGGGAATCTGGAGACATCCCACTTGACTGGATGCTGGCTAATGTTGTCCCAGTTTTCAAGAAGAGCAGGAAGGAAACTACAGGCCTGTCAGTCTCATTGCAGTATGTCGAGGGCAGAGAGACCCTACAGAGAGATTTTGACAAACTAGAGGGCTGGGCAGTCACCAACTGTATGAAGTTTAAAGAAGGCAAGTGCCAGATTTTGCATCTGGGATGGGACAACCCTGCATATACAAGAGGACTGTGGGATGAGAGGCTGGAGGGCAGCCCTTTGGAAAGGGACCTGGGAGTCCTGGTCAACAGAAAGTTGAATATGAGTCATTGTGCCCTGGTAGCTGTCGCGCTGACCACTCGGCCGCCTGGAGGCCTGGCAGGCAACTTGTGCCAGTGTCCCGGTCGGAGAACCGCTCCGTGTGAAGTTAGTGGGAGCAGACTCCTGCAGGAGCTCTCTGCCCTCAGCGCTCAAGGGAGCGGGCTGCAGGCGGTGATGCTGCTTAGCAACAGGCGGAGGCAAAGGAGAGAGAAGGACCTCTTGTTGCAACGGTGTCCGGTTTATTATCCAAGGGTAGAAGCAATGAGGAGAGGCAAGGGAAAGGGGTTGTCAAGTGTTTTTATACACGGAAAATTTAGGGGTGGATCTGAGGAGTAAACCAGTAGGGAAATGACAAGGGGTGACAGGGAACCAATAACAGGTAACAGGGGGAGGAACTTATTTGAATTAACCAATGAAGAATATAACATCATTGAACTTTCTAGAACAAAATTACATATTTAACAGAGCTTATGAATAAACATAACCAAGTGAACCAATGAAAAACATGGGAGCAGAGATGTCTCTGGAACAAGGGTGGAGATGCTTGTAAGAGTGACACTTCAGGGGCAGAGCCCTCAAACTTCAGTGTCAGCCTCAGAGTCACTGTCATGGGCAGGGAAATCCACCCACTTAATGTCCTCTGGCCTGCCAGTGGACTGATCCACCACAACATCTCCCCTGTTTTTACGAAATAATTTTAAAAAATAATTGATAATGATTTTCTTAATAATTGTGAATGCAAGACAAATAAGTAATAGGATAAGAAGGATAAGGAAAATGTCTTTGATTAGGGAGGCCCACCAGTTTGAAAGTCCACATCCTGACAATAAGTCCTCTAACCAGTCTTTTGACTCTTCTCTACTTGGTGAATTAAATTTTGCATCCCTTGGATGGCGTGGCGGATGTCTGGGGCTTGCGATGACAAATTGAAACAGCACAGTCCTTCGAACTCCTGGCATTCATGATTATGGAGTAATAACAGATAATCAATGGCTGCACGATTCTGCAATGTCGCCTTCCTAGTTACTTCCTCGTCTTCGAGGAGGTCGCTTATGGCAGTTGACGTTAAATTGGCTTGTTTAGTCACCCAACACTCTAGGGTGCCCAATTCCCCTAGAGCCTTTGCTGCAGCCACCCAGGGCAGGAAAAGAGATACGGTCGATCGTGTTAGGTGAGACCAGTGGAAAATTTCTGAGTCACGATCCTTATCCAGTTCATTGAAGCTCCTTTTTGAGCGTGTTAATTGAGTTTTGTTGGACCAATTTGTAATTTGGGTCAGGTTTGGGGGTAAACAAGGTCAGCTGTCCTAATGTGCGTGGCCCTTCGAGGAGGCGAGAGGGGATGCCTGCCCAAGCACGATCGCTGCAAATGAGGAACAGTGCCTTTTGAAGCTGGCATGGGGAGCTGTCTAAGGTTGATGCCATCTTTACGCGTGCGATTTTGAGGCACCATTGTGCAGCCTGATATTCGACCGTGTGCTGGGTGAGATGAATGTATAAATTCTTCTGAGTGGGGGGATTGAAAATAAACTGAACACAATAAGTGACGTTGGAGGAACTCAAGAGTTGGAATTCGCAGGCTCTTCAGGTAATTTGGGGAGGTCCTTAACCCAGTCCCTCCAAAGTACTAAAGGATTAGTGACTGGGACCTGGACTGTTCTTACCACAAAGGTCCTCCTTACCCAGCGAGAGTGCTGATTGTGTTCTCTTTTTAGGGAACGTAAATGATAGGGATACTCAGAAGAATTTAGAGGGATCCCCACTCGGCAAGTGTACAGTGGATCGTTGGGAGTTGAAGTGCTGAGGGATATGTGGTCTTGCCCCAGTGAACGTGCGAGGAGTGCCCAGACGTTGGACTTTGTTTGGGGTATGATCCACGCCACGTTTGAGGAGATGTAGAGAAGAAGAGTTAGGTTGGTTATCAGGATGGACCAACAGTCGAGTGTCGGTAGGTGGGTCATCTCTAGGTATAAATAAAACATACAAACATTAAACATCAGGAAAAAATAGCGAGAAAACTGTTTCAGAATAAAGGATATAATAAAGAGGGTAGGTTAGAGGGGGTTTTCAGCGCCTGCGCCTCAATGCCGCCACCTTGGCATCTTTGGGTGTCATTGAATGGGAAGAGACATAGGGCTTTACCCATTTGGCAGGTATCCATCTTAGTCCTTGAGGGGTGGATACGCTTGCATACCCCTGACCCCAGGTGATTAAATTTGGTCCTTGAATTTGTTGTGTCTCAGGATCTTTGATAAGAACCTCAGGGTTTTCCTTGAGTTTTTGTTTGCCAGTATTTAAAAAGTGTCTGTAGATAGGTGGTTCTGGCTCTTCAAAGGACCCATTCAAAAAGTTGATTGTAAATAAGGCTTGGCTAGCCTGAATATGGGTGAGTTCGTTTTAATGGTGGCGCTTTGCTGTAGCAGGACTTTCTTGAGTGTCTGATGGGCCCTCTCTACAACAGCTTGCCTGGTTGGGGAGTGGAGAATGCTGGTGGAATGGCAAATTCCCCATTGTTGGCAGAAGCTCGTGAAATCTTTAGATGTATAGGCAGGCCTATTATCAGTTTTTATTTCTTGGGGCACGCCCAGCATGGCGAAGGCCTGAACAAGATGTTTCTCCACGTCTTTGGCCTTTTTGCCGGCTTGGGTGGAGACAAACATGGCTCCAGAGAAGGTGTCAATAGATACATGAATGTATTTTAATCGGCCAAACTCAGAAAAGTGAGTGATGTCCATTTGCCACACCTCTCCGCTGTTGGTGCCTCTTGGGTTTACCCCATTGCCAAGAGATGGAAGTTGGTATGTTTGGCAGCTGGGGCATGTCGCCACGATGGCCCTCGCCTGGGCCTGTGTGAGGTAGAACATGCAGATCAGGGCTGGCACATTTTGGTGAAACATGGCATGGCTGATTTTAGCTTGCTCAAACACCTGAGGGAGTTTCACGAGCTCCGCAGGAGAAGCTAGAATGTCAGCTCTCCTATTGCCCTCGGCAATTTCTCCTGGTAATTCAGTGTGTGACCTCACATGCATGATGTAGAATGGTTGCTCTCAGTGGGAAATTAGTGTTATTAGTTTCAAGAGCAAGCAATAAATTTTTTGTTGGACACTTCTTTTAGGAGGGCCCCTTCAGCTTTCATAGGCTGAATCAGTAATTAAATTGAAAGGTTCAGGAAATTTTTCAAATGCCCTAACGACAGCCGCAAGCTCTGCAACTTGGGGTGATCCTGGGACCACCTCGACATCAGCTTCCCACTGCTGCGTTTTGGGGTCTCTCCAAGTGATAACCGACTTGTGAGACTTTCCGGAGCCGTCTGTAAAAATGGTTAAGGCATTTGGAAGGGGTTTCCTGCTTTGGATCTCTTTTGGAATTCTATAAAAGGTGTCATTGAAAAGTTTGTGTTTAGGCTGATGACTGGAAATTTGCCCAGAGTAACTGTCTAAGGCGAATTGTAAATTTTCATTGGTTTGAATTAGATGTTCCAATTGGTCCGCAATGATAGGTAAGTATATGCATGAAAAGTCACACCCTGCCAGGGTGCAGAGTGGGGCTCGACCTCGGATGATGAGGTTTGCCATGATCTCTTGTGGCATGGTAATGCTTTTGGACAGTTGGTGTGGAAGGAACACCCATTCGATGATAACAAGCGAGTCCTTCTGCACCTCATCCCACTGGAAAATGGGGCTGTGGAGGTGTGACGCCTTACCTAAAATGATGAGATGGAAGGGAAGGTAAGGAATGTACCAGTTGGCCTGCCTGGTGGAAATTGCCTCTTCAGCTTTCCGAATTGCCTGCCAAGCTTCTGCTGTCAGGGACCTGGGCAAGAATAAGTCTCCCTACCCCCTCAAAAGATTGAAAAGAGGAGCTAGGTCCTCTGTTGTCAATCCCTACCAGGGCCTCACCCAATTTAGGCTGCCACATAATTGTTGGAGTTGCTGTAGATTTCGGGGGTTGTCGTTGATGGTAATGGGTTGTGGTGCAATGGTGGTTTCAGTGATTTTCAGCCCTAAGTATTTCCATGGACTTGTCCTCTGTGTTTTTTCCACTTGGAGTTCAAAGCCCTGTTCTTCAAGGGCTTTGGTGACCATTTTTAGGGTTTGCTCCAAGTGGTTGTCATTGGGGCAGCAGATAAGCACATCATCCATATAATGTAGGATGATGGCTTTGCCTGCTTTGGTGCGGATGGGCAACAGGATCTTTGCAACGTACCATTGACAGATTGTAGGGCTGTTTTTCATGCCTTGTGGCAAGACTTGCCAATGGTAATGCTGCATGGGAGCTTCTCGGTTGATGGAGGGTACCGAGAAGGCAAACCACAGCGCGTCTTCAGGATGGACGGGAATTTGGAAGAAGCAGTCCTTAATATCCAGGACTGCAATCGTCCAGGTTTGTGGAAGCATCATGGGCGATGGCATGCCCGGTTGAAGAGATCCCATGTCCTCAATCCCCTCATTTATTTTTTGTAGATCGTGAAGGAGTCGCCACCTGTCTCTACCCGGTTTTCAAATAACAAATATGGGAGAGTTCCAGGGGCTGTTGGTTGGTTGAATGTTTCCCTTTGCCAACTGCTCCTCCACAAGTGCATGGAGTGCTTTTCATTTGTCCTTCCTTAGTGGCCACTGGTCCACCCAGACAGCAGAATTAGTAGTCCAGTTTAGTTTCGGGGTGTCGTGCTCCTCCCCAGTGGCCACTCCTAAAAATCCTGAGGCTTGGGGTTAATGTGAATGGTAGCGCCCCATTGGGACATGGCATCTCGCCCCCACAAGGTAAATTTTGTGTCCAGTACGAACGGGCGGATGGAAGCTACCCATCCATCTGGACCTTCCAATTGCATTATATTTTTAGATTGACGGGCCAATTGTGTCCCCCCGATCCCGGAGACTACACCTTGCGGCTGCAGCTCCCATCGTGATGGCCACTTTTCGGTGGGAATGACCGTCACGTCTGCGCCTGTGTCCATCATCCTGGTCACATTAAATTTTTGAGCTCCCTGGCATAGTTGACACTGCACCAGGGGCTTGTCACTTCCTACAACTCCTGCCCAACAGATGCTAGGGATAGTATTGTCTGTGGACAGAAGCCTTGGCAATGGAATGGCCTGGGCGATGACTTGGCCCTTTGGTAGGAAGTGGGGAGGATGAACACACCGCGCCACTAGAATGAAGTGTCCGTCCGAGTCCACTGTTGTGAGCTCAGGGGAGACTTCAATCCCGGCAAGTGTCTGCTGTGTGTCCCCAATGACAAATACAGCTGACAAGTCCAATTTCCCATTGGTAGTTGGTTGGAGGATGGCTGCGATGATGTTCCATTTTGTGTTGGTAAAATTGATTGCTGATTCGCAAGCCACTCTCAGTCTCAGTCCGGTGTTCCAAGGCCTTTTTTCCTGTGTTTCTTTGGTGGTGCTTTTCCCAGTCTTATTTGTTTCCCCGCGCAGATCTGGGACGCACTGTTGACTTAGTTTCCCTGGTGGAGTGGGTCTGGGGAAACAGACTCAGATTTTGGTTTGTTAGGAGGAGGTCTAACCATGTTTGCAGGTGCCCCGCAATAACACGATGTGTGTCCTTTCCCCCCACACCTATAACAAAATTAGGTGGAAACATTCTCTGGTGGTGTTGTTTCCTGTTCTACTCCACCAACAGTTCTTCCTGGCACAATTCCCCCCTGTTTTTTAGAGGCCAAATTAGAATTTGATTGGTTAACTTGCACTGATCATGTGCAAGCTTGGATAATTTGGATGAGTGTGGGTGGTGGTCGATACGGAAGAGACATTATCACCCGGGTGCAGGCTTCATTCGCGGTTGCTTTCGCGATGTTAGTGATAATGTTCTGCCGTGAAGTTGGATCCTCGACCTGTTTCTCCACCGCAATCCGAATTTTGTCTGCAAAATCGACAAATGGTTCATTTGGGCCTTGTTGAATTTGAGTATAATTTAATGGTATTATTGATTTGGGGGGCATTTGTAGGAATGCTCTCTCTGCGGCGTCTTGGACCGCATTAAGCGTGGCTTCCGGAATAATCCAGGCTTGGTCCTGAGGCTTGGAAAACAATCCCTCACCCAAAAGGTGATCCATAGTGATATTTGCATTGATTGGATCTTGTAGTAGTATGGGAAGGAGGTCTGTTAATAGGTGTTTCCAATCATCAAACCAGATATCAAATTCTGATGGGGATAACATGGTTTGGAATACAGTCTTGATGTCATGGGGCACCATTACTGTTGTAGAAAAGGCAGCATGCATCATAGTTTTAAAATAGGGACTGTCCTTCCTGTACTCCTTTTGGGTCTTGCACAAATCTTTGATGCTTTTGGCCTCAAAGGGTTTCCATGATGGATTGTTACCCTGCCGAATGTAAGTGACAGGCGCTGCAAAGGGAGCATTGATGGGTTCTGAGTTCCAGGTCCGAGGGTGTTCACATCCAGTTGGGGGGTCGTGGGAACTGGATGTGGGACCGTGGGAATTGGAAGTCAGAGTTGGAGGGGTGGAGTTAGAACAGGAAAGGAACGGATTGTGGGTGTGGTACTTAAAGAGGCAGGGTTAACTGAAGGAATGGGAGGAGTAAAAGGAAGGAAGGGGTTGGGAATGAAAGGGAGAAAGGGATTTTGGGAAGAAGAAACTGGGGTGGATGCCATGTGGTGGCATCCATTTTGGTTTGAAGGACAAGAACAAGGACAGTGGCCATTTTGGGGTTGTACACAAGGGCGTATAGCTGGGGAAGAGGGATCAGAGAAAGGGTTTGGGGAAGAATCCGAGACGGGTTCACGACTCCTGCCTCGGCGAGAGTATTGAGGAGACCAAGGAGTGTCAGGAGGACGTTGGCTCTCCTGTGCCTTTCGGCAGGTTACAACTCCCAGTCTCTCCAATTTAGGGGAAGTGGGAGTAGGAATTGGAGATTGGGAAGAAGGGTTAGGGTTACGAACTGGGGGTGAACGTGGTGGTCTCTTTGTGTCCCTCCCTCGTGGGCTGAGCGTTTCACAAATTAAGAGTGGAAAATATCGTGCTGCAGCTTTGTCCCCCGAGGCTTGAAGTGAGGACATTCGTGCCCCCACTTCATTCCAAAATTTGATGTCTTTAGCTTTCTTGGGGGATACATGAGGGAAGGTCACAAAGAGCCAGCGAATAAATCTTTTTAAAAACCCTTTAGAAAATTTTTTCCCTTCCACCAACAGGGTATCCACAACTTGAGAATAAACTTATCTCTGGGGTGCGGACAGTTTAGACCCCATTTTTATGGAAGAAAAAGAAAGAAAAGTCCGCAGACCCGAAGCTCCACCCTACCCTGAGGTAAAAGGAGAAACAAAATTATAAGGGTCCCAAGACCAGGGGGTATTCCCTTAGAAAGAAAAAATTGAAGGAATACTTACTGAAAGAAAGCTGGTCTGGGAAACAGAAATCCTCGAAGTAGGTCCTCCGCCTCGAGCTGATCCTTGCTGGGGTCTGGAGGAGGGTTGCCGGCTCTTCCCCAGGAGCACCTCCGCACAAAAAGCGATGTGCTACACTTGGGGCGGTGGAAATCCCAACAGGAAAGGTTTTAAGAATCCACGGCTTCGCTGGAATTCAGCCTACTGGAGCACTTTCTTCAGGACTCTCTGGCTATTTGTCCAGAGAGCCCCACGTTGGGCACCACCCTGTCGCGCTGACCACTCGGCCGCCCGGAGGCCTGGCAGGCGACTTGTGTCAGTGTCCCAGTTGGAGAACCACTCCGTGTGAAGTTGGTGGGAGCAGACTCCTGCAGGAGCTCTCTGCCCTCAGCGCTCAAGGGAGCGGGCTGCAGGCGGTGATGCTGCTTAGCAACAGGCGGAGGCAAAGGAGAGAGAAGGACCTCTTGTTGCAACAGTGTCTGGTTTATTATCCAAAGGGAGAAGCAATGAGGAGAGGCGAGGGAAAGGGGTTGTCAAGGGTTTTTATACACAGAAAATTTAGGGGTGGATCTGAGGAGTAAACCAGTAGGGAAATGGCAAGTGGTGACAGGGAACCAATAACAGGTAACAAGGGGAGGAACTTACTTGAATTAACCAATCAAGAATATAACATCAGTGAACTTTCTAGAACAAAATTACATATTTAACAGAGCTTATGAATAAACATAACCAAGTGAACCAATGAAAAACACGGGAGCAGAGATGTCTGGAACAAGGGTGGAGATGCTTGTAAGAGTGACACTTAAGGGGCAGAGCCCTCAAACTTCAGTGTCACCCTCAGAGTCACTGTCATGGGCAGGGAAATCCACCCACTTAATGTCCTCTGGCCTGCCAGTGGACTGAGCCACTGCAACAGGTAGCCAGGAGGGCTAACCATGTCCTGGGGAGCATCAGGCACAGCATCGCCAGCGGGGCAAGGGAGGGGATTGTCCCGCTCTGCTCTGCTCTGGGGCGGCCTCACCTCGAGTCCTGTGGGCACTTTTGAACACCACAACATAAAAAAGACATTAAGCCATTAGAGAGAGTCAAGAGGATGGCAATGAAGATGGTGAAGGGCCTTGAGGGGAAGCTGTACAAGGAGCAGCTGAGGTCACTTGATCTGTTCAACCTGGAGGAGACTGAGGGGAGACCTCATTGCAGTTACAACTGCCTTGTGAGGGGAAGAGGAAGGGCAGGCACTGCTCTCTCTCTGTGGTGACCAGTGACAGGACCAAAGGGAATGGCCTGAAGCTGTGTCAGGGGAGGCTTAGGCTGGATATCAGAGATAAAGTTCTTCACCCAGAGGGTGGTTGGGCACTGGGACAGGGTCCCGAGGGAAGTCAGCACCAAGCCTGACAGAGTTCAAGGAGCGTTTGGTCAATGCTGTCAGGCGCATGATGTGACTCTTGGGGTGTCCTGTGCAGGGCTAGGAGTTGGACTCAGTGTTCCTTGTGAGTCCCTTCCAATTCAGGATACTCTATGATTTTGTAAAAGCATTTCTAACTCTCTCTTCAATTCATGTGTTCTGTGGGCTTATGAACAGTAAATACCATGCTAATGTTTCAACATTTTCCTTGTTTTTGGACCCTGAGACTGTGTGGAAGTGACTGAATTGGCTGAACTAGTTTGAACCAATGAATATTCTTCCCAGTTAAATGTGGATAGATTTGGAAACATTGCACTGGAAATTGTTTATTTCTTTGGAATGGAGTTTTTTGTGGTTTGGTTGGTTCGTTGTTTTTTTTTTTTTTAAAGCATACGGTCTTACAGTCTTGTATTATGGGAATACCTACTTGTGAATTTTCTGCATTTTATTTGGACATCTGAAACAACAGAAGGCAGCTTTGTGTCATTAATACCTACTAATTCACCTTTAAATATTTTAAGCATTTATTTGCAACAATATGGAGAATGTTTCCCTTGAATAAATTATATCTCAATTTTCCAGTAAGCTCAAGACCCTTGGTAGCAACCAGCATTTTCAAGCTGTGGCTGTGGTGGTGTTAGCTGAACAAGATTTGGGAATAACCTTTTTTTATTAATGGTGTAGATTTGGTAGACTCTGTGTCTTGTCAGAGCATTGTGTCATTAAGCAGAAGATAAGTGCTGGTGGAACTGCGTAGCTAATTAAGTACTTAAAGGAATTATGAGCACTTGTCAGTAATTTCTGATGTAAAGCTTAGCTGGACTAAGTTTGTTGGATACTTGTCTTTAAAATCTCGTTTTTTTCCTTCTTTACCTAAAGAAAACTCCAGGGTGGGTGGATCTGTTGTATTCAGGTTAGCTTTTGGTTACAAAAGCCTTGCAGGGAGCAGAGTTAATGTGACAGAAACATAGGATTGAGGTGGGTTTGTTCACAGTTAAGTCTGTCGAAGCTAGAAACTGATCTTCACTGTTCCTAGAAAAAACCTCAACATGTTACATGAGAAGGAACAGAAATAAGTACACTCAAAAATTCTAGGTAAGCACGTACATGGTATGTTTATATGAGCATTTGTGAAAGCACAAATAGTCCCATGGGAAGGATTTGGTGACTATTTAGGGACTATTTTAAAAAGTATAAAAAGTATAAAATTTTAAAAAGTATAAAACCTGCCACTAAAGGGTGTGGAATTATCCAGCTTGGAGTAATGGAATCTCTTTCAAAATATAAAATATATACATTGTTAGCTATACATATATCCTTTTGAAGGCAACTTTAAAAATTATTGATTTTCCTTAAAGCAGACCTTTTCTTAAGTAGGTATCTTCAGTAATACTACCTTAGTAAAACAGGGAAAAATCTGACTGTACAGAATTGGTGAAAGAACATGAATATCGATGTACTACTTTCTGGAAAAGGATGGAAAGAAAGCATTATTTGAACACAAGATTTTCTAAATTGTCTTATAAAATGTAATCAAATAAGCTGCTTTATCATTCCACACAAAATTTTAACTACTGTCTCAGTGAACATTTTAGAACATTAAATCCAAATATTAAAGGAGATTCTGTGGGAATCATAATAGCAATACCAGAAAGAGATTTGCACTTTTTTCCCCTTTGTATCAGAGCTGCTGGTCTGTTCTTGCTGCTGTATACTGTGACTTGTCCATTGCATTCTGTCTCAAATGGAATTGAAATAAATATTTCAATAATCATCATGTTCCTTTAGTCAACTGGCAATGATGGTGACCACTCTGAGGAACAAATACACTTCTCTGTCTTTTTATCTTACAGCTTTCAACGCTCTCCCAGCACAAATGCCAGCTTTCATTTTAGAGTCAGCTGCATTGCTATCCTATGTAGATGGGACTTACATTTTTCCTGTTTCTGTAAGTTACAGCTGTCACAACTTTAAAAAAAGGAGTTTATCTACAGGGTGATTGATGGGAAAATAGTGATACGTAGGAGGAAGTACCTTTACTAAGAACTCCAACGTCAAACTGAGAAAAAAGATCAGGGTGTTTCCTTGCTTCTGAGAGAGAGACTTAATCTCTCTTTGCTGCCTGTTCAGTCTACCTGGAGGTGTTCCTGGATCTTGGGAAAACACATCCAAAGACAAGTATAGCTTTAACTGGAAAAATTCCAAAAAATATCAGGGTTTGCATCCATCCTCAACCTCCAATTTCATTAAACTATTGCTCATGTCTGTTAAACAATTTTTAAAATTTTCTTCAAAATTTTTTTTCCTGTGGCTTGAATACTACTTGTGGCTGTCATACCAACACATGAGGGGTTTAGCTGTGATATTAGACCAATTTTTGTTGGTTGTGCTAAGACAGCTCATAATGGGGGTCTTTGTTTTTGCACAGTTTTCGCACCTTTTGATTAGGCATGTGCATGCGATTATCATAAAATACATATCCATATCAGCTTTTCTGAAATATCATGAATGTGTGTGTTTGTTCCACTTGAACTTAGAAATCCAGGTTGTGCCCCAGATCTAATCAGTTAGAGCTGTGCAAAAGTAGAGATCAAGGATATAAAGTGAAGACACGCAGACATTAGCCAAAATAACAGTATCCTGATGATGCCTTATCCCTGTTCTTAAAATCAGAGCCAAACACAGTTAGAAAGGAAAAAGGGGTTTTTACCTCAGTATTTATTTCAAGGATCCTTGGTGCACTCCATCCAGGTGAAACACTCTGAACATGCACATCGAAATGCCCACCCCAAAATGCACACTCCAAATGCACACACACAATCGAACGGGTATAGAGTTATAGTCCTAGTGCATCCCCCTCCCCCCAGAACCCTCCCCTGGACAGACCTATCTTTTAGTTTACAAAATGTGTTCGAGAGAGGACCTTGGTGTCTGAGGCCTCCAAGATGTTTAGTCTCCTAACTCAACAAAACATTAAGTCTAGGAATGTAGGCTAAAAAGAAACACCAAGAATACAAAAAGGCCACAAAGGCATACAAAAGAGGTATAAAAGAAAAGGCAAATAAATCATTATAGCATCACTGACAATCATTGCATCTGGAAGTATTAATTTTCAAGATATTTTTATCCAGTTCTTTTTCAAAGTGGTATTTGCAGATACTTAGGAGTATTGAAGATGACAGTGAACTTAACTGAGAGAATTAGTACACATATTTCCCTGTTGTAAAGACTGTTCACCGCATGGCTTTGATGCCTGTTTTGGTCTGCAGATTTTCTCTTTTCAGAGGACTTAATTGTATAACTTCTTTATTTTAAAGAGATCTGAATGCCGTAAAAACGTCTGTGAATGTGAAAGCCAGGTACAATGCTTGATAGTTGTGGAGACCTTAACCAGTAACACTACATCAACGGGAATTGCTTCATATTTTGGATATAATATCTTTTCCCAGTCCAGTGTAGCTTTTTCTTCACATGCTTCTTGCGGTTACCTGTTCTTCTCAAGATTTCAGGACTATGAGGATTGTGCCAGCCTTTTCTACTTTCAGGAGCAGTTGGTGCTTTAATTATTTCTTCTTGACCATCAGTTCTAGCATACTGCTGGTAACAATAAGAAATTCAGATAAGGTTACGGATTACAAAATATGCATTTGATTTTTAATTTGATTTCAAAATATATGCACATCTTTTGAAATGCAAATGGTGCTTATGTAGCTATGGTAACCATTGCAGCATGAGGCAGAGAGATAACTTGCTCAGGAGGGGAAGGAACTGAACAGGGGAATGAAAAAGTAGTAATTCTTCTTTTAATGAGTAAAGATGCATTTTTAAACATAAGCTTTAGAGGGAAAAAAATTGGTAGTAGTCATGCAGTTCGTAGGTGAGTTGTACTCTTTGTTATCTAATCATTAAGAGGGCTCAAACATGTTCAGAAGTACATATTATTCATGTCAGTCTTAACCTATCCAATGCTGAGAGATGATGTATTTTTTCAACTACAGTTTCAGAACATTGGGTGGTAGAAATAATGGTGGTAGAAATAATTGAACTTTTGTTACATTTGTTCCATTTACTGGAAGTCATCCTTAGTCAGGTCAGTTCCTTAGGCATTCCCTTAATTCAGATACATGTAGCATCACATTACTGGACAGAGCTGAAGCTCCTGGTCTCCACAGCATGTATGACAAGATCAGACTAAAACAATTTTGTTACGCATCTGCAGCTTCAAAGTTTGTGATCTGTTACAGTGCTTGTAGTAACTTTGTTTTTACAGTAAGTGAAAAATGTGTGAAGTGAGCAGGAATTAGCTGTATTTTTGGAAGGCTTTAGTTTTAAAGGAAAAAAAACCTCAAGTTACTGTTCATTACCTCAGTACCAGAGAATTAATTTGGATTTGTGTGAAACTAAGCCATATTGGCTGCAAACAGGAATTTGTTCTTGGAAGGATAACAACAGGCAGCCTGTTGCCCTTGTTTACACTGTAAAAGGTATGTCGGAAAAGAGGGAATTGCATCCAGCATGCACTCTGTGTTATTAAAACATGAAAAGTACTGCTGGTTTGGCTTTGTTTCTAAACAAATGTCAGGGCAAATATTCAAAACTAAGTAGAGCCAAGCCGAGGCTGCAAAAATCTTTGCTGTCAAAAATCTCTTTGTGAATTAAGATGACAGTTTTGGCAATTTCATTACACCCTTTCTGACCAAAAGAATTCAGACATTTGTGCTTTTATCTGTGCCTGGATTCAGGCCCCCACTTAGGTGATGTGTATTTCAGAGGTGCTTAAAATCCATATGAGTTGCAGCCTGCTTCTCAAGGCTGTTAGTTTCTCTGCACATTCGTGGTGGTGGTTGTGTGCTTGAGACTGATGCTATTGATATCCTGAAATATGCTTTCTCCTGCTAGCTTAGTGCAGTAAATCTGAAATTTGCATTAGGCAAAGAATTAATGTACAAATCCATAAATGAATTGGCAGTTTTTTTGTTTGATATTATCCTTGAGAGAAGACAGAAAGAAAGCTCATGCGTCACTGAGAACACAAATCTTTGGAGCTAAATGCATCCAGATAAGGGCATGTAAGGATGGTGGAAAATATTTGCAAAAGCAGCTGAAGAAAGTTTGCTGCCAGGCTGTCTTGCCATGTTAACCATTACTCAGGCTGAAAAGATCTGTGCTTTGGAAGATAGATTTACTAAAGTCCTTCTATTTTTTATCATTGCTTTGTAGACATTTTGAAATTCATCCCAAGAATGTATGTCTTAAGAGTTAACTTGCTGTGGGGGTATGTATGTATGCATATATATATATATTTGGACACTTTTTGAAGTATATATATTTAGAGAAAGAGATTCTGAAGAAGTGGTGGAAACAGAGCTTCTGCTGGAAGAGCTATGTTTCCTAATGCACTGCTTTGGGTTTTTTGTCCCAATTTAAAATAGTACCAAAAGAGGAAGAGAGAAGAAGAAATTTTGACTGGTGCTATTTTTATAGTTACTTTTTTGAACCAACTACTTCCTTGCTTAAATACTTACTAAAGGGAATATAGTCTACTTTTCAGGCAGGTTGCCTTGACTAGGTTTCAGATGACACTTCCACTGTGACTGCACAAAGCTCAGGATCATCTTACACAAAACCAGAGACCAGAGATCTGGAAGGTTGTTAAGGAGTCTGCCTCTCCTGTTCAAAGTTACCCAGGGATCTCCAGGCCATTGCTGTCATATTTGCATACCTTGTTCTTAAATAAAATTCCTATGTAGCTTCACTACATAACTTGCTCCAGGGTTTAAATGTCACTGTTGAAGGGTGGAGAAAGGAGAGTTCTACATTGTTTGTGTTTAAGCTAGGCCTGTTCTTCTTCAAGTTATTGTGACTTATCATCCTCAATGGACATGGAGAATCATTAAAGACCAGCTATTTTCTGATGTCAGCTATTGTCTGATTTCTGACATTCTGTTTGATTTCCCTGTCTATCTTTGTTCTCCTAGTTTCCCAACTAAATAAACAAGAATTTTTGCCTCTGTGTGACATAGTTTGTCACAAAAGCTATGATTTTCAAACCATGTGGCAGTTTTCTTGTTCTAAAATATTCCAGTTTGCTGTATTTTTCTTGAAATGCAGTGGTAAAACTGGATTCAGTGTCTAATAGCAAGGAATAAAGGAAAACAGCTAAGTTTCGTGTCTTATGCTGACATGTCCTGGAATTATATTTCTTTCCCTTTTGAAATAATAGTGTTATTTTCCAAGTTTTAATCTCATAGATTCTCAAGAGATGAGTAACATTTTAATGCTAATTTTCCATTAGCATTGCTTTCATGCTTTGAGCATTTTCTCGAGTTTCATCACTAGGCAAATTATGAATATTATTGTGACAGTTGTTGCCTGCAAATGAATTGCAGCTTCTGCAGGTTTAGTGTCATCAGCCAATTTCAGAAATCTGTTTTTCTATTTTACTTTTCCAGTTGTTAAGGCTAATCCTAAGTACTGAACTTAGTATACAGAGCCTTTTGAAAAACCTCATTGGACTATATTATTTCAGTCTGATAGAAAAAAAAATCACTGATTCTAAACAGCTTTTTCAGACTGAATAGCTTTACGCAGCCATATAATAGAAATTTTGGCCAGACTCTGTTTCCCTGATCTATTAGGGAACTTACTGCAGCTCCTGAAGCCATAAACTGAAGTGTATCAAAGCTACTTCTTGTTGCCTATCTGCATGCCCTTCAGCCTGACAGAGAGATAAACATGAGGTTTAATATGATTCAATTTTCATTTTCATATTATCCTACATTGTTTAGAAATGGACTGTGATCTTGTTTTCCTGTGTCTAGTATGGATGTTGAACTTACTAACTTGTAATTCTCTTGGTACTCATTCCCCTGTGAAAAATGTGTGTATTTGCTTAGGGGTTTTTGCTTTCAGGGATAATCAATAATGATTCAGAAAATCCTTTACTTGAAATCCATTCCCAAGCACATGGCTCATCCTTCTTTTCATACACTGCTGTGATTTACTAGGGTGAACTGTATGTTTCACCTTTACAGCCTATTCAGTCCCAAGCATAATCAGACCTTTTTCTGGTAAAACTCTGTTTGTCAGTCAAATATTAAATTTGTGAGAATGAGAAGGATGAGAGAGGATGCCTGTCTCCATTAAAAGCTGGCACTTCTAGCTGCCTAGAAGTTGGCTGATTTTTGGGCTTGGTTTGGGGGTTATTTGTTTTGTTTTGTTTGGGTGTTAGTGTTGTTTGTTTGGGGGTTTTAATTTTTTTGGGGGGGTGGGGTAGTCTAAAAAGTGACAAAATTTGGCTTCATGGCAATGCTGGCCTAGATAATTAAGGGCTGGGAGGTGAAGGGAAAGACTGTAAAGGGAGAAACAGATGCCACCTGTCCACTAGCCTTCCAGCAGATGGTCGAGCCTTCCTGAGGGACATTCCCTCCTGCTCCTCTCTTCCCACCTTCTCCTGTCCATTTTCCTTCCATATCTTCCTTTACATTTACTGTACCAAATTTCTGGAGTTACTGAAGCATCTCTTTCTTGAAGACACCTTATCCCTTCCTCAGCATTCTCATGTCTCCCTGTAGATGGGATAGTTTTCCTATCTCTTCCCCCAACAGAGTGGAGGAGACTTGCAATCTTATTTGTGACTGAGAAGACCCCCAGCTGAAAGCTGAGGGATTTACTCTACTTGGTGATCACCAGAAAACAGATGAGTATTTCTAGGTCAAGGGATGTAGTTCTCTGTCTCCTTGTGAAATTGGACAAATGTCTGCTCTTCTGGTGTGATTTAATGTAAAAATGCAGTTCTTTTTACAAGAACTTCACTGCTTTCACATTTTGCATTTGCTTATAGCAACGGACTACAAAATGTTTTAGGAATGTTTCCAGCCATTGTCTTCTCTGTCTATTCACTTAATTCCTTTTTGGGTTTGGACACATATGTGTATTTTTTCTAATGCTAGACATTACCATTGAAAGCACTTGCAGAAGAGTGAGGTTTCTCTAACCATAGAAACATAGAATTGAATAATATCCAAGAAAATTTGTTATCTCTGTATGATTCTTGTTTAGAATTTTGGTACTGGTAATTAAATTACTAAGTTGTGTATTGGAAATAAATTTACCAATTACTTGCTGATTCTTTTTGCATCTCTGTCATCTGAGTTTGTCTATTTATCTGATTCAATTCCATGTTTTCCATGTCATTCCCATGTAATGGGCTGAGCCCTATTTACTCAACAAAAGTATAAAAACCCTGTAAACTAATATTGAACCAGTATGAGTGTTTTAAATGATCAGGTGTGACTTCATTGGAGAAATGGGGTGTGCTACAAGTTACAAATATGATAGCAATGCTGATTTCTTCACAACTGTGTTAAAAACAGCTGATCTCCAGTAGACACCACTCATGTTGGGCATTTCCAGCAATAGAACCATCATAACATTACTGAAAAGTGTTAAATATTAGTGCAGTCTGGAAAAATAAAATTTCCTGTACCATTTAAGAAAATGGGGTGAGAGTTGCTGGAAGTGCAATCCTAACTTGTAGGCTGGTAAGAGGAATAAATTAGCCCTGTGAATGTGAACTGCTAAATGGTTGCTATTCCATTGGGAAATCTTGCTGCTGAAAATTGCTTAACAGGGATGATTTTTCTTTTTGGCAGTGTAACCCAGACTCTGTGAAGGGCTCTTCATTTACATGTTGCCTTATGGGTATGTGTTCACAGAGATAGGAAGGAAAAAACATGAAGTTGTGCAGTGTGTATTGCAAAGTTGTTACAAGGAATTAGTTAATAAATAACATAAGAAATTACTAATTAACTGCCTTGTCTTACATCTTCCTGATCTTTATTCATCTGGTACTTCATAGAAACCTAGTTTATCTTCCATCCCCACTTACCTAGTCATGCTTTCTCTTTTATGTTTCCTCTCATTTTGCTTTATTGGCACTGCTCATCAGTTTCATCTCTGAGTGTATGGTGTTTACAGCCATTGCCAGGCAATCCTGAGGGCTATTTTAACTAAAGCACAAATAAACCATAGTTTCAACTTTGTCCTTAAACTAACCATTTAATCAGTGGTGTGAGTTAGTAGGGACAGCATAGTAAGAAAGATGTCAGATCTCTGGTTTCAAAGGCACAATGTTGTTTTCTTCATATAATGGCAGTGATTCCAGATAAATTCATAAATACAAATTATTTCAGGAAAGCTCATGTTTGTTTTTTTTTTGTACTGTTTTGCAGGGGATTCCCCAAGAAAACAGGCAGAACTGCTAGGATAGCATCAGATGAAGAGATTCAAGGGTCAAAAGATGCTGTAATTCAAGATCTGGAGAGAAAACTTCGCTTCAAAGAAGACCTTTTGAACAATGGGCAACCGGTATAAAAACATAAAATACCCTGGGGAATGGGAGTGGGTGGGAGTGGGCATCATTGGTAGTTTCTGAGATATGCTGCATATGAAATAATTGTTGTAGATTGCTTTTTATGTATTTATAATTTTTAATTGAATTTTCAAAACTGCATTTCCAAAAGGAATGGTAGTGTACATTTTGTTCTATCATTTCTTCTCCTCTTTGACAACTTTACTTAGACTTAACAAAGCAGTGGAGGCCTGAAAAATGGTGAATTTGCATAAGAAGCCTGCACAGTCTGTACCTCCAGGACTTTTTGAGCCTCAAGGGCCATTTGCTTTCGACTGTTCATCACTGAGTGGATGAACGTGCATAGCTCTTGTTCAGTCCAGGCTCATTCTGCCTCATGCCCAGCAGCTGGGCAATGCAGGAAGGAATAAGGTGGTAACTGGACATCAGGGGACAAGAAGGTAGTTCATCATGAAAAGCAACCCAGTAGGGATCAGGGATCATTAGATTCTGCAGTTGGGGGGCTTCTTTTGACCAACAGAATTTTGACCAGTAGAATAGAAATAACCTATACTACTAACTTACAGACTCAAGAGTTAATGACCTGCTTGAGGAGTCAAGAAATGAGGTAAAATGAGCATATGAAGCAGTGTAAATGCACAGCCACAAAGATCTCTGTTCGTTTTTGTGCACTTGAGATACACATAAAAGATAAAATACCAAATTCTTCCTGCTCAGAATTGATGACAAGCAACTTTCCTTCGAAATTTTTACAGTTATTAAGACACTATCTTTGAAGCAGGAATTTTTTTAAAGAGGAAAGTAATTTTTAAAAGTAAATGTAAACTGTCACCCCTCTTTTGTCAATAAAATGTTTTAAGAAACATCTGAATACCTTGGGATGCCTTTGTGTCACTTTGAAAGAAAGTGGAATTTTGCGTTTCTCAGGACGATGCCCAGAAGTTTACTAAGTTTGCTACTAGGTCTGAGCTGTGAACTGTGGTGGTGTAGTTCAAGGAAGCCCATTGAGTCAGACTATCTATCAACAGTTGCTCGATTTCAGTTCTTAATAAGGTCAATGGAGTGAAGTAGGGAGAATCAGAGTGACTGCTGCTTCTGTTACCTTTCTCCATTGACTGCACAGCGTTTGGAAGTTTTCTGTAGCAGTTAAACAAAATCACTGTCATAGTGTATTAGTTCCTGTTTTTTCCAAGGAAGTGGGCTGCAAATGACTGTAAATGCCTATTTTGGAAAGTGAGGGAGATGTTTGGCCTGGGCAAATGAATGGAATGTCCTGAGAATGCCCACATGGCCCAAGGTAAAAA
>VZRO01008358.1:12252-44130 GCA_013397915.1 Daphoenositta chrysoptera | reverse complement strand
AAAAAAAAAAAAAAAGAGAGACCAATTGTGATCAGATTATGTGGGAGCTTGAACTAAATAAACTCTGATTTGGTGCTTGCCTTGAGGCTTTTCCTTGCAGATTCCTGTCTTGGGTAAATTAGGTATGTGTGGCTGTGGGCACTTTGAGTGACTGCAGAAGAAATAAAAGTGAAGAAAAGTTCATTATTTTCTCAGATGCTTGTAACCAAGACAACACTGGTACCTAGTTGTCATGAGTTTCAGCCTAGTGGTTTAGCTGCAGTATGACATATTAAAAAAAAATTAAATAAGCTTTTTTAAAAAGGCAAGCATGAAGTAGATGTAGTCTCTACAATTTCCGTTCTTCATTCATTTTTCTCTTTCAATGAGGTGTTTCACCATTAAATGAGTTGCATTTGCATAAAACTTGCATTTTTTTGCAATGTTGATTTGTAAGAAAGTGTCTGAAATGCATTCTTGAATGGAGAAAGAAAACTAATAATGAAATAATTGAATTATACATTAAGGTTTTCCTTTAACTCGTTTTATCTTCTGAGTGTAAGGTGTATTTTATAAGCTGTCTCCTCAATTTCTGAAAGAGTAAGAGGAAACAGAAATCTTAAAATCCTAAAGAAAAAGTTTTTCTGTATTTTTGACAAAATATTCAAGTAGAGTAGAATCTCCTTATCATTTTTGGCAGGGTTTTCTGCTTTGTGGTTCTATTGTAAAAACTGAGGAGAATGACTAGGAGTAAGATTTGGAATTATTTGATATGCCCTCTTCTGATGGCCATGCTGATTTAAGCAGTTCCTATTGCTCATTCCTACCCAAGTTCCTGGCACGAGGATGGAAACAAATGGCAGAGTCAGAGCAAGGGTTGCTTAAGCCAAAAGAGCCACTTGTAATACTAAAAAAATGCATTACAAAGTGTGGTAGAAAATTTCTTTTAGAAATGTATTGCTGCTCTCTTTTATTGACATTACTTTAAGCACTGCTGACTGTGTACTGCTTTGTAGTCAGAGAAACAATAACTTTTCTTTCTTTTCCCTCCCTCCTCATCTCCTTTTTTTTTTCAGAGATTAACATATGAGGAGAAAATGGCTCGTCGATTGCTGGGAGCAGACAGTGCTGCAACTGTCTTCAATATACAGGAACCAGAAGAAGATCCTGCTATACAGGTGTCACATAACTCTACAATTTCATAGGAAAAAATGCCTTTCAGTTTTTCTTTTTTACAGACTATGATTGTCATTAAAATAAACTCCTACAGAAGACAGTAAATGTACACAAGATAGGATGGTTATTGATTACAGAAGTCATATGTTATATATTAGTGAAGTAAACTGGAGGGTCACATGCCTATTGCTCAGTTTTTCCATAAGGTTGAGACTTCCCAAATGTGTGCTCTCTGCTTTAAACTCTTCCATTTATCCTATTCTGTCCTAACCTTTAAGTCTCTCAAGGCAAAAATCTACTATCTTGGAACCATCTTCTCGTTATTTGTGTAATGGGCACTTTTTGGGTGCAGACCAAAACCACAACAGAAAGTCTGCTTGAAAGGCCAGGTACACGCTCTCCATTGTTCAGATGCCAGAGTTGCTATTCAGAAACATGTAGCCACACGAAGTGCGTTCTCCTGATAAAAACTCTGAGGAACTGTCATGGATATCTCTTGGTCTTCTTTCTGCCTCTTGATCTTTTTTTCTACCCTTGCAGGAAGCTAGCTCTGTTGGTGCTTCTGTAGTCAGTCCTGTGGATATTCAAAAGGTTAACATTTCCACCTTTTTCTGTCTTGTTTTTTTGTCTATTATTTTTTTCTTTCCCCTTTCCCTTCTGTTGTTCTTGGTTAATAACAAGAGGTCATCTAGCATTAATAACTGTGGAGAATTGGGCTTCACTCCCTTTATGAGGATGTTCAAGTTGTTCTAGAAGCCTGTGTGAGTGCAGACAGTTTTAACAGCAATCATCGTGTGTTCCACTATCTTTGTGCTGTAACATTAACATACACTGATATGATACTAACTGTGTCATGAACTTCGTGGTTTACTTTTATGGTACACTTCAGGAAACAAAGAAATTTTAAAACTACCTGCAGTTTACAAGGTACTTCTCTGCTCTTCCATTTTTTATGATTATTGACCGTTATGATTAGTCTGTAACAAATGGTAGAAAAATGTCACATCATTCTCAGACCAGAGGGAGCGACAGAGCATGCGGATATGAAAGGATGCTTTGCATGAGATGCATGTTCTGTCTTAAATACAATAAGGATCAGAGACAATGGCCAAAGGTAATTTGAAAGAATGTCTGAATTCCTGCTGACTGAGAAGAGCATTGATTAATTTTTTTTTCATGCTTCTGAGCTATTTTACAGTCTGACATTATCACTGTCATCACTAAGATTCCAAGCAGGAATTCTGTACTGCAAAGTAGACAGTTCAAGAAAGCAAATTACAGTGTATGTCAGTAAATCATAACAAGTTCAAACACGTGGTAGTGTTTCTGCTCTTCTTGCTATGTCTTCAATACTGTTACAATAATTTTTTTTTAAAGAAGGGTCCCACACAAAGGGGACCATAGCAACAGGAGTAAAGGGAAACGATCATGGATTGCCACTGTTGCCATTTTCTCTTATTTTTTTCCTCATTTTTACAGGCAACTGTAAACAAAATAATTTTATCCTTCTGGTTCAGCCTCTGGTACAGTTCTATGAAAACAGCAGATGTGAACCATATGGTCTTCTAGCCATCTGGAAACAAAACCTACCCTAAATCTGTCTGTACCCTCAAGGAAATATTAGTGTGTTTCTTTTGTCTTTATGAACTGCCTCAGAATACTTTTATTCTTATAGGATTTTTTTAAAAATGGAAAGAAAGCAACCAATGACTTTCTTTCCCCTTATAAATTAGACCTTAAGACAACATGAAATACAGTTTTTGCCTCATACCAGATGTCTCGATTGTTTCATAGGGAAGTTATTGGAGACATGGATTATAGTGTTTTTCTTCAACAAGATACAGTTTCCTCTTATATGTAAAAACTTAATGGATTGTTAAAGAGCAGTAAAATAAAAAAAAATCCAAACTTTAGGAATATATCTTCCTGAGCAATGTGTTGAAGCTGGACACTAATATCTACCTCTTGTTTGGCAGGAATATAAAGTCTCCAGCTTTGAGCAAAGGTTGATCAGTGAAATTGAATACAGGCTGGAGAGATCTCCTGTGGAAGAATCAGATGATGAAGTGCAACATGGAGATGAACCTATTGATAACAGTATGTCACCATATTTTGAGATAAAGCTGAAGCACTACAAAATCTTTGAGGGAATGCCAGTCACATTTACATGCAAAGTGGCAGGAAATCCAAAGCCAAAGGTAAGACAAAATGGTAAATGTTTCTAGAATTTCTCTGGTGAGTTCTGTGTTGGTACTATTCCATCATGCTCTGGACTCTATGGGCTGTATCTTACAGGAACAGGAGATACTCACACTTGACAAGGAAGACTCCCATCTGGCATAAACTGCCAAATCTGTTTTGGCATAACTGGAGTTACTTAGTCAAAATCTAGTAAAAAATACTTCTATGAGGGTTCTGCTCTCAGTTACTCCTTCCTGAGCTTCTTCTCAATTATTTTACTTGGAAGTGATGCTTCTTTCATTTTCAGAGTTACCTCCAGGGTACATTTGTAGCACAGAATGCAGTGCAATGCTAGAAAACCGCACGTGAGCTGGCGCAGGAGTCCCAAAAGCCACCTGATCTTGCTAGCATGAGTAATTAGTTCAGGCATGGCAACATGTTAATGCAAAAATATGTGGGTTTTAGTTCAGAAGCCAGCATGGTATCTCTCATTCTTCACATCTACACACACTAACAAAACTAGATTTTACTGGAATTTAAAAGAAGGCGTAATAAAATGCCATAAGCTCCCATATATCCCAACAGCAAGATGAGACATGATGGTGAGGTTTTAATGATGAACTTCAGAGGGAGGGTTGGGCTTGGGAAGCATTTCCTTGTAGCAAATATAAAAGTACCGGTTGCATGATGTCAGTAGTCTGGAAGAATGCCTTCCTTGGGTAGGTTGCATACAACCATTTCCAAAATTGCTTGGCAATCAACTGACTCGTTATGCAGCAGGCAAACAGCAGCATCTTCTTCAACTCCCTTGCCAAAGCCAGTGTCTGCCCCGTGAGGTTCTCGAAGCTGTTACAGAGACCTCTCGTGGACAGGGGCTCTTGTCTTCTTAGACAAGATCACAGATGCCCTGTCTGTTACATAAGATCTTCACAGAAGCACTCACATCCAAATCGCTCATCTGGTGTAAGTTTTACAGGTACTTAAGATTTCAAACAGAGATAAATGCAAGTGACTTTACATGCTCAGTGTATGTAACATGTATGATACTGTAGAAGCTGTTAATTAAAAATAAAGGGACTTTATGAGGTAGCAGAGAAAGAACAACAGAGAACTAGGGCTGCATCTACATCAGCAAGGAGTGCAGACCAGAAGAAGCAAATCTCTAGAATGAGATACCCATCCCTGCCCACATTTCACAAGGTTTTACTCCAGGCTAGCTGTAATCTTGCCCCACAGACTGAAGCAGATGCAGCACGTTAGATGAGTTCTTGGAGCACATTTTCTGGCTTAGTTTCATCTGAAAGGAATCCAGTGCTGTGCTCCAAGAGCACAACATGATGTGAACCACTGCAAAGTAAGTGGGGTTGATCAGTATACTGATATCAAAAAAGCACTCCTGCTTCAAACTGAAGACACACACTGAGAAGATAAGCTCAGTCTGACTGAAACCAAACCTTTCATGTCTAGCATTACTTCTGAGATGACCATCAGTAAGAGTCTGTTGTGCTGAACAAGGGTGGAAGACAAATGGGTCTGTAGCTGACAGAAGTGCAGTGTGTGCAGAGATACTCTTTCTGCCTGAGGCTTATGACTACGTTGCTAGGTGATCTATTATGAGTCAGCCTTACTCAACTCCACCATTCCCTAATTTCCACAGTTTCCAATTAAGGTGTAGTTTCTCTGTCTGATTTGAGACAGATGAAAGAGGATGTCTCCTTTCCCTCACTGGGGCAATAACAATTGCACAGCCAAGAAAAGGCATTCTTAGTACTTCCCCTAAAGCATGCCCTTACAGAGGAGCATCTGATGTGAATGCCCTGTGATTCACAGCCATGTTCTGTTTTCCTGCAGTGTCAAAGTGTGCACATTAAGAAGTGATTTGCTCTTGCTCTGGAACTATGGCCCTTTGTTCCATTCACTTGCAGATGCTTTGTGTAATTTGTTAAGTTGCTTGGGATGGAACCAATATCAGTTCTGTTGTATGGCTACTTGCTAGCTGGGCTTTGCAAATGTCCAAGGCTGTATCTCCCCTTCATCTGCCAGAGCATGCCAAGACAGCAGTTTTGAAAAGCTCAGTGGCTGAGAGCTGCCCTTCTGCTGTCATTTGTTGAAGCTGGAAGTGTTACTCGTGAATAAATTTTTTACTTTGGCAAATGAAAAGCTGGAAATAATTTACTAACTTGAAGCTCCTCCCTCCTAAGTATTCTGTCAGATCTGCCAAGGAATGGCTTTGGGAAGGACTGTAGTGTTTCTAAAATCTGGCATTCATTATGAGGGATTTTTCTAAGCGGGGTTATTGGCTTGATTATTTTTTCCCCTGAACATGCCATGTAAATTGAATACGGATGTGAAAATTCTGTCTTCATATATATGACTTTTTAAATCTGAGTCTACTTTTTGTTATAACCTTTGGTGTAATGTAAAACTATTTTCTTATCAAAATGAGAAACCTGTGGTGCTACAGGAGGTACTTTGGAATACTTCTTTTTAAGGGATTATTTCTCCTCAGAATTAGGACAATGCTGTACAAGAGGTTAATTGAGACACAAATGTTACATAAATCTCATACTGCTCACTCTTCACATGGCTGTATATAATTCTTGGTGATTAAAAATGCCTGTGCTGCCCAAGATCAAACCCTGCTTTGTATTGTGTATCCCATTATATTCCTAGTCACTACACACTGGTTTCTGAAAATCTGGTGCAAATAAAAGGAATCCACATGCAGTGTTCAGTGCTTACATAGTTTAATGGTACATTTATTAAAAGTTGTCCTAGAAAGAAAATACTTCACTGCAAGGGCCATTGTCTCCTGCAGTGGTAGTGTTTTACTTATTAACTCCATGTCAGATAAAGGTAATATTAAGAATTTACTACTCAAATGGGATGCCAGTGCTTTTAAACTTAGTTGAAATAAGTTTTGGACAACATATACATGATGTTTGGATAGCTGGTTCAGTTAATATTTGTGTGTATTTCCATGCATGTCTCCTGATATTTCTGGTAAGTGTACTGTTATTAAAGAAGTTACTACTTAATGCAGTAGATTTCCAAGCAACATTATGACACATGTAAAGAATGCAAGTTAAAACTCATTTTTTGCAGCTATGTTGTTCTAGCACCCATTAGCGTGTGTATATAAGTGATCAAATATCTCTTGCATCTCCAGTAAGTGCTCTGTCAGCAGACAAGAAGACATGACTAAATCTTTTGTTAGGACCACAGAGTCTCTGCAAGGCTGCTGACAGACCAAATGGGGAACAAGTATAACCAGCTATTGAGGAAATGAAATCATTTCAACTTACACATAATGCTTGTTAATATAAAAATCATACACAGTAATAAATTTTTAAGGAAAATTTCCACTCATTTTCTCAAAAAAAATCTCCATTGTTTTTTGTGGAATTCAAAAGTATACCCTTAACTTTCCCCCAACTGAGTGAATTTCAAGCTTGGAAATGTTGGCACATATGAATAACCCAGCAGATTAAACTCTATCAGGAATGGAATTGGCTTTGCTTTGTCACTTCATTTTTTACTAGAGAGCCAGCACCCTTTCCTCACTTTTAAGATCTATATTTCCACTTCAAGAATGAGACTGAGCAAAATGTGTGTGTTTTCCTCATGCTAAATAGTCCCAGCAGGACCAGGACAAATACAGTTGTACTTTGAATGAGTTGGCCTCATAAAAATGGTGTAGGTATCTGCACAAGTAACAGTGGTGTAGGTATCTGCACAAGTGTCTCAAATGCTGAACACAACTGATGTTATGGTGTAGTACCCATTTCAGAAACGACAAGTAAATAATACTCTACTTAAATATGGGTCTGGGCAGCTGAGTACAGCCTTCTTAGTATACCATTTTTCAGATATTCCTCTGTGTGTGTTCATGCATACACAACATTTACTTTTGATTCCAGCAGATATCAGTTTGGGATTTTACATTAATATTATAATATTAAAAAAAAAAATCCTAAAAGCTAGGTGATTTTTTTTTCCCTTCAAGTTTGAGGCACTAAAAATACATTTTTTTATTGTGTAATTCATGGATTACTATAAGATATTATCCTGCATACATCATTTTTTTGGCTCATTGAAAGTATATCTTGGGTCAGCCAGAGAATAAAATTATGTATCAAAAGTACTGGAAAAGCCCTCTGTCTGATAGCCAGTGTAACTGTTCTGTGCAGCTTGGAACTGTGCTGGTGTTGGCATGCAGTTATTAATGGATGTCGATGTGCTGGTTTGCTTTGAAGTATTTCCTATTACTTTGCAAAGCTGTCCACTTGTGTAGCTGGCCCATCACACCGGGGTGACATTGTTAGTTTCAATCATGTCATTACACTGAGCTGGCCCCTGCACACACTGAGCTGCTCACTGCCAGTGAAAGCAGCTCTATCCCCTCTGGCATTTTGCTCCAGTCCAGTAATCGTAGTGGATATGAGACAAAATGGGTGTTTCAACAGTGAGATCATGACTTCTATTTTATTCATCATTGAATTAATTAAGCCTATCATTATCTTGGTTTTTTTATTTATGTTTTTATTTTCTGAAAAGAGAGCAAAAGCATTCTCAAGTTCTTTCTGCAATTTCTTCAGATTTAAGCAAAATAAATATAAAATTAGTAATTTCTGAAATTAGTAATCTTTTCTTTGTAATGTCATTTAGTTTCAGTTCTTGAAATGTTCAGCTCTTATGCACCTGTACATTTTGTTGGAAAATGTTCAGGCTGTTGTTTCTCTTTGGTCCAGTGATAATCTAAAATAAGTTTGTGAAAGTGGCTCATGGAATGAGGAGTTGATCAAAGCAGTTTTCTTTTACTACTACTTTTCTTTACTACTTACCAGAGAGTTTTTCAGCAGTTCTAAATTCTAAAATGCTTTAGTGCTATTAATTGAGAAATTATGACAATGAGCACCCACCTCTTACCAGCTGTGCTTTGTTTTTTTCCTGCAGATTTATTGGTTTAAAGATGGCAAGCAAATTTCTAAACGAAGTGATCACTACCGAATTCAAAGAGAACCTGATGGAACTTGCTCACTGCATACTGCAGCCTCCACCCTGGATGATGATGGGAATTACACTATTATGGCTGCTAACCCACAGGTAAATGAAGGTTTGGCTCCAGAGCAAACATCCTTCTGGACATAAATCTTCAGAAAACTATCTCATCTCACATATGCATGATTTAATTAAATGATGAAGTCACCGTAAAGTATGCAAGTTAGCTTTTTGTTTTCATCTTGCATCGGTAGGGTGGAACGTTTCTATCTCCAAGAGATTAGCAACTCAACAGCAGATTTTTTCCTATGGTTTGAGGTTTCGGGGGGAGGGGTGTTATTTTTTAATTAGTCTTCCACTAGTTGTTTCAGCTGATAACATCTCAGTATTCTAACTGAGCATGGATAGCACATATATATAATGGGAGAAAAAAAATCCAGTTTACTAGCACAAGTAACCCAGTCCAGCAATTTAACTTTCTTTTGTTGACCCTACTCACTGACTGAGGCCAATTTTTTGAAATGAGTGTGAGTATATCACACCTCAGCATGCTTACATTAGGCAGATTGCAAGTCTGTAAGGTAAAAAACATCTAGCACTATTATGCAGCAGAATGGTGTCCTGTGTTGATGTTAAACAGTGCTTTTCTGAAACACAGAGTGTTACTGCTTTAGCAATGCCATTTTTTCTTTGCAGATTTAATGCAAGGTACACAGCAGAACCCACTAGTTCATTAGATATAGTCAAATTTACAGGTCACTCATCCTATTGAAGGAGCTTTTTCAATCCATTTTTCCTGCACCACAGCAAATTGAGGGGAAAGAGTTGCATGTGAGAAACCAAAGCAGTAACATAACTTTTGGGATGTAATGAATTATTTTTCTCTGTAGTGCCAAATATCTTGCCAAGATTAGGCCTGCAAGCAGAATCACACTGTAGAATAACAAACTGTATCACTGAGACAGAGTTTAATCTAAGCAGGAGTGTTGTGCTCTGTTATGCACGTTGCTAGGTTACTTAGCATGACGCTGCCATTTTTGTCTCACTGCAGCTTGTCAGTCCTGCTCATCCTGCAGAGGGCTTGTGAATATAAGGGGTTGTACACATGGGCAACACACAGAGAGCAGCTTTTGGGTAGATTCTACGAACTGCGGCTTTAATATAGGTGGTTTAATTATTATTTCTACATACATAAGTATATATAAGTAAAAGAAATACTAATGCAATAGCATAAAGCCATGGAATTGTTCAAGCTGGGGGCTTTTACACATAGATGGCATTGTTACAATACTTGGTACCATTTAAATTGTGAAATTTCACAACAGGTTTAAAAATATATGCATGCTCAAGGTAAATGGTTCCTGTTTCCCTTCCTCTAAGTGTTGTCTCAGTGCATGCGCAGAGTTTCACTATGTAGTGTTACTGTGTGATCTGAAGTCTTGGAGAACTAGGTGAACAAACTGTTTTTGTGTTTGGGCACTGTACTCGGTCCCTGAGTATTTACGGCCTACTTTTGAGCATTTGTTGTTCTGGATAATGCTCATTCAATGACACAATAATGACCTAAGTTACCAGTTCTGGTCATTGATGGCACTACTTTGTTAGTGGGCTTTTGGATGTACTAAAATGAGCTGGGTTTGTGTGGTTCCCAGCTTGGGGCTTGAAAAAGCAGCTTTGTTAAATGACAAAATTCTGTGCTTGTGCTTTTTCCCCCTCTTTGGAGAAAAACCAGAAGCATTCTCCTCTGGCTCCCCTAAACAAAATATCTGTGTTTCACCAAGCCCATTCTGTTCTTTTTTTAACAGTGTAATTCCCAAGCAAACATACTTATCTGCTCCACTATTTGCTTGCTTTTACTATGCATTTAACAGTACAATGGAGGCAAAGAAGGGCTGTGACTTAATGTACTAGCCTTTCACACTCAAAGATCTGGATTCCAATTCTTTTAAGTCATCCTGAGTGGAAATAATTTTGGCAAAGCCTTCTCAATTCTAATGGAAAGTTGTCCATGTCTCAAAGCTATCACAAACTTGGGCAAATTTGGCAACCTTTCCTTAAGAAAGCGAAGTATGTAAGTATAAGGGAGCTCCCATCAGAACTCGTGAGGGACTGGTAGATATTGCTAGGCTGTTCTGTGTTTTGGTCATTGCTATTGGAATCACCAAACTCTGAAGCAAAAGACATGTTCTTAGCTGATAGAAATTGGTTTTATTAAAGCAAAGGATTCAGTTCATTAAAGCCCTGCCAGTTCATGCTCATGACCTGAGCTAACATAATAGGATTTACGTGTGTAAAATGCCTTGTTGACAGACCCTGGAGATCGTCCATGCTACGTAGTTAACACGGCGGGCCCCATTGCCCACAGCATAAAGTGCAGTGAGCTGGAATTAAAGTTCTGACACACCACTGGGGTTTGTTGTAAAATTTGCCATAGAAGTTAATCCAGAGCAAATGGACCCTGGGCCTAGACAAACACAAAACCTTACCTGGTTTAGGTCTTTAGTTAGAGGTCATATCCCTTAACTGAGCTCTTTCCATGAACTGTATGGGTTCGCATCGAGTTCTTATTTTCACCCTCTTCCTTTTTATCTCATTCTCTCTGCTTCTTTGCGCTACACACCCACAGTCTTCAGGCTGGAATTCCCTTACTTTCTAGGACACCTTCTCATGAATTACTTCCCACTCATTGCTTCCTTCCTCTTCATCCTGTGACTTTTCCAAAATCTTTGGCTTCCTGCTTAGTCTTCCCTATCCAAATTCCTTATTGCTCTTTGTGACACCATCCTGTATTGAGATATGCAGACATGATCCCAAACTATGTGTATTCATCACCTGCCAGAAGTATATTAATATGTAGCGTTGCCCAAAATAGAAATTCATTTGTTCCAGATATCTTTAATAGTCTCTTAACATAAGGGGGAAAATAAAGGTTTTAGTTAAATAATTGCTGTGGGTCTTACACAATGGCTTATTTTAATGCAGGGATTTTTCTTGTGGACTAAATGGGTCATGGGAATAGAAGTGGGACATAGACTTCATTTCTAACAGTCCAGAAGTAACACACAGGTTGTTGCTATTTGAAGGCTGCTTGTGACCCTGGTGAAATTGTTTTTTGATGGGCTTTGGACAGTTCTTAAAGAACTGTTATTTGCAACCCTGCAACTACTGTGATAAAAATATTTGTCACTTTTATGCTGACAGACTTGAGTGTGGAGCTCACACCTTAGAGCTGAAATACACTGCAAAGCTGACGTGGATGTGGCCTTACTGCTGCCAGCCCAGAGGGCAGAGCTGTTATTTATTAGGACCACCAGATGCTTTTACCCTTACGGGGTGAATTGGACAGAGCCCTGAAAGTTGGCAGTTCTGGCTCCAGGCAGTCCCATCCCAAATCTGTTAAGACTAGTGCTTGTGGTGGACAACCTATCTTCTGAAACACAAAGTAAAAGAAAAACGGGGACCAAATACACCAGAGCTGTTTTTTATTTCTCATCATTGAAAAATCCCTGAATTATCACCAATGTCCATGAGCACAGCTGTGCCTTTCAGTGCAATTCCTCAAACCAGGTTCACTCTGCAGAGAGGACCTGTTAAGTACTTGTCAAATTCTTTTGGCTTTTACATTAATGAGGGTTTTTTTTGAATTGTGGGCCCACCAGATCAAGTAGATCAATCCCCTTTGGAGGCAGCAATTCTGTTGTTAGCTACTAGCACCCACCATGGGCCATTTTCAGGACCTTGAACTTTTTTTGCTGTTCTTCCCACTTTCCATACACAGAGAAATCTCTCGCCCACATCAGTAACAGTCAATAAGGACTCGATTGCCAGTGGTACTAAGAGTTTTTTGAATGTATTATATGTATTATATATGTTGAATGTATTATAGTCACAGTCATTCCAGTCTGTTCCCTTCTAGATTGGAAGCTGATAAAATGGGTAGGCAAAAAAAGAAAAGATCAGGTTGAACATTTATTATTACATATTTCAAGTCTTTTAATATTCCTACTCTCTATCACCCTAACAGGGCAGAGTTAGTTGCACAGGCAGGCTGATGGTTCAAGCTGTAAATCAAAGAGGCCGCAGTCCTTGGTCACCTTCAGGTCAGCCTCACATAAGAAGGTATTTGATGCTTTTTTTATTCTTTTAATAATACAGATTTTGCAAAATAATTGTGATAAGGTAAAGAATGTGAGGTAAGCAGATAAGTTAAAAGCATGGCATTCAGGACAAAATGTGACATCTGCTGTCTGAAAATGGCTGCAGAGCATGCACACTCAGTTACAAGCAACCTCTGAAATGACATGATTTTTAAATATCTTTAATTTTTTCTGTCTCCTCTTCCTTTCTCTGTGGTGTTCACTAGTTAGTCTGTATCTCAAATTACACTATCAGCTGTTGGGAAGGCCCTTGTCACTTAGGCTTTTTTAAAGTATTCACCTGATTAGAATTCTACCAGGAACTTCTATCTTCTGTAGCTTCTAGTGAGTTTTCATTTAAAGAAACAGCAGAAATAACTGCATGTCAAAGAGGTTTATTAGATTTACATCAGAAATATTTTAGTATTGCATTATTTAATATTTCAGCTCAGGTTCTTATAAGGAATTATGAGTCAGAAATAAAGTATTAAACTTATCTTTGATGAGTTTACAATTATTTATGTACAAAGCTTTGGGTTATGTTTTTGGATCATTAGAAGAGAATTTTCCCTTCAAATAATTTTTTTTTCTTTATCCAAAACATTTATGAGGCTGTTTAGCACAGCTTAGATAGCTTTAGATGATACCAAAAAATTCATTTTGGTTACCAGAACTGCTTTCAAGGGAGTGTGGGGGCTCTGGTTTCTGGATCCTACTGTAATGAGGCATATGCTTTGCTTAATGGTTACAATAGCCATAGAATCTCAATATTGCCCAACTAATAAACAGAGTACATGTAATTGCACAGTCAGTGTACCACCAGGAAAGGATTTCTCTAACAGTTGGTAGTGTACTAGTATGTACTGTAGAACTGCTGCATGCAAAACAGGCTCTCTTCCCCACCCCTGGTAGCTATACAGTATTTGGAGGTGAGGCTGGTTGTTTAAAAGATCTTGTCAGTCTTATTCCTGCACGGAACAAACTGCAGCCCTGAAAGCATTTCCCAGCATTTCTCCAAGGTGGCCACCAGCTCCCTCTGCAATATGTCACCCTTAGGCCTGTTGAGCCCAAAGCTCAGAGTGCCTCTGGAGGGGAATATCCTGCCAGGTCTGCACTGTGAGAACAGCATAGGAAAGGCTGGGGCCATCTGGTGTAGCCTGTCCAGTCACTAATGCACTTGGCACCTACAGATAATGGGTAGAAGTTGAAAGTCCACGTTTAACCCCTGAGGGGACAAGCTGCTATGAAGAATCAGGTTTCAACTGAATAAGTCAGTGCACATGAGGTGACAAAGGGGAAAGACCTGTAAAAGCAAAGACGGCAGGAAGGTAGGTAGGGGTGAAAGCATCAAGCAGCTGTCACTCCTGCAGCTTCCTAAAGGATAAAATGTGTGTGTCTCTTTCTGTGGTGGACAGAACCCCCAGGGAATAATGGAGGAGGCTCTTTTCAATCTCTCCAAATGCATTCAAAGTGCAAGGCTGCTTATGGCTGGTATTTTATTTTCTAATGGAGACAGGCACTCAAGCAGCTGCTATTGCTTTGGGTTGGTGTCCAGTGAGTAATGAATTATAAATAAAGGATTTCCATAGAGTAGTTTAATTACAATTAGGGCAACTCTTGGGGATTCTTATTTCCTGTAAAATCACCATGTGAAGGGTTTATCCCATTATCTTTACCCTGGAAGAGCAGCTTCTGTAAGCATTCAGCACAGAATCTCTGTTTAGTGACAGTTCTCACTACTCCCACCAGAGGGTTCACCCAAGACTGATGAAATGGGAGCATACAAAACCTTCCTAACACAGACTCCTGCCATTGGCTTTTCGAATGTAATATCCCAAATTACTGTGTTCCCCCTTATACTGTGATATTTGTCATGTCTATTGCCATAGACTTTTGATAAGTAATATTTCTGTGGCATTACAATATTATTTCTATAAGCTTTTCTGCTTGAGAGCAACAAAACCTTTTGTTTGCTTGTTTTATTATAAGTGTAATTATTAGCTTAATGAACTTTAAGACTTGTTGCACTATTGACAGGCTTTCTCCTGAAGTATATTTAATCTCTTACAGAATGTGTTCTGGCAGAACTCTGGGGTTTTATTTCACTCTTAATGTATTTTTCTGAAATTTGCTTAGCTGACAAACATCACTTTCTTAGCATCACTTGATGTGGGTGGCCACTTTTGAATTTTCTGATGTGTACAAAGCTTGGACTCAATCCCTTAGATGACAAGGTGCTCAACAAACATTGTGTCACCTAAGCATTGCAGCTAGAGTCCCAAATAAATCTTAAAATGCATGAGATTTAAAGAAGATTTTTAAACTAAACATTCCTATCATCCTGCTCTCAATTAGGGGTTTAATTTGAACTTAATCTCCTTTATTCCAAATTAGTGATCATTACCATATGGTCAGTCATAAAGTCTTTTTCAGCTTCTTGCTCACTGAAATTCCCAGTGCATTGTACCATACCAACCTGTGGAGTCTCCCCTGGACACATTTAGTACATGACGTCAGTTTTGCTGAAACTAATCTGTGCAATGTGATGTCTGCATTGCAACTCCGAAGAGCCCACAATGAATCAAAGAGTATTCCAGTCTAATGCAATTTGTCATTCCTACACATCTGAAGCACTTGGCTCTACTCATTTCATTATTTGTTTAAAATCACAAAATGTTTTAGAATTAAAATGACCCTAGTTTCACCTCTCAAGGCAAAGGCTTAAAAAAGAGTCTGTTGATTTTAGGGTAAACTTACAAAGAGGTAAAAAGAAATGCAACATCTGTGGTCACAAATTCTTAACTTCTTGTTTTCCATTTTATTTAGCATAAATTACACACACACACCCCTCCCAATTTTGACCAGTGCGGCCTTTTCCTGCAGCTGCAGCAATATGATGGCGGCTTTCACACTCCCATGGCGCCAGTTCACCTGTTTGGCTCAGCCCCACAAGACCTTACAAAAGCACCAGTTCCTTGTATTTTGTTGGCATCTTATCAACAGGATGCTTATCAATAATGTGGAGGCAGATTTTGCACAAGTTGCTTGCACTGTGCAGCACTCACTTGCCTTGATACATTCACATTTCTAGTTGTTCTTGCAGAACTCATTACCAAACAATATCAGTACAGTTTTTCCTTGTTGCTCTCCATCTTCCATCCCATCTACCTGCACGAGGCATCTATGTCTGCAAAACTGATTAGGAGCTCACCAACTAAAGCTCAGAGTTGCTTATGAGCTGCAATGTTGGACCTACTGAAGTAGCTTTAGACATGTTCACATGGCAAAAATTATGAGGTGCTTCAGACATGGATTTAGGCACCTGAAGAATTACATAAGCACTTAGTGTGTACGGAGATGTCAGTCTGTGTTTCCCATTTCAGTATCCAGTCCTACATTATTAAGCAGTATGGACTAGATATCCACACAACCCCCCCAGCCCCTCTATTTGCCTTTAGTTATAGCTGTGGGAAAACTGTGATGATCATTAAAAAGTCAACATTTAACTATTAATAAGAGAGAATACCATAGCACAGGTGATGCCTGGCCAATTCAAAGCAATAGCAGAGAAAAAGGCAACAGCAGAGCAGGACAAAATAAATCAAATTCAAGCAACTCTAATTAACCGCAGCCTCAGTGGAGCAGAGCGTGCAGCTGGAGTGTTTATCTTTCGTGCAGTAGTACAGCATCTTGTTTTCCAAATGTAACCATTGAGGGTTTTAAGCTTTTTTGTTGTGAATTATTTTAACCTAGAGAAATGCCCTTGGGCAGTAGAAAATGCATATGGGCACCTATACTGCAGCATGGACACTGCAAACAGTGGCCAAAAGAGAAATACTGGCAAAAGGTAACAGAATATGGGATTCAGAAAAGAGAATTTCACTGTAATGTGTCATTAATAAAAGTGGTCATTGGAGGATATTTGAGTAGCTCCTCTCCTTTACACAGGATGTTTCTGTAGGCAGCAGCTGGCTCCAGAATGGAACCCACTGGAGCTGATCAGGCAAGGACAAAAATGGATATAAAAGTTTGTTTCAAGATTCTCTGATGACTAAATCACACAAATGGGATAATCTAATTCCAATGGAAACAAAAATCTAGTTAAATGAGGAACGACTTAGAAAAAGATTTGATGGATTAAATTAACAGGCAAGAACAGCCAATGCTGAAAATGGATTAAATTATATAATGGAAGCTCAAGGTGATTGATACTGTGTATGGGGACAGGAGTTATTTTTCTTTCCTTTTTATTATTTATCAAACCGTTTATGGTACCTTTATAAAAGAGAATTAGCAACCAAAGTTATTCTTCCTATTGCTCACAATTGAAATTCTCATTGTTTCAACTCCACAGTTTGGTGGAGTTGAAAATATTTAAGAGTATCTCGTACAAAAAACCTGTTAAATGAGGAATAAATATATCCACAGCAATTCAATACACAGAATTTTCTGTACAGTCTTCACTAGTGCAGAACAACAGAAGTTAAGTCTGATGTGCAAAGTCTCTTCTCAATTGAGATGAGTTAGCTTTTAGCTGCTGTTATTTTCTGAAAGGGAACCGTGATTAATGAACAGTCCGTGTACTTTCTGGTGTAACCAGCAGCAGTGAGGGGATTAAATACACAGGACACTAGAAATGGGGAACTTAAGCTACATGCCAAGGCCTGCCAACTTGTTTTTGTATTTCAGTGATTAAAAGACTAAACAAAAATACTACAATTGATAAAATTACTTATTATTACAAGCAATTTTCTGTAGCAATATTGTTTTATAGGTCATAGTTTGTCACAACATGTCAATTAAATGAAAGTAATTAAATAACTGCAGTGTCATAATTAACTCAGTCTGGGCCAAATGCTACCACTGCATGTGTGTAAATAGGGGGTGATTATGGTATAGGTCAAAGAAGCAGTTTAAAATTCAAAGCAGTCTTATAAGCGGTTATAGTTCTTCTGATTTAACAGAGAAAAAAAATAATTTACCTTTATTTCATGTTATTTTAAGACCACGATCTCGATCAAGGGACAGTGGTGATGAAAATGAACCAATTCAGGAACGATTCTTCCGGCCTCATTTTCTGCAGGCTCCTGGAGACCTGACTGTTCAAGAAGGAAAACTATGCAGGATGGACTGCAAGGCAAGTGTCATGCAAAGAGTAGCAGCAGCCTTTTGATAACATTAGCTGACTCAAAAACCACATTGGTTTCTTTTCAAAGCTATTTTGTCTATTGGCAGTTTCGGCACTGGTTAGTAGGGTAATTAATCTCATTGGTTATGAGTGAGTAAGTGGACAATAAAAGTTTGCCTCCCCTCCATTGAAAGTGCTTCGGGCAAATCTTAGAGCTCACAGTAAACTGATTTATAGAATGCAGCTATGCTGGGGTGTGGAGGGAAGCAGCACACACTATAAAGACAATATGTTTCTACATTTTAAGTCCTTTTACTACTTGCGTTTTGAACCCCCGTTAGAAGTTTCAAACAGTATAAACCTGATTTATGACTCTGATGAGCAGAAATAATTCAGGCTTGGGTTACTTGTGATTACTTTATGTTGACCTATTTGGGAGAAGCTGTTTGCTCTAAAGCAGTCCCCACAGCAAGTGGCATGGCTGCTTCAAAAGTACAAGACTTGTTCACACAGACCAAGCATTAACTAGTGCAGGTGGTGCTGTCACTGGGGTACACCTCAGTGGAATGGAGCTTTGGAGGCCAGTAGTTAGTCAGCTAACATCTTTTTGTCTGCAAATTTTCCAACAATAAGTTAATCTAGTAAGGAGTATCATCTCATTCCACCTGAAGAGCAAACAATAAAGAAGACAAAAGGTGTCACCCTGCCTTTTGTTTTGCAATGTATTATTATTTAGCTTCTAGCCTATCTAAACGCTGATCTTTTTTCAGTCGCACCCATAAGACGTCATGGAATTCAGGGAGTGGCCAGAAAGTAAGTAAACGGCTACAACTGACTCAGTGTGTAAATCAGGACAGAATTACATCTTTCAATCTATTGGTACACTTGCAGTAGCAAACCAAACCAAACTTCCCTGAAGTAACAAGTCAGGACTCCTCCAGTGTTTCATGTGGCTAAAACAATTTCCCACTATTCTCTTTACACTCAAGGTTAGTGGATTACCAACTCCAGACTTAAGCTGGCAACTTAATGGCAGACCAATTCGCCCTGACAGCTCTCACAAAATGCTGGTGCGTGAGAATGGGGTGCACTCCTTGATCATAGAACCGGTCACATCCAGAGATGCTGGAATCTACACGTGCATTGCCAGCAATCGAGCTGGTGAAAATTCATTCAGCCTAGAGCTCATTGTTGCAGGTAACATCTTCATGCCAAGCTTTCAGACTGAGCATTGCCAGGATAGCATGAAAAAAGAAAATGTGAGTGATGTCAAATGACATGTTGAGGGGTGAGGGGTAAGAAAAGGAAACCTGGCAGTAACAGAAGTATGGTATATTTATAGGTGAGCTATTCATCTTGTGTTGTGGCATAAGTTGACTGGTGTGTAATGTCTGTGCACACAGTTAAGAAAAGGGGGCTGCTGGCCTTGAGGCCACAAACCAGGCTATTTCCCTGGATGTTTCTTTGTAATGACAATCTGTGCAGACCCACACCTGGGCAGCCAACGGGATATGGTTTGTGCATTTCACAGCACATCAGACTAATGCCACTGCAGACTTCTGGTAGACCAGTTCCTTCCTCAGTTAAAAGTCCATGCTTTTGAAATATGAATATGAAGGAGCATTTTTTACCAAGCATAGTGCAGCCAGTTTATCCAGTTGTCATGTCGCTCTGAAATATTTCAATTGTTTTAGAGAAGAATCAGCTTTTTAGCACTCACTTTCCCCCCTATTAAAATAATGACGGGACTGTTTTCTTCAGAGGAACCAGGACTGAATTTGTGATTAATGGAGACAACACTTAGGTTTCCTGCCACTTAGGTCTTTCATGATTGTTTTAAGCACACTGCTGAAAGAAAGGCTATGTTTTCATAGACAAATGTCAACATAACTGCAATCTTTATTTTCACAGCTAAGGAAGTACAAAAAGCACCTGTGTTTATAGAGAAGCTACAGAACACAGGTGTGACTGAGGGATTCCCAGTGCGACTGGAGTGTCGAATCTCAGGGGAGCCGTCTCCTCAGATATTTTGGAAGAAAGAGAATGAGTCACTCACATACAACACTGACCGAGTGAGGTTAGACTGATTTAGAATAATCTCCCCATGTGTAACTTCAGTGATGATTTATTCTGTAAAACAAATAAAACCTAAAAGGTCACATGAACACTTTGTGTAAAGGGCATCTCATAAATATTAACTAGTAATAATTTATGACATTTACTCGAACTTGCCGCCAGCCTGGTGGCTGAACCAGAAATAAAATGTTACTTGTTTTCCTTCATTAGACTTACACAACTATCTTTGCACTCTAAGCAAGACAACTAGTTTTACTCTTCCAGAACCAAGACTACAGAAATTTGCTAGTGAAATTCAAGGTTCCAAAGGAACGCTATGTGCTTTTCAGCAGAAACTCTGGTTCGTAATTCTGCTTCACAGTTAAGCAACTAAGATTCAATATTTTATATTTCAAGATTTTCCTTGAGTTTCTTTATCCTTTCCACAAAAAGTCTGGGTAAGATCTGGTGTTCCTGCTACTCTAGATGTCTTAATCCATAATTGTGAAAGAAAAGTTATTTCATATGTTTTTTTCTTCATAGTTTTCAGTACAGGGTATTAAACTGCCAAACTGTCAAGCATGCACAAGGCTTTATTTTCTACTTGCTAATTTCAGCAGAAGTTCCATTTTAATTAAAATTTTAGTTAAGATTGGACTATAATCAATCTGTAAGTAAGATTGGGTTAGTAAAAATGCTATTTTTAAAAAGTCTACACAGGTTTGTGATTTAAATACTAATTTTCTATTTTTCTTTTGATTAGCATGCACCAGGATAACTACGGCTACATTTGCCTGCTTATTCAGGGAGCTACGAAGGAGGATGCTGGGTGGTACACTGTTTCAGCTAAGAATGAGGCTGGGATTGTGTCTTGCACTGCCAGGTTGGATGTTTATAGTAAGTGGCTTCAATTTTCATGATGATATTAATCCCCCCAAAAGCAACAGTTCTGTAAGTTTGGGGTTGTTCACAGAATGGTTTACATTGGTCTCTCTTTCTTTTGTTTATAGTTTCTCCTCAATAGTAAACATCCACTTCAAGACAACAAATGCTCTTTCAAAGTATCGTCTTTCAGACACCTAAAGCAAAACAAGCTTGCATGCTTTCTGGTTTTGCTTAGTACATTAAGTATAGCTAATTAACAACAGATAACGGCATGATCATATGATTTTCGTGGATCATTATTACTGTTGTTTTGCTGGCACTTCCCTAACCTTTTGTATTCTTTTGTTGTTTAGTCTGTAATACACCTGTGACAGCTACCAAAAGTATAATAGATGTTTTTATGGCTTTCTGCTTAATTACTCAGTTTGTTCCAAAGCAGCCCCTTACACAGTGAATGTTTTCTTAAAGAAGTATCTCTTACCAGTCGTCTCATAGAAGGAATTAAGGGGGAGGGGGAAAGGGAGAGACTGATAAAGGATGGTTTCTGGGGTGATGGTGGAAGTGAGAATTGTGAATTAGAGACTCGGCTCTTCAGCTTACAAGAGGTGGCAATGGCAACCAGATCATTTCCTTTTATATGCAACAACTAATCCTAGAACAGGCCTGTTACTGTAATATGAGTGCACAGAAACAACCTCCTTGCTGTCACCCTTCTCGGTGGCACAAGGAAATGTAGAAAACAATGCCAAAAAGTAACACAGACTGTTGTACATTCTTACCACATTTGAAGGTGAAACTAGATGCTGAGAAAAAAAAAAAAAACAGAACAGCAATGCCAATAAATTAAACAAATTTAACTTTGATATAATGGTTTTCTGCTTCTCAGAAATTAGTATCTCCTTCACAAAGGGTTGACTGAGCATCTGTCACACTTTGGTGCACAGCTCAGGAGGGCTAACACTTTTTCTTTCCTTTTTCATCTGTAGCTCAGTGGCAACAACCCCCTCAGCAGACCAAGCCAAAGAAGGTGCGGCCCTCAGCCAGCCGATACGCTGCTCTCTGTGACCAAGGACTAGACATCAAAGCAGCTTTCCAGCCGGAGGCAAATCCAGTCCACCTGACCATGCAGCCTGGTCTGGTAGAGAGCGATGATCTGTAGATTCAACTGCCGCTTCCATCATTTTCTTTCAAAGCAGAAACACTGAAAGCCATTGCCTTGACCAATGATACTCCTATGTCACTTTATGCAAGGGCAGACACCTTCATGTACAAAAGATAAACAACAAACACAGTAACCATATATTCCTTATTCATTATACCAAATTAGAAGAATAGATAGATTATTAATAGAAATGTACACATTGCACAACAAATCACACTCACCAGTTCCTTAACCTATGTTGCTTCATAACCCTTTTCATAGAGGCCAAAATGCATCAGAGAGAAAGATTTTTCACTATATACCTTCGTAAGCAGTAAGGAGATGCTACACAATCTTAATGGTGCAAGATGTTCTTCAAGGGTTATCAACAGTTCTAAAATGGCTACGCATTCTGACAGCTACGATGAACAAGTGCAATATTATAAAACAGGAAGGGACAAGGAAAAGAAATGTAAGCAAATGGTGTATCTCTGCAGACTGCTTTCTATTCAACAACGAAAAAAAAAATCTTTCTTTCAATGCTGTTAGTTGGGACATCAAAACCCTAACTTTCAACTCATTTGTGTTTTTTCCTTTTTGCCATCTAGGAGGAGGCTTATTTAGAAACATACAGCAATGGCAGTCTAAGCAGAAGTAATTTAACTTCTGCTGGACAACAAAGAAGAGCTGACACATAGTAACAATCTACTCCAGATTACACACTGGTAACTAGACGGGGAAAAAATGCTGATAGTATGAACCAGTGCAGTGAGTTACTGCAAGGGGTGGGAGGGGGACTGGGCAAGAGGTTGAAACTCTCTGGATTTTCTGACAGCAGTCTGTAACCTTGTAATACTGCCATTCAAGATTCTGAAACTCTAAGATGAGCTGAAAACTAGGGACTGTATGTATGGGATGTTTGACTGTTTAAAGCTTGTGTAATAAGTACGAGGATTTTAGAAATGTATAGTAAGTGAAAAATGGGTTGAAACTGCAATACAGATTTAAGTGACAAGTATACACCACAGGTGATAGGTTTGCAAATCTGAGGAAGTGAAAAATGAAGATAGGCAAAAACATCCAGTTTACTCCTTTTTTGTTTTTTCTTCTTAACATAACATGTCTCTGGTAGATTGTATTTTTTCCTTCTCCTGACTGCAGGCAAATGACAGCTCTTTTAAGGGGTAGAGTCTGTGCACCATAGGTGAAAAGCCTGACGGCTACTTTCAGAATGCAAGGCAAATCCACATGGAAGTGGAGCCCCATTTAAGTCACGCCTGACTAGGTAGTTTTAAATTAGAACCAAATGAATTTAAGTTGAAGGGGAGGGCAGGGAGAATGGATGGAAGAATTGCTAGGTCTGACAAGGAGAATGAGTGTTTGATGGTACGAGCTTCAATACTTTGCTAGGAAAGGAAAACACTGTATTCCTTATATGAAGCACATACATGGTATCTTTAATTATTTATAATAAAAGTGCTGAAATCTTTTATCTCAGTTCATTTATTCAGAAATCCTGTACTTAGGGTTTTCTTTGTTGTTTTTTTTTTAATTTTGTAATTGTGTACACCATATATTGCATTACTGCTATATGTGTATTGCTTTGTAAGTACACAAAGTTTGTTTTGTTTTTTAGTGACTAATAAACTTAAGCACACAAGGTAGTACTATTCTGGTGCAGGATATGACTAGTAATGGGGATGGTTAATCTAGATTAACGCCGTAGTCTGTCAGATGGGAATAATCCGATTTTATTCTAGAAGTATGTAATATCTTTTGCCAAATTTTCCTCGACTGTGACATGCTAATTTACTTTTTTTTTAGCTTCACTAGCATTATTTTGCCACCTTTTATTTGTATTTATAAAAAATGTATTATCATTACTTTGGATTGTTGTGCTGATATAATGTGGGTTTAACATCAATAAATATTACACAAATAGAAATTCTTTCTTCTGGTAAAGATTAATAACTGTTTTGGTACAAGTATGCAAGTGTAAGATTTGAAATATTATTTAAATTTTAAATATTATTAATACAGATTAAATTAAGCCTATATACAGCATCTAAAAACTACTAGAATTTATCAGAATAGTCTGCTTGTGACCTGGAATCTTGTTTGAACAGAACAGAGCAACATTACTCATAAGTTCTGAGAAACTTTTGCCAAATAGAAGAACTGGAAGACACTTTTTTTTAATAGGTTAGAAAATATGCAGGTCTGTTTTGTGTTTCGAATAATTGCAGTATGTCATCACTTACAGCTGATTCTAAGTAAAGGGCATGGTCTGAGCACTGTTAAATTCATTTAAGAGCCTGATAACAGGACAATATCAAAATTTAAAGAAAAAAAAGATTTACTTATGAAATCTTGACTGTTAACTAGTTTCTCCTTTTTTCAACATGAAGATACCAGGAAAGATGCAACATTATCCATGTTTTCTTTTAGGTTTACATTTCAAGCACTGATGACTACAAACAGGCTTATGTCAGCAATTAAGTGAGCACTGACATTAATGGCAATGCTGCAGCTGAAGTCACTGGAGTTGTGTCTGCTCACAGTACGTTTGTCTTTGGCTTTGGGACTAAAAAACTGAGACTGCTTTTTGAGCTTGTTGAAGATGAGGTCATCATCACTTTTTGCCTCTGTATATATGTACAGACACACTTAAGCACTAAATCACATCTCTAAGCAGCAACATTGTTTTCATGAAAACATTCAGCTGTGCTGTTACTTAGTAACTGGGACTGTTTAGGCTTACAAAGTCAGAGATAGAAGCATGGCATAAGCAAATGAACTTCTCAAGACAAAAAGCAAAAATTCTTGGAAACATCAAAGTAACTTCCAGAAGTTTAATTTCCTTCCACATAGTCCAAGAATAGATAGTATGACCTGAGAGTGTACTTGCGTCATTTTTTAAGACTAAAAAAAGGAGCTTTGACTTTTTGCAAGACTTCCAGTTTAGGTATGGGAAGACTTCAGATTATTTAGGATGCTGATCAGTCCAAGCATATTCATAGCAATCAAAGACTCAAAGCAACGACGAGCAGGATGACGACAGAAACCTCTGTCAAGAGTACCAGCAGTGAGGTGCAAAATTCCACATGCATGAAGGTTTTTCCAGCTGGTGGTGCACCTTAGCACACGGTGCCTTTATCCTGCAGCTTTAAGGTAACAGCAACAATTAGTTAACATACACAATTTTCTTCCATCACAGCCAACTGGTGGTTGGGGGTCAAAACCAGTCCAACTTGAAACCCCAGCTTATAAATCATTGTTTCTTTCTATATCATCACTTTCAAAATCTATTTTAATTCACTTAGGGTGTATCTAAGAAATGCCTTCATCCCCCACATCTGGACAGCTACATCCTCAACTCTGCAAGTAGCCCAAACAGATTTCATATGTAAATACTTCATAAGCTCACACTATCCAACATGCCATGATGCTGAGGTGATCGGCTGCATACTCTGGCTGCATGATCCAGCTGCCAAACCCACACCATGCACTACAGATTAACTAATGCAGGACTAGAAAGGCCTGCTTGGATTATGCATGTTGGCTAATTCACTCCCTCACCATTCAAATGTACATGCATCATTCTGTACATCAGAATTTACTGACATTTATCTCATTCTCCTGAACTGACTAAAAGAAATAGCCTTTGCTCTGCACAGATTTTCTATTTGAACAGAAATATGAGCACGTAAAACACATCAGGCAGATGGAAACACAGTTCCTGCCCCAAGGAATTTGCAATGTATTCCAGACAGCACACAGTATTCTTTGACTTGTCTTAAAGCTTGCAACTCTTAACTCAAAATTAAGCCAGTTTGCATCTTTTAACAGCAGTGATTAAAGCATAAAATTACCTAATACTGCACTGTGTCTCTACTAAAAATGTGTTTGGAACATAATGCTTAGTCACGTCTAGAGAAAAAAAGCCAGACTATGAGCAGCAGTACCTGTACAGCAGTGATTTCAGCAGCCATACAGATGGAGACAAATGAACTTCAGTTCAACACCACCTAGAAGCAGAAATGTTGTGCTTTATAAAACAACTGCAGTGCAACAGGTAACCCTGGGGACTGGCCAAGTATATAACTGCTATCACTTTCTAATTCTGTAGTAGCATAAATGGTCCAGAAACAGCTGCAGAACATAAAAGCAGAAAAAAGTAACGGTACATGGCCACTGCACAGAATGATGACAACACTTACAGAAGAAGCTCAGCAAATCTCATCACACTGAATGGATTATGGTAGGACTTTTTCCCTGTGTGTTTAACAACACAGTTTCAGGGAAACATATTGTCAAGCTTTTTTGGACAACTCTTGGCCCAGATGTCAGAGTATTTCTACAGAACTGAGGGTACAAAACCCAGACTGCCAAACACAGGACTTTTCTGAGCTACTGCAAAAGATGCTGAAAGTAAGATAAGACCTTCTATTAAACAGGCAACATATCTATTGCAAATTAAGGACATCTCCATGCTGGTGTCCTGAAAATTACAGCGAACTATAAAATTGCAGGTGCTCTCTGTTCTATATATGCCTTCCAACAACAGAGCTACAAGAGCCTGCAGAGAATGGATACAGTTCCAGTCTGCTGCTGGCAGGGACATCTCACCATCAAAAATCATACAAGCACATTAAATGACATCTGAACAAAACATGTAAAATTACTATATTCCTTCTTTTCTCTGAAGTTGCAGGAAGTTTTCAGTAGAAATTTACCAACTGTCTGAAAAAAGGATAAAAGGTCACATTGAGAGGAGCAGAATTAAAACACTGCAACTGAGAGCTTTTAACAGGTCATCAGCATACAGGTGTTGAGAGTACAGCCTCTAGCACAGAGCTGGAACATGTAGTTTGGTGCATTCAGCATTAGAAATACCAAGCTGAGAGATCTGCCAGTTAGAATTCACAAAACATCAAACTGCTTCATTAACAAGCTTCAGCAATACCATATAATCAGTTTGCAGTTATTCTTAAACGAATTGTTTAAAATATAGGAGCAATTTCAGACCCATCAGCATGCTACACACGCAAGGGCACCTCAGTACCATCAGACAGCAGCCTGGAAAATGTTGAGGAACATCCACACAACTCCATTTGCTCAGTGACATGTGCCCCCCACGCTCCCACTAACACTGCCCTAATGTGTGTAATGATACCAAGTTAAGCTTTGGTGGCTTTCACTTGGGTGATGTCTCACTGCATTTGATACCAACATGCTCAAACTGGCAATTTTATTGTATACAATGAAAAAAAATATCCCAGATTTTAACAGATATGAGCTGTTAACATAAAAAATAAAAACATAATACCAGAATAGTTGTGATTATAGTCACGCTGATCCAAAGATGTCTGGCAAGGTACAGGTAGCATTTTTTACTAACAGATATATCTACAGCAAAAAGTAGCCTTTAGCATGTGATCTGAAATTGAACACAATGTGTGTGTGAAAATCAAATATAACTGGGGACTTAGCAGATTTCTTATTTCTTCAGGCACTAAGCACACCCAATGACTTTTCTCCACAACTACACTTAACCTGTCTTTTCAAACATTGATTAACTGAATCAAATGGCACCTGGCCTTGAAGAATTAATTTTTCATTTGCTTTACTTAAATGAACTACACTGGGCTTGCAGAAAAAAATGTCACGTAACTGCAACAGGCAACACACATTTTAGTGTCATGCAATACAACCTCTCTCTCACACTGTGCAACACATCCAAGTAGGAAATTTTGTCTTACAGCAATAAATAATCATTATGATGTATGTTTTAACTGTAGGTAATAATGTAACAAAGAGATTTTTCAGGCTGGGATTTAGATATCCACTTTCTATCCAAATTTCACTGATCTCAGTTTGAAATCCTTTCCATCTTTAAAAGTCATGCCTTACAACCTCCAGCAGCTCAGGATCATGGAACTGGATTTTACAAAACCAGTAACAGGGATGCCAGCTATCAACTTTGCATCTTCACAGGCAACTCCACTTCCCTAAAACAATACAGGTTTACTCACCAAGACATTACCAATACAATGATGCCTTAGGATAGACTGCCCTCAGGAGGCCACAATGAAATCTCTTCCTGGGATACAACTCTAACTCAGCATGCACCAACTCAGCCAACATTATCTACTTCTGTTACCATAGTCTGCAAAAGCTGTTCCCTACCACAACTCTTCCTTACAGCTGCAATATTTTTAAAAAATCCCAAACCAAAACCACCTCATTAACATTTTGTGTGTCCTGCCACAAACTATTACTGACAGTAACCACAGAATCGTAGATGGCTTGGGTTAGAAGGAACCCTAAAGATTATCTAGTTTCAAACCCCCTGCCATGGGCAGGAACACCTCCCGTTAGACCAGGTTGCTCAGAGCCCCGTTCAGACCATCAATTGCAATAGATGCATCAAGAGCAAGAAAAGACTATGTTAGACAGTGAGTTCACTACAGCAAGTTGTAAGCTGCAAACATATTTCCTTAGAGACAAGCAAAAGTGACCTCCGTGACCTACCTAGGACAAAAGATGAACAGGAGTAATCCATCATCTTCCCAAATATTAGAAAAATGCAGAGAAGACATACAAAACAATTAACTTTCTAGGTCTACAACGTGCTTCAACTAAACCCCAGAACACACAAATCACACTACCTATGAACTTTGAATCAAACTCAAAGTCAACAGAAGAACAATTTTAGGTTTCCTAACTTGGCAGTGACAAGGCAGATCACAGAAATGAGTAAATACTGCAGTACACAATCTTCTAGCAAGGATAGCCTCTCTGAAGCAAGAACCCAGCTGAGTGAAAACCCAAAGCAATAATTATGTGTGAGTCAGAAAGGGGGTTGCTGTATAAAGAGGACTGCATGCTGAATTAAATGACAGCTGCAAAAGCAGCCACCCTCAAAACATGCCTTGATGGTCTCTTCAGAAATTCTGTGGTGGTAGTGAAAGGCCATGCAGAAACCAGTGACACGGGGTGGGGCAGAAGAAAAGATCTGGACTAAAACATAGAGAAAGTTAAAGACCAGACTTGCACTGCAGCCTCCTTTAAATGCTCCCAAAACTAGGTGGATGAGGTGAAGTTTCAATGCATGCCTGAAAAAACAGTTGTAGGAAGAGGACTACAGATTCTTTAGAAACTGCAGAAACATGGAGTAGTGGGAATCCATAAAATACTCGATTATTAAAGAGAAAAAAAAAGGCAAAAAGGTGTTGGTACTTAAGAGATTATAGGAGAGTTTTAAGCAACATAGCAGGTGAGGAAATGTCAGATGGGTAAGAGCACATCCTCTCACTTCCATTAGGAATGGAATCACAGAAACTATGTGTGTCTAATAAGATAGTGGACTGAAGTTTTCAAAATTCAATTGAGAAATCATTGTAAGTCAGTCAAGTGCACAGTCTGACTCACGAACACCCATATGCAAAAAAACCCCAAATATTTATATACCACTTGGCATAAATGCCAACAGCACAAGATGTAAAGCCTGAATGTCTGCTTTTAATCAAGGACAGTGACAAAACAGACATACCAAAAATATGATGGAAGAAAGAGTTAAAAAGTTAAGATATTGATACAAAATATATAGGAGAGTTATAAAACTAAATATCAACACATTAAATCATCCAATCAAATATGGATTGAATTTCCAAACCTAGCAAGGTAAACTCTGTTATTAGACAATATTGGTACCCACATCATTAAGATGGTGGTCATAGCTATGACATCTGAGGCGTGTAAGGCCAGCAATGTAACTGTGATGACAGACAGCAGTTATGTGTACATTGGATAAATGTCACACTGAAGAGGGCAAGATCACTTCTTTAATATACTCTTTTTCATGCAGCTGATCAGGGCCACCCAACTCTGGCTGTGGTCCCCAGGACCGTACAAGGCCTGAGCCAAAATGATGTTTTCAAATAGTGATTTTTTTAATGGTGACTTTTATTTCTGCAAGTCCATTGACCAAGTTTATTAATAGACAGAAGTCCACTACCACAGACTTCCATAAAAATGAAACAACATATAATAAGAAAATATTGAAATGAAGCCAAAAAGACAAGTCAAAATTAAGATGCAGTACCCAAATGACAACACTGAGATTGAATGTACTGAATTTCAGTACAACGACTTTAAATACACGTATCAAATTAAACTTATTTTTGTGGAGAGGGGGAAGCTCCTAGCATTTAAACATTAACCTTTTTAAAAAACAGCAGTCTAGCTTTAGGAGTCAAATGGAATCAGTCACTGAATGTAACATTTACAAACAGATCAGAGTGCAGAGGAATAATCTGCAAAACTGCATTGACACTGACCAGGACCTCAGGAACAGGAACAGTGCCTGAGGAAGGCAAGCAGATGATCAAAATAAAAAACAAAGTGCTCAGAGAAGGAAAGACCAATGAGGAAAAAAAACACCCCAAACTCTGAACAAAACCCTACAATCAGTTTTTGGTACCATGCTGGAATTTGAGGACAACCTTTACGAGCAACTTGTAACTCCTCAGAGCAAAACAAGAGGAGAGGTTACAGAGGAACAAGTGGCAAATGGGGGAAGATGGGGGCTATCACTCTGTAATTCTACAAGAAACCAAGTAACTGCAGTGTGAAACTTCTGAGTTAAACCTGCCTCATTATCAAGTGACTGGAAGCTGGTAAAAGTGACAGCAAGTTGTTGTGATTTTAGTGGGTGTGAAAGGACCACTTGCTTTTTAAGAAGAGATTCCATAGAGGTCCGGGGAACTAAAGACCAATTATATTTTTCTGTACATAGCAAACTGCCAGAAATTGTTCTGAAGCCAAGAAAACAACAAGGTTAACTGATACAGAGTTGCTTTTGCAAAAGAAAGTCATGTTTGATAAACATTTTAGAGTTCTAAAGAAGAACTTACAAGAGATGAGAGTACAGAGATCTAATAATGGTGCATACTTGAAATTCTAAAAAGCATCTGACACATTCCCTTGCCAAAAACTATTAAAGATGCTGTGCTGCCAAAAGTTGTCATATCAGTACATTGTTTAAAGATAGAAGACAAAGGGTATGAATCAGCAGTTGTTCTTTCCTAAGGATGTGCAGTGCCAACAGAACACCACAGGGCACCTCTGTCGGGGCAGGCATAGTACAGCCTATTTCTAGGGGTTCTGAGACAGCAGTTTCTGAACGGCATAGTGTAACACTGAGTTACTCAAAGTAACAAAGGGATTAAGGAATTAAAAAATTGCAGAACCATTTCACTGAGGTGTTAACACCAGCAAACTAAACTCACTGTAGATATTTGAGAACAATTTATGCTGAAAAAAATACAAAAACTCAGACCTTTATATATATATATATATATATAAATGGAAATGGACTCCAAGTTGACCATTAATTATTCAGGACTGAGTTATTGTTCTGAAAATGTAAGTGCAAAGGTTAGGAAAAAGCAAAACACTTAGGCGTCATTTTTGGAAACAATGTAAAACAAAACATAAAACAATTTAATTTTTTTAAATAGATCCACAGTGAATTCTGCAAAAAGTTCGGTTTGTCTGTCCTTGAGAAACTGGAAAAGTAAAGCAAAGTTCAACACAGACAGTGTAAGATACAAAAGAGATCTCCAGCAACAAGCAATTAAAAGAAATATGTCTCTTCAGCACGAAACAGAAACAACTAAGGCAGGCAGGATAAGATAGAGGTCTCAAATTCAAAAGCAAAACAAAGAGAGCACCAGAGGGCTGTTTTTAATGCCTGCAGGCCTCAACCAGAGCTACCCACTGGTGGGTTCAAACATCCCAGTCACAAACTGCTGGAGGTACCAGAATCTTCTAAGGAGACACACACCTGGTCTGTTACCCACCCTGTACATTCCCCACTTCCCCTGCCCAAGACATCGCACCAGGCCAGACAGAACCAGGATTATGCTAATCAGTTTTCAGTTCTAATTTACCAGTTTGAAGGAAAGGGGGAAAAAAAGCTTTTTAAAAGTATGATTTAAAGCTGCCAACACTTCAGTCTGGTCTTATGGCAACAGCAATAATAAAAACCTAATATGTACTGAAACTTTTTAAAGAAATTATTGTGGCATGCTGAGATTCGCCTGACAGCATTATTTCAGGTTTTAATTGCAAATGTAAACTAAAAATTCCATCGCTAATAACTTATTTAACAGCTCCATTACAAAAAAAAA
>VZRO01008357.1:174195-271663 GCA_013397915.1 Daphoenositta chrysoptera | reverse complement strand
ATGCCAGAGCCTTGGTCCTGGGTCCTTTTGAAAATATCTCTCCCTCATTTGAAAATACATCTCTACTGCTCTTTCTCCCTGGCTCACAGCACCTATTCTTTTCTTGCAGTGATTTTTAAAAAATATTTGGTCTGAGACCTTGCTGCTTTCATAATCCTGAAATATTTTATGTGATTTTCTAATCTTAGCAGACGGATAACAACCAGCAAATCATCACTGGTGGAGATTCCCAAATTTCCATCTCTGGTGGGAACTCCCAAGTCTCTGTCTCTGGTGTCTCACAAAGTGTGAGCATCAACAGTCAAACACAAGAGGCAATTTTTGAGCAAAAGAGCAACCGTTTGTCCTGGAAAACCATCTGGAACTACAACCTGGTGAGTGGCAGGGAGGATGATTGTTCAAAAAGTATACAAGTCGAGTGTCTCCTGATACAGCTTGCCCAGGGATGGGGCTTGTTTTCTTTCTCCTAAAGTTTGTAGTCCATGATATGGGGTTGAAACTTTCAGCATTTGTTATTGTTTCAATCTAAACTTTATTCCAGTGTTAACAGTTGGAAAAAACTGAACTGTGAGTGCTTAATAATTTTATTTTACAGGGTGTCATTGCAACAAAAGTGGTGCAAGAGGGAACGTGCTACATTTCAACCATGAACAGGAGTGAGATGCCCACCTTTGCTGCACTTGTCAAAGTGGCTGCTGAGAGGAGGGTAAGAATTTAATGGAGGAATTAAATGTTGCACAGTATTTTAAAGGAAACAGATGTGGAAGACCGCTATTTTCAAAGCCTTTTAAGCCATCAGGTGCTTAGAAGTGATTTAGATCACACTGCTTATTATGCAAGTCAGCTTATTTTGAATTATATTCTATTTAAAATTAAAAAAAAAAAAAAAAAGCCAAGATCTCAAAGTCCTTTGCAGACTTTTCAGTACCAAACTGAATTGGTCAGCTCAGAACTTGGCCTTGCAGCTGTGCTTGGCCAGACTCCCTTTGCTTTGGGGCATGAGAGAGCATCTCCCTATTCCACAGGCTCTCCCCCACATTCCTGGGATGAGCCACAACAGGAGGCCTGTGGCCCTCGCTGAGGAAGAGCTAGAGAGGAGAGGGAAGCCGAGGGCGTGGGAGGAAACCAGATCCTGGCACTGAGCTTGCTGAATGCTGTTATTTGATGTTTAGAACCTGATGGGTTTTGGAAGACCTACCAAGAGGATCACCTTTGTTACCAATGGATTGGTCAACAACCTCAGGTCTTACGGAGCAGATGTCTTCTCTATGTGCAGCGGACTCACCACCTACATGGCTCACGAAGTTCACGGTGAGTGCAAAGGAATTCTGTCTCTAAGTGACCTGGCATTTGTTTCCCTTGGGGAACGACCAAGGCACAATTGCTGCTCTTCCACTTTGAGATGCACAGAAACCAAGGGCTTCAGACATTTTACAAAGGGTTCGGCATCTCCACAGCTCAGGATTGAAACAAGGTTGAGTCACAGCTGCCATAAATGACCTGATCTGTACTGTTACTACCCCTTTCTGTGAAGTTTAAGGTGGCTTAAGTTAATTCCTAGGATTTTACACATTGATATCCTCTGCAATGCCTACACTAAGAGAAAGGGTAGCTCTAAGCACCATTGTTCTCTCGCTTCTGTATTACAGACCCAGTGTTGTTTCATGACTTCAGTAAGATTCTTTATCTATTAAATGGTTTCTTATACAGCAATTATGGATAACTTAGTTCGCTTCAAGCAACAAAAATGAGGTCTTATCGATTACCTAAGAATATCTTACCCATGAACTAATTATAATTTTTTTGTTTGTTTTTTTAAAGGACCCCAGTACAATCAACGATCATGCATTGCTCTTGATGTCTTGAGACTTGTGGAACTGAAGTACTGCAGAGGCAATGGACTGGTCTGAAAACTTTACCTTTCTTGAATCAAGATCCAGCCTCCAGAGCTGCTGCCCAAAGCCAACCCTGATGACGTTCTTCCCTGACATCTCATCTTTCAAGGGTTTTGTTCTTGATGGTTCAGATGTTGAAACAGATAATTTGTTGACTAGAGCTTTCAATTAAAAACCTTTTGCATAGATCACCTCTGGCTTGTTTCTCATTACTATACCCCTCAATCAGCTTTGAAACTTCCATGGAAATATTCTGATTGTCTCCCTTCTGCCCCATTTGAGCCCTTCAAAAGCTTTTTTCAGCACCAGCTCTCAACACAGGGCACACCCAGAGAGCTGGGCAAGCCCCAGGGTGTGTACGGTACAAACAAGGCATTCACAGGACCTTCCTTCCCCATTCAGGGGAAGATGCCTCACATTAAAAATCTTGATTCAGGGGGCACAAAAGGCAGAAGGAAAGAAGTGCAAAGCAATGAATTTGCTTTTTTTAGGGGAAGAGGAGTGTCGTTTGTGGGATTTACATAGTTGTTTTGTTCCTAAAATAAAGCAAGGTTGGCATTCCTGTTGCTCAAATCTTTACAATCAAGACTGAGCATTTCCTCTTCTCTAACACAAATGGCAGGATGCCCCAGGTTATCCAGGTGAATACAAACCTGTGTTTCATACAAATACGAACCATGCAACATCATCATCTCCTGCGACTCACTTAACATTTCTAACACAGCAAGGTTACCACCTCCCTTGGTTTGAACGGTGGTTTTTGTTAGAGGTACAACTTCAGGCTGAGTCCTTTGCCACATCAGCACAAAGCATCACTACAAGTTTCCTGGGAATCTCTGCTCTGCTTCTGATGATCATTTTTTCCATTTGAAAGTTACTGTTAAACACATTGAGCTTACCATGACCAGTTTTCTTTCAGTTCCCTGTATGCAATGAATTCAATCAGGCTGGTATCAAAGCCTCCTCTTATCGGAGCACTTCCCCAGGAAACTCGTCATGCTTCTGTGAACATAGGGCACCTGCCAATACGGTAAACCCATTTTCAGATTTAACTTTGGGATATTATGTATAAAAAGTAAGAGTACACATCAATTACCAGCAGATCTGGCCTGGCCTACTGTCCAAATGAAGTTCTCTGTAAGTATACCTATCACTTTCCCATAAAACTCTTACTGCTGGGCAGCTTTTAAATGGTTTTGAGCTTTTCTTGGCACTGAGTGAATTCTTAGTGATTTCTGCAGGGCTCCCAGAGTGAAAATGCCAAAGGGGTGGGGACTGCAGGGGTGAAATCTCCCTTTTGGCAGGGATGGGACTCCACATGGCTACTGAAACGTGAAAGAGAGAAGTGCTCTGTTCCAGGGGCAGCACACGCACATGAGGCACCCACAGGACAATATTCTCTCCTTCACGACTCAGAGGCAAATCAACAGTCTCAGCAAGTCACATAAAGTTGGGCTCAGCTGTTTGCTGAGAGCGTAGGGGAACCATGAGACATGAGAGACCCCATGTGCACTCAGATCTTTTTAATCAAAATCCTTTAAAATGAAAGTTTGGACCAATTCTATGTTCAAGGGAATATCTCCAAGTTAATAATTGTTCACAATAGTTATCACAAATGAATTTACCATCATAACAAATAATTCTTCTGCATAGTTAAACCCTCTTCAGCTGCATCCCACTGCAGAAAGTGCTGAGCCTGTACACAAAGTGAACTGGAAGTCAGAATTATTTTAAGACAGAAAATAACTTGATGCAAGATAAGTAGTCACAATGTTAAAATGAATTTCAAATGTTCCTTTCAGATTGTGATTGCTTCTCTTCTTGGTGGTTTCCTGGCTCCAGCTCTTGCTAACAGGGTGTTGTGAATGAGTGGTTTCAGTCACTTAAAGAATCACCATAAAAGGTATTAGTAAAAGCAGATTTTAACATGAATTTGTTAAAGTACAGGTTAACAGAATTCAATGGCAAGGTTTAGTCTATTGCTTACTGCATGGATTAAACCTGCAAAGGAAAATCAAATTCAAATCACTTTAGAATGACATACACAGAGTCAAGGGGTACAAAGGTGAGGGTGCAATGGGTTTAAGAGTATTTAATCATTGACTCATTTACAAGGTGATTCAATAGTTTTTACTACAATTACAACAAAGACTAAAATATAGATTCAAGATAGCAACATTCATTTCCTAATCACTACACATGCCCACACAGAGGCACAGGGCTGTCTACATCCATATCTATGTGTGCAAAAGTACCTGTTAAAAATTCCTTTTGAGTTCACAGAAACAGGTCAAACGCCTTTGCATTTCTCAGCGGGTGAGAGCTGAGTCTCGAGGAGTGGGGGGTGTCAGCCCAGGCTGCAGAGACAGCCCTCTGAGCATTGCAAACCAGAGGGGGCTGCAAGCTCCAGGAGACATCCCGCTCCAAGGGAGATGCTTGTGGAGCCCACGGCAGCCCAGGGGAGCTCAAAGGCCTCACTCAGCACTGCTGGTTATAGAGTCGAGAGATGATTGTCCTTTAGTCCCCAGGAGATTTCCGCCCTGGCCTATCCCAAGTTGGTAACAATGGTACCGTTCCACTCAGGCTGTGATACGGGTAGATCACGTTCCAAGGCTGTCCGGGGATAAGTGATTATCCCTTGTTCCCTGCCTTGTATTGTTCCCTGCCTGTCAGGCAACCAATGTTCTGATACACTCAGTGTCACTCCCACGTCCCACTACGAGCTCCCGTACGGTCATGAAAACCAGGTCGGGATAAAGCCTGAATGTAAAGTCTGGCACAAGAGCACTCACGGCCTCCCAGCCTCCTCTGAGGCCAGAAATTATCTCCCCCTTAATCTGATCTCCAAGAGCAGTAATTCCCCAAAACATGGCTACTAGAGCTAATGCTTTATTGAGTGAAACACTGCTGGGAATCCACAAAAATGAATCCTTACCTCCTTCAATATTTTCCAAAAACTGGAACATCGAGAAAAACTCCAAGGAGCACCACGATGGAAGTTCACACCACTCTGGCACCGGGGTTGTGATTTAACAGAACACATCATACATGGGACATTGCTGGAGGAGGCAATTTACCCTTAACCAAAGTCCCTAGTCAGCCTCCATGACACATTTACCTAAACAATAGAATTGAAAGGACCAATATTTTCTTTGCCAATGATTATTTGCTTTGTATAAAGCCTTTTTTTAAAAAGTGTTTATCTTTGGTAATCCACTTCTTTCCTTCAATGCATATTGTTTGCAACAAGAATTTGTTTTTCTGTTTCAATAGGGCTGCATTGCACCCAAGGTGGTTTTTTTTAAAAAAAAAAACATTATTGCTACAATGTGCAAGAGGTTTTGACTTGAAAGTTTCCTGCACCACTTCAAGGAGACAAGGTAGGGGGATAAATGAAAGTGGTATGAAAGTCAATTGACTGAGAAAAGACTCCAAGAACTGAAGAGAACCTTCTCAGCATGGCTGAGTCACTCTGAAAATTCCTTTGAAAGCTGCATTGCCCAGGAATAAGCCCTTCCCCAGAAGTGTGTACAATTTCTGAACTCCATGCTTGGTTTTCCTCAATGCTGTTTTCTGCCTTTCTTTCTTTGATGCTCAGGGACCTGGGCCTTACCAATTGCCACCCAGAGAGAATCGCTTCATCATCTCGAGGAACAGACTCCAAAGCCTGAGCCCCTTTGGAAAACGCATCCAAGCCCTGTGCAGAGGAATCCCCTCCTTCCTCGCTTATCCAGCTCCTGGTGAGTCTGCTACTGGCAGCCTTTGTGTTCCAAAATTAGGACAGGTTAACAAGGATGCAAATTACTTCCTCACGTCCAAGTGAAGCTGAGTAACTCCATCACTGAAATCCTGTTGTTTTCCATTGTTTTTAATATGTGGGTGAATGCATTTGCAGGAAGGTCTGGGCTCTGGCTCTTGACACAATTCTGAATGTTTTAGGTAACCTCAGGCATACCAACACCTGGCTCCAGGGGTCCTGCATGGTTCCTCTCTCCAGCAGGGCCGGACAGGGCTAGGGGAGAGAGTGATTCAGCCCAGAACCCGTGCAGAAACCCTGTGTTTTCTCACAGAAATCCACACAAGCTCTGCAGCTCTTAAAGAACCAGCAATGTGATCCCCCTTGGTGTAGCAGCACAGATAAAAAATGTTCCTTTGGACTTCAGACTCTCCTCAGTGAAACCAAGACCAGAATTTGATTTAATACTGCAAAAGCAGCAATGGTTACAAGTTATTTGCCTCTATTTATTAAAAAACAATCTTTTTAAAATACTGGGCTGGATTGCGGTTGAAAAGCAATTTTGGAATCTTTACCGTGATATCCTGCCACAGACTGGAGTTGCTCACAGAATGAAACTTGACACTGATATATATTCAAAAGCCTCCCCAACTGAATGACTGCCACTGTCAATAAGTATTTACACCACCACAGAAAATAAGCTGAGGCAAGCTAAAGAAAATATTATTATCACCTAAAAATCAGAATGAGACCTCTACAGACTTGCAAATATGTGGGATATTTCAGCTTGAAATGCCTATTTCTTGTAAAAGAGTTTTCAGTGGCCATGTTGTATTTGGGCCACATATGTTGGTGGGCACTATGGTTACAGGGAACATAGAGTGCATTTTGGAAGGTACAAAGGCTTTTCCTTATTTTGTCTACTGCAGGATTTTTAGGGTTTTTCTATTTTTATTTCTCTAGGCTATATCTGGTCTTAACTCATGAGAATTTTTTAAAGTAATCAGTACATATCATAAAAATGCTATAAAACCTAATTAATTTTGCCTATGATTGGATTCCTACCTCATAATCATCAGACTCCAGCAAGTCAAAATTTGCAGAAGTACAATTCCCATATTTATCAAGTAGTTACAGCAGGAAATACTTTTCAGTGACATGCAACAAGGATACAAATGACAAAATAATTTTATTGCAACATTCAGTCCTTCCACACCTAATTCTGAAAACATATAAAAGGTGGAGGGTTCACACTGCTCTTTCTACCTGCAGGAGCATCAGCTCTGTAGTCAGGATGAATCTCCCTGTGAGTATGCATGCTTTGCTTCCTTATGAGCTGAAACTTTGATTCAAACCCCTTCCTTTATCTCTCAGAAGTGCTTCTGCCTCTCCAGAGCACAAAGGCTTTCTCTGGGGACATTTTGCTCCTCCAGAATGAGCAACTCAGCGCCTGTTCCCCAAAGGAACAGGGGAAGGATTTTTTCACGGCTTGGCTGTACATTATTCAGAAAACAGGAAGCCTAATCCATGTCCATGACTGTCAAAGCTTTTGCACAACTGGAGCACTGCAGTGGTGGATCAACTCCTTGCCTGTAATGCCAGAGCAGAAGAAATGGAAAAGCTTTCTCCTCACTCTTGTAAAATACCTATGCATGCCTGCACAGATCTGAGAAACAACTTCAGATTCAGCTCTTGAACGAGCAAGTGTGAAATGTGTCTACTTTGCAGAACTCTGGGGTAAAGCAAGGGTGACTCCCTTTCAGAGCACTCCTGCAATCCCAGGATGAAAGCATAAAAGGACCCAAGGAGGACCTTTAAACACCAGATTAGGAAAAGGGAAGGAGGATTTTCATGACCAGATTTGTCAGCCAGAGCTGCAGTTACACTTTTGTATTTGATTTTCATTTCAGAATTTGACTGCGGTCCTTCTTGGACTCATCCTGACCCCAGCCCTTGCTGATCACGTGAGTACAGGGAGCAATTTCCACATGGCTGCTCTTTCTATATTCCCTGCCTCACGAGATCTTGAACCTTTCATTTTCCTAAAGCCTTGGGGAGATAATCACTTGAAAGCCTGAGTGTTCTTTCATTTGTTTTTCTAGCATCAGCAGACAGAAGTAAGCGAGAAAATCTCCACTGGTGGAGGCTACCAAATTATGACCATCAACAGGAAATGGCTTGTGGCAAGTATTGAGCAAAAGACCAACCGTGGGTCCTGGAAAACCATCTGGAACTACGACACGGTGAGTGGCAGGCAGCAGGCTCGTTCAGAGACTGGGTGAGGAGACTGGCTCATGCATTCAGTAAACACTGTTTTGCTCCTTTTTAAAATATGTATGTAATTCCAACATTAATGATTGAAAGAATAATTTCCAAGTGGTCAATTACTTTATTTTACAGGGTTTTATGGCAACCAAAGTGCTGCCAGAGAGAGCTTGCTACATTTCCATAATGAACAGAACAGAGATGCCCAGCTTTGATGCACTTCCCCAGCTGGCTGCAGACATCAGGGTAAGATTGAAAAGGAGCAGTTACTTGGAAAGCTGTACTTAATGAAAAGTAAACAGTTATACAAGACCTTGCTTATTTCAAAACCAACAGGTACTTTAAAGACCAAGTTCAGCACACCTTTAATTAGATGTTTTTATCAATTTCAATGACATTTTACAGCACTGTAACTTGAAACATTTGAAAACTGGAATATCCTCGTTCAGATGCTTCCAGTGGAGGGTTTACATGTTTTGCCAATGTTGTAGCTCACTTAGGTTATTCTTAAAATCTTTATAACAACTAAAACTAGGAGTATGCCTGGAATTAAATGGATTGGGGTACTGATCTTGCTGAATGCTGTTATTTGATGTTTAGAACCAGAATCATCAAAGACCCCCTACAAAGGAGATCACATTCACCCTTGTCAAGAGAATTATTCGTGACCTTGAATCATATGGACCAGACACCTTCTCTATGTGCAGAGGACTCACAACTTACGTGGCTTACGAAGTTCATGGTGAGTGCAAGCAAAGGAATTCTGTGTCCAAGTGACCTGGCATTTGTTTCCCTTGGGGAACGACCAAGTCACAATTGCTGCTCTTCCACCTTGAATGGGAAATAAGCCAAGGGCTTCAGCCATTGCACAAAGGGTTCAGCATCTCCACAGCTCAGCACTGGAACAGGGTGGTGTCACAGTCCCCATAAATTACCCAAACCAAACCCTTACAGCTCCTTCCCGGGAAGCTTAAGAGGGGTTAAGTTTGGACTGAGAGTTTTGGCCCACACTGAGCTCCCCTGTAATGCCCAGCCAAGACAATGAGTGGTCCTTAGAATCCATCTGTCCTTCAGGTCAGAGCTTGCTTACGAGTTGACCCAGGCAGCCACCAAGCCCTGGTGCTTCACAAGACTAAGCCAAGTGTCTTCCTTCCCTTGAGGTTTTTCCCGGGGCNACCAATGATCGCATTCCCCAGGGCTTTAATGACCTACAGTTTGTAGGATTCTTCCAGAACCTCACAGCCCATGTGCCTGGCCCCATGATCTGTCAGCAGCCTCCCCGTGTAACGCCCAGCCATCGGGACTCACAGGAGCGAGTGCAATAGAGCCCCGATTTCTGCACAGGAAATCCCAAAGGGTTTTCAAGACCACATTTTTCCGGGCATTCCTTGCTGAGCCACAGAGCCCGTGCTCTTTAGGAACACCAAGAGAATCTGTCCCTCATACAGCTCAAACATTCCTGGTGCAGCAATTCCTCAGAACCTGGCTGGCTCTGAGGAACACCCCCACCCTCCTGGAGAAAGGCAGCCATTGCTATGGAGATGGGCATAAATCAGCTGAGTTGCTGTAGGTGCCTTAATTGTAATTTGATTACTTGCAATACAACTTTTTGTAGTGATGGGAAAAAAACACATTTGTTTTAAATATATCCAAGGAAATGAAGTTTTGCTCAGAGGAGTTAATCCTGAAGCACCATCAAAGTATTCTGAGCTTTCCTGCCAGCTCATTGTCTCCAGCCCTTTCATGGAAAGACGCTTTACAGCTCAGGCTGTACAGCACTGCTTGCTTTGCTTTCAGCATTGACTCTGTCACCTGGGAGGGCTCATTGGGATTGAAAATGGAGTGCAGGGTTCCAGGTTTTAAGAGCCCTCAGTGAATGCACAGAGCACTTAACAGCATCTTAGTCTACGTCTCATGGTAATTCTTTTTCTTTTCTTGTTTTTAAAGGACCACAATTCAATCTTGGGTCATGCATCAAACTTGATGTCCTTCAATACTTGGCCCTCGCGTACTGCCATAACAGTAACTATGTGTGAAAATCATACCTTTCTTGAACCTTGTGTGGATGCTCCAGCTGCAGCTTTGCTGCTGCTGTCCAAAGCCAGCCCTGATGGACTTACTCCCTGGTATCTCCTCTTCCAAGAGGTTCCTTCATGAGGATCGAGTCCTGAAACAGATCAATTAGTGACCAGAGTTATCAATTAAATTCTTGAATCATGGATTAACTCCTTGTTTGTCATTTCTCTACCCTTTTTTCATCTAAGAACACCTCCACAAAAATATTTTGCCCCCTTTGAGCCCTTCAAATGCTCTTTTCGTTGCCAGCTCTCAATTCACAATGCACACCCAGAGATCTGGGCAAGCCATTTCCTCCATCCCCAAGGCAGCCATACCAAAAACCCACTGGTTACGTTTTGGGTGCTTGAAATAACCTGAGGTAGCCCATGCCAAGGATGAATGGAGCCTCCTGGCCAGGCACAGTGGGGTGCTTTTGCCACTCATTCCCAGACAGGCTCATTTCTGAAACCAGGACACCTTCTTAGACTATGGTGGCACTGTTCCCTGTGACATTTTCTTCTATTTTATTTAATATGTTACAAGCAATATATTTTCATCTGTGTACTTAGTGTAACACTCTGCAGGGAAGAGTTACATCCATACATCGAGTTAGCAGCCCCTGTTAAAAAAGCTGGTGGAACAAACTTGAATCACCAAAACAATTATGCATTGCAGCCTTACATGTTACAGCAGAGGCAAATAAAATCACAGCAGGGAAAAGTCAGATAAAAGCAAGAGACAAGGGAGCTCTTGATCCCTTGAAAAATTAGAGCAGTCCAGGGAAGAAAAGAATCCTGTTGGCCACTGAGTGTCAGCCTCGAGTTGTACAACTGAGATGGAAAAGGCCCCCAGCTCCCATCCAGAGGAGTTTGGTGTCCCACAGCAGCAGGAGAGTGTCGTGGTGCCAGGACCAGCGCAGCTGTGCCGAGTTACAGCCGGTGACTCTAAGGATGTGTCTGCACTGGGAGGGAATTCCTGTGCAGCGATAATTTAGTTGTGAGAATAACACTGGGTAGGGTCGGGAGCTTCCACACCGTGCTGGAGCAACTTCCTGAAGCCCCCTGAGAAACAGGGAACTTCATCTTTAGCTCTTGACAAAAGCCATTGATACCATACAGGTCAGACCTTTGGGAGCCAAAAGGAACCACCCCCGGAGCCATCCAGGGTGCTCCCAAACCCAAGGGCACCAGATAGGGCTTAATTACCCTCTGCCATGCTGTATGCAATTAAAACACCTCATTATTGTCTCTCACACAGACACTAGAACACACTCAGCCTTCCCAAGCACTGGTAGGTATTTCTTTTAAAATGCACACACAACCTGCAATCTTCATAATATTTTGTTTCTGGCATTTTTAGGGGGTGGGGGGAGGGCAGACAAATTCCAACGCCCCTCCTCTGTCCCACATGAGCTTGAGTGTTGATGCTGCTCTTACCATATCAAAAACAAAAATAGACACTTGTAAGGCAGGCATATGGAGAGGATTAGTCCTCAAGAAATTCAGAATTGCAGGATAAAGCTCGGTGTTCCACTTCCTCAGCAGCTCCCTCCATCTCAGAGCACTCACAGCTTCATCTGGTGCTTCATTCCTTGGCTTTTCCCCGAGCTTTCCTGGGCCTTCTGTCAGTCTGAATCCACAGCTACACAAAGAATCTGATCTCCTCCTCCATTCCCTCTTCTTTCCCTCTGCTAACTCCATGCCAAAGTTATTTTCCTGAGGTATGGCTTTTTCTTTGGTTTTTTTTTGTTTTTTTTAACTCAAAGTATTTGTTAATCTCAGGGCCAGTGAGAATAGGATAGGTAAGTGTAGATGAATTTTCATTTCCCATTGAGTTTTCTTGGAAGAGAAAAAAAACTCATTTCAATCTCCAAAGTTTAAGCTTTGGAGATTGAAATGAGTTTGGTGAGGATGGAGAGTTGGGGCAGACTTTCATAAGCACAGGCACTGCTGAGTATTCCTCAGGACTGAGAGAATGCAAGGCATGAAGCCTCGCGTGGCTTTTCACTTCTGTGAAGCTGCCCCGGGTTTTTAAAGGTCTTTAAACTCAGATGTTGCCTGTGTGGGAAACAAAGTTTAAGTGACAGGACAAGGGAGAATTCAAGGCATTCAGCTGGAAGACGGCAGGGTTAGATGGGATATTGGGAAGGAATTCTTCCCTGTGAGGGTGGGGAGGGGCTGGGATGGAATTCCCAGAGCAGCTGTGGCTGCCCCTGGATCCCTGGCAGTGCCCAAGGCCAGGCTGGACGGGGCTGGGAGCAGCCTGGGACTGTGGAAGGTGTCCCGGCCATGGCAGGGGTGGGATGGGATGAGCTTTAGGTCCCTCCCAGCCCAGCCCAGGCTGTGATTTCCTGCACAGAGCTGGGTGCCTGCTGTGAGCACTCAGCCTCTGTCCTGGTACCTGGAGCTGCTGTGGGCTGTTAACGTGCTCAGCGCAGAAATACGCTGAAAACCAGACTCTGCTCGGGCCGAGCTTTGGCCACGAGATGGCATTCTCTGAGCTTCTTTTGCTAAGGAAAAGTAGAGCTTGCCATCTTTAATAATAACAATAATAATTAAGGGGGGGGGGGGGGGGGGGGTGGAAAGCCACAAACCCTCCCTGTGTTTTCTGAAGTCCGTGACAAAGCAAGATTTGTGAGGAGGCTGCTCCTGCTCCTGCCAAACAATGGTGCTGCTTTCCGGGAGCTGAGAGGGAGACTGAGGGTCAAGTCCCTTTAAAAAAAAAAAGTGAAATACAGTATTGTGCATCTTGAAATCTGAAACCAAGAAACAGAAGTGCAAGGGAAACAAGGGGGAAAGTCTTGCAATTCCTGTGGACAACTGTTGCAAGTGGAGTTTTAAGGAATACAATACACATATATACCTTTAAAGGTCATTGAATGGCTTTTGTGGAGAAACCTGTGAAATAAAGGAGCCTTGGAAGAAGAGATTTCTTTTTCTCCTCCTCTCTGGATATAATGGCCATTGCAAAGCAAAGCATCTTGAGATTTGGCTTCAAATGTGTCTTCCTAGCAATTTTTACACTCACCTGTGATGGACACGGCGGAAAGAGAGAGAATGGTGGTCCTGCCTGCTACGGAGGATTTGATTTGTATTTCATTCTGGACAAGTAAGTCAGTCCTACTTTGTTCTTTTTCACAGAGTTCTTTCACTAGGCAGGAACTGGAACGGCACATGCTGACACCGAGGAGGTTTTCTTTGGATTTTGGTTTTGTAGAAGTCACTGCGTCCCCGGGGGACCTCTGAAACTCCTGCCTGCTTGCTTTGTTATTGTTGTGGTAACTCCTTCGGTGGGTCCAGTGCCTAAATCGCGTTGCGCTCTGTAAATCACATCGTTATAAATGTTCCCGGCACGGGAGCTTTGTGTGCGCTCGGGTTTCTTAGAACAGCGGCTGGGAGCAGGGCAGCCCCTGGTCCGCTCCGGACTCCCCCTGAGCCTTGAGGCTCTCTGGACAGCGGGGCGTGCGGAGCTCTAACGCGGAGGGAGCTGTGCCCTGTGCCCCCCGAGCTGTGCCCGGGCCCCTCAGCCCCCCGAGCTGTGCCCTGTGCCCCCCTCTTGCCCCTGCCCCTCTGCCTGGAGCAGCAATCGCAGGTAAAACCCAGCCCGGAGAGGGGCTGCTCCCTCCGGAAGGGGCTGAATTCGGCTGCTGGGATGGAGAACAGCTCGAGTGTCTCATTTAAAGAGAGCTTTGTTTTCTCTAGCTGAGTCACACTTTCTTTGTTTCTTCTGTTAATCAAATGCATATTTTGACTGTTTAGCTGTTTGTACAGAAGATAACTTCCTAGCTCGCTTTTTCATCGCTAATTGTGACACTGTCATCTCCTTGGCACTGTGTGAGCGCTGCTTTTTGCAGATGAGGATGGAGCAATGTGGAATCGTTTTGTGCTGAGCTTTGAAAAGCTTCATACTAAAGCAATACAATTTAAAAAAACCCAAACCTTAAAAAGTACTAGCTGAAATGATTGTCCTGATTTTCTTGATCAAGAATAGTTATTTGGAACCAAAGGCTTGGAAATACTGGAGATGATGCCTGCCAGAGCCATGGCACTGACATTAATAACCATAAATTTCAGAGACAGGAAAGTATTTGCAAGTTGCCAAAAGCGCTCACAGATGAAGTTTCTGACTGATCCTCTTGAGTGTTTTGCAGTAGCTCCCACATTCCATTAGTATAAATGACTTGGAATTACATAACCCTTTATTACAAAATACTGGGTAAAACCTAAGACTGAGACACTGGCTGCTTCAGTGTGCCAGTTGTCCTGATGCTCCAGGGGAAAGATTTATTTATTTATTTATTTATTTCGGTGGAAAAATCTACCTGGCTTATTCATTTTGCTGCTCCTCAGTTATTAGTTGGAATAACTCTATTGCTACAAACAGAAGAATCCCAAACAAACCCAGAGCATGATTGGTACTGCAGAGAGCTTTGGTCAACTGCATTTCCCCGGAGGCTGAAGCAGGATTGAAGGTTTTCTCAAATCCCATGGATGTGCTGTTACACCCCTGAGCTAATGTAACTTTAGCAGGCCCTTAATTCAAGTTCTATGCTGTTCCCTCACTAAAATCCATGACTTCTGAGCCTTGCTTAAGGGATTATGGATTTGGGTGGAAACACAAGCCTTGGCACAAACTTTAAAGCAGGCAGGCTGGCCCCAGTGTATGTATCAAGATATCCAACAAAAATCCTGCTTGGACAGTTGCAGAATTCCTATTTCTGGGATCTTTCTGGTGCAGAAATGAACAGGATGTGATGTAAAAATTTCCTTGGTCTCCAGTGGAATTTGGAGGAGCATTGTGGTTTTTCAGCTGTTCCTGAGTACAATACACCATCGGGCCTGGGTGTTTAACCTCTGATGAGAGATTTACTGCGGTGGAGTTGGTTATCCCAAATCCTTTAACACTTTCATGGAATCATAGAATGGTTTGAGTTGGAAGGGTCTTTACAGATCATCTGGTTCCATCCCATGCTGTGGGCAGGGAACGTTCCACAGACCACATCTCTTGTCCTTTGATTGCAAAATCTCAAACTGTGTCTACTTTCTCAATTTAGTCTCAAGCTGTTTGCTATTTAGAGTAGCTTTATGTTATTTAGAGTAGCTATTTGCTGTTTGGAGTAGCTACTTGCTCTTTAGAGTAGCTATTTGCTCTGTGGGGTGCCGTTGTGTGCTCTTTGCTGTTTGGGTTCTGAAGGAATTCTGAAGGAGTAACACCTGCGTCTTCTCAGCACCTTCTGCTGCAGCCTGTGTCTGTCACAGGGGTCGTCCCTGTGGTGGGCAGATAATGGGGGATTTCTACCCATGTGCAGAAAACACGCAGGGAACTGTACATGTGTGAAAGAAATCTTGGCTCTGAGAGATCCTTGGCAAAATGAAGCAAAGAATCCAAGCTGTTTCCTGTGATCCCCTCCTTGTCCAGCCAGACACCGGATCTGTTTTTAACCAGTTGCATTGAAGGGATGCTCCTGCTCTGGAGAGGCTGATGTTTGTTTCTTTGAGAGTAGCTCGAGTAGCTGTAGTTATTGCCATTGAAGCAGGATTCTAAGCCCAGATTTGCACTCAGAGTGTGGAAGACACAGGGTCCCGATGGGATGGAAACAGGCAGGCCCCAGGCAGGGAGCCTGAGCCTCAGGATCTGCTCCTTCCCCTGGGAAAGGGAGCCCTGGAGCAGAGCTCCCACAGCACTCACAGAGCTGCAGAATGTTCCAGCTGCTCTCAGAGGAGCAAACACAGGCCTGAAGTAGGGAATGGTGACACTGAGTGTCTGTAGAAAGAGATTCAAAGCCATCTCTGCTCTTCTTTGACCGAGGGAGGAATTCCTTGGGTTTCTTTCCAGGATCACAGCCCTGCATCCAGGGCGAGGTGTGCATTTTGTTGGGATGGCAGGGGCTTGCAAGGATGTGGAGGGATGGTTTTCCTCTGTGTTAGCGAGGGCTGAAGGATGCCTGCAAGGCAGGGTGGAGAAATCTGTGCATTTTTGTGTCTTTTTGCTTGTTGCCTGAAGGAACGTAATTAACTCCCAAGTCTGCCAAGGGCAGGCAATTAGAGTGAGCTGAGCTCATGTGTGAAATCCTTGCCAGTCAGGACCTGTGGACGTGTTTTTTACCCAGTGATGCATCTTAGATAACCATTCCTTGGTAAAAGGAATGGGTAGGAGCTTCCTTCCAGCCAGGACTGAGCGTGTGCCTGTAGCACGCTGCCCTTTATCTGCTGACTGATGTAAATTAAGTCCATGACTACTTGTTTATTAGTTGGTTTTTTGCATACCCCCTGCCAGCCAGGAGGAGAAGAATGTTCTTGGACTGAGACTGGGCTTAGAGGCTTGTCCTGCTCTGAACCGAGCCTCTGTGGACCCTGTGACCTCCCGTGTTTGGCAGTGTCCCTGGTGAGCTGTCTTGTGTGAAGTGTGGCACAAGATAACAGTGTTTCCTCAAAGAATTGCATCACCTCAAACGTCTTTGTGCTGTAGAGGGCTTTCAGAATTGCTCTTGAAGTGTTTGGAAAGACAAAGGATACTTTTTGACTCATTTGTTTTATTTTTGAAGAGCTCAGTAAAGAGGTGCTGCACAACTTCTTAGGTAAATGTCATCTCTGAGAGCCGTGAGACTTCCTGGAGTAAGTCCAGAGCCATGAAAGCTTAAGGAGATTTTTTCAATCAACGTCAGCCTCCGAACCAAATGTCTTTATGTCCTTTGGTCAGCTGCAGAGCACAGAACACATGAGGTCTTGGTGTAAGAGCGTGGCCTTGATTCTGTGACTCTTCTAGTTTGTGGACTGAATAAACCCAGGGCTATTCTGAGAAGGTGCAACAGCAGAAATGGAAAAGTGGAGTCTAAAAAGTGCAAAAAAGACCAAGTCTAAGGAGGTTTGAGTTGCTGCAGCTTCAGGTTCTGGAGCATCTGGTCCTAGTGAGGAGGAGGAAGGCACCTGCTGAAGGCAGGGCTTGGCCAGAGCAGGGCTGGAACCACGGAGCCACTGCAGTGTCTCTCCCAAAACTTGCATTCCCTTTAGATGTGTGGAACGCCAGCAGAGCTGACCACAGAATGGATCCTTCTCTTGTTAAAAAGAACAGTTTACTTAGGTTTAATTTCCATTTATTGGGCCCTTCTCCAGAAGAGATTTTGGCATCCTCATGATGAGCCTTTTCTGAAATTGCAAGTTTATAGCATCAACCATTCAGCTGCAAAGCATTGGCTCGCTGACCTTCTTGTTTCTTTTGGGAATATGAAGAGAAAGTTTTTGAAAATTGGCTTTTCTTATCTTACAGTTAGACTTTAGAAATACTTGCCCTACTCAGAGTTCTTGGCCTGCCTCACTGCACAAGGGAAGCCTTTTACAGTGTGGCTGCTGAATGACACAGCTCAGGGAGGTGGACACTGGGAGCTAATGCTGGTTTTGTAAACGTTGTACTGGCTGCAGAAAGGTTGGTGGAGTTGGGTTTGTCCATTTTATGTCAAGTGAAGAATGTAAGAAGGTTGAAGTGTGTTTCAGAAGATGCATTCTATGTACAAGGAGTGCTTTTCCCTAAGTGCAGACCTGGGCATTTCAGGCCCCTGACACTGAGGGAGAAATGAGCTCCAGGCAGACAGAGCTGTCCGGCTCAGGTGGGAAGTGCTGTGCAGGAAGGAACGATGTGTGGTCAGCAAAAGTGTGAACATTCATTTTGGGTGCCTGTTACAGCTCGCTCTGGTAGAGATGGGGAAAAACTGGGCTGCAGACTATTCCAATGATCCCCCTCCAGTGCCTTGGGAACTGAGCAGAAACCATCCTCCCTTTGTGGATAGAGTGGGTTTGGTTTTATGATTGTAGCAGCGGTAAGAAGTTTCCTTAAAATAGGCATTTAACTTCTGCGCCTGAACTTGAGTTGTGTTAATGGATACCTGGGAGGATCTCATTGGAAAAGAGCTGTAACTGGTGGTGTTCCAGAGGGCAGGAAGATGGGACTGCTGGTGGGACAGCACAGTGAGGAAGGTGAAGGGGAGGAGGTGCAGCAGCAGCTGAACCTGTCTTGTGTGAAGACCTAAAAAGAACTGCTGTCCTGTACAAACTGCCTGAACCATTTCAGACCAGCAGAACGAGAGATGGAAAGGCAAACACTTCCCAGGATGTGTTGTGGACTCGTTGACTGGCCCATCCCTGCACTGAGCCACTGGGTTGAGTTTTATTCTGGCAAACACTCTTTTCAGAAATACCTGACTCCAGAGCCACGGGAGGTGTCAGGGTTTGGTGCAAGAACCTGCACACCCGACGTGGCTGTGTGTCCTTCCCAGCCGTGAGAGTCATTTGAGGGGATTTGAGCTTTTGCTCGGAGGGTAAGAAACAACCCGAGGCTAATGGAGCTCCCAGGGCAGTGTCCTGCTGCCAGAGCTTTCCCTTACGTGGAGAGTGGTGTGGTCACTGTACCTGATGGCTGGGAGGAGGCTGGGCAGGGGCTGCTGGTCCCAGCTCCGTGTGTCTGCTGCCAGATGGGTCAGGAGACGTGGGAAGCTTCACTGAGGTGTGTTTCTTGGGAGGTGGAAATACGGTCTAAAGGAACATTTGTTTCATTGAAGCAAGGACTGATTGGTTTGTGATTAACAAAGCCTTGGCTTTCTGTATCTTCTGGAGACAGACATGAGCCTTGCTGTAAAGTCAAGTGTTTCTCTTATGCATCACATAAAGACAATCAATACTTATTTTCCAGGCCAGTTCTAGGAAATTATTTAGGCTTTTTGGCACTGCTGGGACTGGAGTGCCTGTGGTGTTCAAGGTCTCAGAGTTATCCCATACATCCAAGGGGAATTTGCACCTGGGGCTGAGCTTTGTGTGTCTCTGTTCCATCAATTTACAGTTTGGATGTGGTGGGAGTTAAGTTTCCCGTCTGAGAGCAGGTCCTGATGTACTCACCCCTCATCCCTTATGACACCAATTTTCCTACTGTCTGTAGTTTAATTGGTTTATCAAGACCTTTGCTATCGGTGTTCCTTTAGTCCTCTTTGACACACGTTTGTGTGGAGAATGAGCCATCGTCTGGCTCATCGTCTGACGTAAGAGAGCCAAGAAATAATTCAGCCCTAGGAGCATTTGCTTGTGATCGCGCCTGCTCTGCCGTCTGTCCCGCAGTCGTGCCCCGAGCAGGGTGTCTGTAAGGCCATCCTCAAACTGATGCTTTTGGGATCGACTCCTTTGTGCAGCAAGAGCTGGCAGGGTCACAGTTTTGGCACAGGGCCCGGATGGTTTTGTACCTGAGCAAAGGTCCTCAGTGCATGGAGAGATCGTGGTCGTGCCCAGAAAGAACAGCTCCAGGAATTGTGGAGCAGGAGGGAAAGGCCAGGGCTCTTCCAGAATGGCTGAGAACGCAAAGCAGGTGTGGGGAAAGGGGCAGGGAGTGTCTGTGACCCACACCATGAGCTCTGCGTGCTCCTCGTGCTTCTGCAAGGGCAGCAACGCCCTGAGCAGCCAGGCTGGGGTGGCTGCCCCAGGGTGGGGGAACCTGCTCTGGCTCCTCACTGGCATTCCCAGAGCTGAGGTAGAACACAGCAGCTCAGATGCCTTTTCTTCCTGTGAAGCAAAAAACCATCTCAAACGTTCATCTTTTCTTCCTCAGGCTGCAGATCAATGAAGTTTCTGTTTAAGCTGGAATGGATATTTCCCCTATAAATATTTCTAATTGTACTCAATGAATTAAATAAGTGATGACACATTTATTTTCCAACTCTAGGAAGGAAATTTTTTTCCAATATTAATATTCCAGTGTTCATAGAAGTGTTTATGCCAGAAGGGGCATTTTGTGCTGAAAGATTCTGATTAACCTAATTTTTTCCTCATTCTTACAACATAAAGAAGAATAATCCAATCCCATTATAGCCTGTGGTTTATTCTCCTGAGGAGCAAAACTAGTTTGTTTTGTCTTTAACTGAGGTGTGAAAGAATTAACCAGAGCAGTTGAGATGTGGACTAAGGTGTTTTACTTTTCAGAGTCTCTGGCACAGTGGAAACACTGAAGAAGTTCAATAATCTGTTCTTCCAACTGCATGCAGTTCTCAGAATACACTTGAGCTAAAAGCTCTGTGTAATGGTTTGGAAGTGAGTGGGTGGAATTAATCTAAAACATTGTGCAGAGGGACAGCTCTTCTCTCACATCGGGTTTATTTGGTTAAGGCTGAGTTAAGGTCCACCCTAACTGCCATAAGCTGCTGCCAAGGGTAGCCTCAAACACTTTCATGGAGTGGGAATTGTTCTTGCTTTTTAAAGTTAAGTAGGAAATGTCAATTACAGTCTGATCTCTCTTTAAAGACAAGAGTATGGGCAGTGAGTGTTGAACGAGACAGAGGCGAAGGTCTCACTGAGCAATGTGTGACAGAATGTATGGCTGGGAAAACTTTAACGTGTCCTGTAATCGTTGTGTCCCTAGATCAGGAAGTGTCCTGCACCACTGGAACGAGATCTATCATTTTGTGGAACACTTGGCCCGCAAGTTCATAAGGTAAGGAGGGCTGCAGGTCCCTGGGTGGCATCTGAGAGGGTGCCAGGGGCTCCCAGTCTCAGCATGTGCTGCTTCCCACTGGGGGCTCTGGTGGAGAAAGGGCTCTTGATGCTTTTCTCAGGTCTCCCATTGACTGCTCTTCCCTACGTTTCTGTTCTGTGGGAAATGGGGGGACAACAAGCCAATTCCATTTATTCTTGCCTGCCTTCTATGGATGAAACTGTATTTCTGTGGGAGAGGAATCCTCCTGTCTCTGAGCTGCTGCCCGAGGTGCAGACGTTTGGGGCTGCAGGGAGAGCCTGTGGCTGTAGCTTTCAGGCTCTGGATGAGGAATCCCTCGGGGTAGGGGATGGGATGTGTTGTGACAAACATCACGAGCCCTCCCTCATCTCCGTGGTGACATTTAAGCCTTTCTTGCTTTAGCAGTCCCAAGGCTGTGATGCAGGTGCTCTTCACATCTTTTACAAGCATTCCCCAAGGTTTCCCTCGACAAAGAAGGCCCAGGGCAAAATACATTTTCCTGCCTACTCGTGTCCTCTGTCCTGTGGAGTTGTAACTGGGATGGGAGAGTGTCCTGTGTGGTTGTGTTGCACACACAGCGAGCTCTGCTCTGGACCTCCAAATTAATTAACGTTTCTTCTCTCCTCCAGCCCTCAGCTGAGGATGTCCTTCATTGTTTTTTCAACTAGAGGGACAATCCTAATGAGGTTAACAGAAGACAGGTAAGAAGAGGTTTAAAGGTCAACAGCAGCTTTTGTGTTCTTGTAGCTTCCTTCGCCTCCCATGCTCAGTGATTTCCAGCCCCCTGGGAACGCTATTGTGGCACCTCTGTGCCTCTCAGTTTAATTGGTGGAGTCATGTGCCCGTTCTCACGCACTGGAATGCACTAAGGTTGTCTTCTTAATTTCAGCTTCTAAACGTCCTTCTGTCAGCTGTCAGGGTTTTAGCTCACACTGGTTTCGTTGAGGGAGTCTGCACTCCCCAGAGATTCAGGCTTTTGCCAGAGAGTCAGAGTCTCAGTGCCTGTGGAACATCCTCTGGGAGCTTCTTCTGCAAACAAATAGGTGAAACTCCCTTCCCAAAAAGCCAGGCTTGGAAGCCAGAGGTGACGCCCACACTCCTGGGGTAGAGGGGAACATGATTCCCTTGCAGGGCTGAAGGTGTCAGACAAACAGCATTTGGGATGGAGTGCAAGGGTGTGGATTTTTTGGCAATTACAGTTTGATTGCCTTGTTTGTGAAGCGTGTTCCTGCCACCCCCTTCCAGACCCCCAAGTTAATCCCAGTAAAATCTATGGGATGGGTTTTTTATTTTATTCTGACTTCCAAGGAGAGCTGGATGAGGTCCTTAAATCGCTCTCGCTTCCTCTGTTAACTTCATTGCCACGTGGAGCAAAAATATATGTACCACATGTGTAGGGTGTATAAGTCAGCATGTGTTTTACATATTGGATGTCTGAAATCACATACCAGAGCAGCTGCCATGGGGAGGAATCTGGCTGCCTTCCCACAGAGCACTGCACACACACACCAGCCTTGAAAACGTCCTGAAACCCCGCCAGCCTCAGCATCTCCTGCCACTTACTGCAGCAACAGGGATAAGGAGAATGAACTGTATTTATTTAAGCGGGTGCCAAAGGAAAACCTGTTCCCTGCCTCTTGCTGTGTCCCACCCTAGGAGCAAACCCCGTCGCAGAGATCTCCTTTCTGCTCAGGCTCTGAACTACGAGACTGAAATGCTTCCCGTGTGGAAATGTATTCCATATTTACCCAGCTGTCCCAGAAATGTTGGCCGGGAGCAGGATATTGCTATGGCATTAGTCTCACAGCCAGCTGAGTGCAGAGCTGCTGGGTTTTACTGGGCACTGACAAACAAGGGGTGTGCTCAGCTTTAGCTCACACTGGCCTCTCTCACCTGGGAAACTGGAGAGTGGGAGAACTTCCCCTGCCTCGTCCCTGCCTCTGTGTGGTGTTTCAGCATCTGGATGTGAGGGTTGAGGGTGCTGAGCATTGCTTTTGGGAAAGCTCTGTGCATCTAAGAGGACAGGATTGACGTATTTTAAAGGCTTTTGCTGCGTATTTTAAAATTTCAGTGTTTACCTCTGAAAAACAGTTTTGATCGCAGGAAATGCTCAGTTTTATATCCAGCTTTGGCTTGGTATGTGCATGGATGGCTGAGAGAAGGAACCTTGTAGCAGTGTCTAACTAGTCTGGGATATCACAGAATGGGTTCTTGAAAGTTTGAGAATTCAGCCCTTGGCAAAAGCAGCCAGTCTTTGCTCCCCGAGGAGTTAGTGCTGTGCAGGCTGAGCAATGTCAATGCCCTGCTGCAATCAGCCTCAAAATGTGAGCTCTGAGCATGTGATCACAGAATCTGGGCTTTCTGAAGTGGTTAAAAAATGCAGAGACAAAGCTGACTTCTGGCCCTGCCTGCAGTGACTTCATCCCTTTCCCATGGAGATTGTGCAGTTTGCTCAGATAACCCCAGACACTCCAGGGTTTTATCTTGCTTTAAAGACTCCTGGGCTGTGCTTGCCTTCCAATCTGCCCCTCAGTGGAACAACAAATGACTGTCCACCCCACAGAGCCAGCAGCTGAGCTGTCACTGTGCCTGGCACTCCTGAAAAGAATTAAAACACATACCCTGACTCACAATAAGCCACTGGGAGAGGCTTCAGTCTTCAAGTCAGTTTGACCAGGAACTGAAGATGCAGCGTCCCCATAAACTGGAGCTGCCAGGATGGTCTGAGAGTGACATTTTTGGTGGCTGATGATGTTTGTACACTCAAGTCAGCAAACGTGTGAGGAAAGTGAGTCGGGTGCAAGTCAGCTGCTGAGGTCTGACCAGGGAATACTTATTTAGGAAGAAATGTATGAAAGGTGTGGATATTGACCTCGGAGATGGTGCTGTTGTGATGCTTTCCCCGGGCTGCGGGAACACCGGGAGCACAACTGCTCCGTGTTCCACATCCTTAGAGAGGTAAACCTTCATCCTTAGAGAGTAAACACTGGGTTAACTCTCTTTCCCACCTCTCTGTGCTGGCTGTGCCATGCACACCTTCACCTGGCTGCCAGGGCATCCTGGTGGCTTTGCTGCTGGATCTAACAGAGTGCCTGCCTTCATTCCAGGGAGCAGATCCGCCAGGGCCTGGAGGAGCTGCAGAAGGTGCTGCCGGGAGGGGACACGTACATGCACGAAGGATTTGAGAGGGTAACTGGTGCAGGCTCTGTGCCCGAGTTCCTCAGGAGCTGTAGAACACACGGGGCTGGTTAGAGACTCTCTGGTGGGTGGGGAGCTGTCAGTCCTACCCTGCAGTCCTGGGAGAGTGGGGCGAGGCCACAGCTCACACCTGGGGTGGCCAGGTAAGTGCAGATGTTATTGCCTGCTCTGATCTTCTCCTTCTGGGTGAATTTTTTACATATTTTACAAGCTCAGGAGTTCTCTAAACCTGAACTCCAGTACTCCCTCCCACCTCTGTCCTGCGTGGGTATTTGGGAGGATTTTGAGCTGTCTGCCTATTGAAAGTTCTGCCCCATCACTGAGATGTGAACACACAGCAGAGACTCAGCTGACAGAGCTGTTGGTTTATTTGCAGTTGGAATAGTTGATCTGGAGGTGCTGGGGAATATTTAGCATTGGGCCCAGGATGTTTCTCAAGGATGAAAGTGGATAGGATTTCCAGAGAGAATAGTGGGAGACAACACTGGGGTTGGTTTCACTGATAAGAGCTGGCAGGAATGCAATCAGAGCCCTGCTCTGTGACACCCCCACTGCCACTGTCCCTCCCCTTCTGGTGCACGGGTAGATGTTCACAAGGTCTCATATTTGATCTATTGCTAATAATCTTCTGATTTAATTTCAGGCAAGTGAACAGATTTACTACGAAAATGTTCACGGTGAGAGACTTTCTCAATCCATTGAATGTTTTTTTCTCTTCCTTTTGACTGATAACTTTAACAGATTTGAAATGCAGCTTCGCTCTGGGAAGGGTGGGGGTGTCTTCTATTCTTGCAGGAATGTGGTGCTAGTCAGGGTAGTATTCCTGAGAGGGACAAGGAACAAGTGGAGCTTTAAGGAGCTGGAATTAAAGTGTTTCAGGCCAAAAGTGAGAAGCCAGGCTGGCTGCAGGTGCCCACCCTCACCAAAACTCTCTGGTACCTTACTTTTTCTTCTTCCTTCTGAAACACAAACACATGGAGAAGCTGTTAGGTAAAAGATTTTTTAACCATCAATTATTAAAACCAGCAGTAAGTGCAGGCAACTGGAAAAATGTTTGTCCTTTCCTTCCCTGTAATTGATGTAAAAACTTTCTGGTTTGGAAGGGAAGGCTGCAAGGTTTAATGATGTTCCTGAAACATTACTTAGGAATCCTGAAGATTTTAGGCACTTTTCCCACTATCAATGTTTAAATCCCAATTGAGCCTTTTATCACAAGCTGAAAAAACCCCTCTGCATCTGTTGAATTGGCACCATTAATAAAATCAGGAGCTAACTAGAAACAAATTGCATTGGGTTTTTGATGGCTGCAGCCTCATTGACTGGTCTGAAATACCACCACAGTTCTGCCCTTTAGGTGTGCTCACAGGCAGGATGTTCTCTGAGGTGATTTAACAAACACAACCCCAGCCAAGGGACTAAAGAGGTTTGTGTGTTCAGGTTACAGAACTGCCAGTGTCATCATTGCATTGACAGATGGAGAGCTCCACGAAGATCTATTTTTCTACTCAGAGAGGGAGGTAAGTGACTTACACATTTGTAGTCAGGGAGACAGTGAAATGTCTGGGCTTGCTGCTGTGAATGCAAAGATAAGAAAAACCTTTTTCTCCAGTGAGAAAACTCCACTTTGGAGTGCACTTTTGGTGCTCTGCAGACAGAATCTGAAGGATAACCATTAGCAGCAGCAGCCTCTGACTCATCACCAGCTGAGCCTGTTCATGGGAAAGGAGAGGGGTTAAAACTTCCACTTAAAAATAAACATCAGAAGAAGGAATTGTTCACAGCTGAGAAGTTTCAGTATTTACTGGAGTGCTCTGGGAAATGCTGAATATTCTCACTTTCACTTTTTTTCTCCCACAAAAAGTAACAACTGAGGAAAGAGGATGGCTTCTGTCACATCAGAAAATCTTTCAGATCAACCAATCAGACATTTCCACAAATATTTCCAAGATTCAAGCACGTATTCTCGACATCCCCTTTACATTAGTGAACTCTGCAGAATGCCAGCTTAGCACTGGGGTGAGCACTGACAGCTTTGCTGCAGAATGTTCCTGCTGCTGTCCTTTGGACAGTCCTCCCTGAAGAGATGAGCAATTGGCACCTGCCAGTCAAACAAACCAGGATGACCTAAACTTGGAAGTTGGTATTTCTGAGTGAATTTGCTATGGACAGAATTTTTCCTCTCAGCCTGTCCAAAGTGCAGCATTAAATCCAATAATAACAAAAAGAATGGGTTTGTAGAGTAAAACCAATATTGCTCCAGCAAACGTCCTGAGTCTACAGTACTCCTCCTTACGGTTCATCTCTTCTTATTTCCCCTCTGAAATAAAAAATCCACAAGAAAAACAAGTTTGTTTTTAGAGGTGAATGAACAAGTTGAAAGGTCAGAAGTGTTATATTTGTTTTGGTTTGGGAAGGAGCAGTTATGGGCTGGTAGAAGGGGATCCTGAACTCGGCACTTACACTGTGAGTTGCTGCAGTTGTTTGGGTTGAAGCTTCCCAGAGTAAAACTGGAAAGATGCTTTTCTGCTAAAAAGCACTGTGCTGTTGAACAACTTGCATTGCTAGTCTTCCCATACAATCTAAGAATCTAATCTCTTCTGGGAAGGAGTTTTCAGTCAGCTCAGGTGTTCTTGTTCCATTGAAGTACAATTAAATGACTAAATTCACACTTGGGCATTTGGAGCAGTTGCCTTTGGAACGGTAAATGCAACTTCAATGAAACAGTCTGGGAAAATCAAACCTGGGGATGCTCTCCCTTTAGTTAAGGATGCTGTGCAAGCACTGGGAGTGATGCAGTTTTAGTGCAGGTGGAATGCAGTCTCTCACCTCTGGATATCACAAGGCCAGGCACACCTGTCTGAAACAGAAAACACAAAAGCATTTCAGGTTACTGTTATACTGGGATGTGCCCTAAATGATGAAGAGAAAATTGATTTAGCCTGTCTGACATCTTGTGGGAAGCTGGAGGAGCTAGAAAGGTGAAGTAATTAGGTTTTAAAAATCCACCAAAATACCCTGGGAGTTGCTTTACTAAACAATAGCAACTCTAGCAGCAGATAAAACCTGGTTTTACAGAATCAGGGAGGAAAACTTTTCAAGTCCTCTTTTGATAAGCTCCCCCTTTGCTCATTACAGAGAGGGAGTGAATTTGTGGTTGAGAGCTTTCAGGAAGCTGCATCCCATCCCGTTGGTAACCTTGTCCTGCCTCCTCTCCCCATTCCAGGCCAATCGCTCGCGGGACCTGGGAGCCACCGTCTACTGTGTGGGTGTGAAAGACTTCAACGAGACCCAGGTGAGGGGGCCTCGTGGTGCCCGGGTGCTTGGCAGAGCTTGGGCAGGGGCACACGCCCCGAATCCTTCTCCAGGGGTTCTCCTCTCCTTCTGTTGCCTGTCTGAAGTGACCGCCTGACGTGGCTGGGTCTGGGTGTTGGCTTTAGGTCCCTTTGTCTGAACCTCCAGATGTGCAGAGCTGCTCCTCTGCCTGCCCCAGGTGCTCTTGCTAATGCTGGAGAAAAGCAGGGGAAAGACACAGGAAGGACAGCAAATTGTCTGGCCTGAGCTGGAGGCAGGAAGAAGTTGTGGGGATGTTTCTCCCCATAAAACTGAAGTATGGCCATATAACACTTCAGTTTCAGTGCAGATTTTCTTTCAGAGGAAAACTATGCTGTAAAAAGCAAAAATTCATTAGTGACAAACATTTTACATGGTTTTGTCTGACTTCTGAATTTATCACATGAATGTTGGTGTGTCCATGAATTATATTTCACACAGTAACAGCTGACATTTTTCTAATGTGAGTGAAGCACTTGCACAGCCCCATTGCACACAAGAGGAGCCTGAAAGACTTTTTCCACATTTTCAACTTTCAGAAAAGGAGTCAAACCACACTTGGTTTAAAACAGTCTCCCTTGAATCAAACCCAGAGACTGGTGTAACCCAGAGTAAGTCACAGAAAAAGCAAAGAGGGAATAAAAATGGCACAGAGACCAGACCTAAAGCAGCAGACCTCAGACAGCTGCTCCTTGAAGGCATTTAGATGGCGAAAAAATTAATTGGAATTAGATGGCTGTGTCTGAAGCCCCAGAATGGACGAGGAGGAAGAATGAACTGAGGGAGCTGTAAACATCCAGCTTTGTACAGCAGCTTCTGCAGCTCCCAGCCAGCAAAGAGCTGCTTTCCTGCCCCTCCTGGAGCAGCAGGGCACAGCTGCCCCAGGCTGGCTCTGGACGCAGGGCAGGGGCTGGAGATCCGGGGTTCTGAGTGCCGGGAGCTGGGCAGGGGCAGCCGGGGGGCTTGGGGAGGAATGTGGGGCTGCTGGGCTGGTGGTGGCCCTGCCAGGGGAGAGTTACTGGAACAAACCTTGGCCCTGCAGCGCTCAGAGTGAGCCTGCTCCAGCAGAGGCATGGAGAGCTCATTACTGCCGAGCTGGGCTGCAATCCCTGCCTTAAGCCTTAACCCTTGGCGTGCTCCTGGCAACTGAACCTGCACACAGCCCTTTGCAGGCGCTGTCCTGCCTCCCCTCAACTCACCACCACCCCAGGAAGGGCCCTCTTCCTCACCATGGAGGTTTCTGAATGCTCCTCTGAGACCTTCCAACCTCCCCTCCGAAAACAGCTCCTGTTATCTACCTGCTTCCTTCTTTTTGGCTCTGATGCTTGAACGTGGGACCTGTAGTCAAATCTCAGTCCTGACAGGAAAGGTGAATCAGGCCTGTATCTCCACGTGGGATATAATTTCAAGGAATCGTGGAAGAATTAAGGTTGGAAAAAACCTCCATGATTATAGGGTCCAACCTTTTTTGGGTGCAACCTTTGCCCTGAAGATCATTAGACCCTGGGCACCAGAGAAAGCCACGTTCTGTCCTGTCTCCAAGTCCTTTCTGATCCCTGATACAGAGCTTTATAAAGTCAATCAGGCTAATGAGAGAAACTCTTTACTGCTTAATAAACCATAATACAGTGGCAATCCACAGAGAGTGGTTGAGTATTTGAGGGTTTTATTTGCCAGCGAATTAATCTGGAGAAGTCCTAATTTGCTGCCTGCTGGCTAATTGATCTCGTTCTTTGCATTTCTGTTTTATTTGCTCTCTGCACTGTGTCAGCTGGCCCGGATTGCTGACAGCAAAGATCACGTCTTCCCGGTGAATGATGGGTTTGAAGCCCTGCAGGGGATCATAGACTCTGTGAGTATTTTCACTCGGGTGTTTGCACTTGTGGTGTTAAGCACAGCTCAAGGCTGGGTCTTCCTGTATTCATAAGAACCTACTGAAAAATCAGCGAATCATTTAGTGCAAAGGAACCACCCTTGCTTTGTACTAAAATGATGCTTCAAGGTTGAGTTTACCAATAGGTCCCTAGGTCTCCCTATTCCCAGTGACTGGAACTTTCTGCAGGGATTGGGTGCAGCAGAGAAGAGCTGGCCCACTTCAGTGGCTGGGCTGATTTGTTGCTTCCCGTGGCTACAAAGGATGGGAAATCTGTCTGGGCCCCCATGTTCTCATTTTGGTGCAGGCTGCTTGGGTGACAAAACCCAGATGAAAGCTGCAGGGTGGAGCTGGGGAGGGGGGATTCGCTGGGGGGCTCAGATTTCTCTGTTTGCAGTGGTTACACACTATTTGGACAATGCAATTCCAAGCAAAACCATTCCCTCAGCACAGGCTCAATTTTCCCTGGTGCTCTTGCATGGATGTGGAATACAATCCCTGGCTTATTGGTTTTCCTGGCACTGTCTGAGCGTGGATCTACTGCCTCAGCTCTCTTGGACCATCAGGTGCTGCATGTCACTTAAGAAAGCAACAAAACAACAAAAAAGCAATAGTTTGCTTCCCAGCCCTGAGTTCCCTTTGCAGCTGTTTTTAATGAATTCCAGCAGCAGCTCTGACTCCCCTTCCAGTTGTACTGAACAGAGTGTGAAGGCTTTAGCCTCCAGGCACCCAGTCAAGAACTGCTCCAGCTGACTGGTGCAAGATTTCCCAGCCTGGGAAGGAGGGTCACCGGGAAGTGCAGTTGTGCAGTGATGAGTCTGTGACCTGAGCACTTGCACTGGAGCAAAGTCATTGCAGTAGCCTGGGGAGAAGGGAAGTGGTTTTGTGTGTGAAAGGAATGACAAGGAGGACATTAATCACTCCAGAGAATAACAAACGATCTGCAGATTCCTGTTCTAGCTGGAAAATCAGGTCCTTCTTTCCTACTTTTCTCATCCTTGCCAAAAGCACCCCTCTGCTGGAGCAGACAAAGCCTCTGTGGTCACAGCATTAATGGTGAAAGGGCCCTGGCACCTGGAAAATCCTTTCAGTTCCTTTGTCAGAGTTGGCCCAGCAAGGCTCAGCCACGTGGGGAGGGGATGATCAGGCTGCCACTGCTGGCTGGGGTCACAGGCAAAGGAGAGAGCCAGTGATGAGCCTGGGGAGATCAGGGACTGAACTCTGGAGATGTGAAGAGCTCGGTTAGTGTGGGTCTGCAGGGGTTTGGTGTGAGCTGCCCTGACTTTCCCCTCCTGCCCTGTCCTGAGTGGGTCTTTCTCGACCCTCTGTGTGTGCAGAGGTGGTGGGCTTGGAATTCCCTCTGGAATAAGGAAGAGGGTGGGAGCTGGGAGTGGTGGAGCTCAGGGCTGGCTCAGCTGAGCCCCTGGATCTGCTGAGCAAAGATGTTCAGGGTGGTGGGGCTGGGAATGTTTCCGAGCACCTGCCCTTCCTTTTCTGTGGGAGCCAGAGAGTTTGGAGAGAGCAGCTGCAGGGAGATCTGCTCCCGGCGTTGCAGGAGGGATTGTCTCCTCCAAGCACCACCAAGCCCTGGAGACAGTGTTGAACTAAAAGGAAAATCCAGCCCCACACTGAGGTCATGCTCAAAAACACAATTCTTAAACTGGGAGCTGAGGGTGTTCAGTGCACTCTGGGGTATGGTCCCTTCTCTCCCATGAGTTCCAATGTGACTTTTTTATTAAGCAAATCAATTTCTTTTTCTTCCTCGTCATGCAAAAGCCACTGCTAAAACTCCAGCTTCCCCCTGGTAATGATTGAGTGGTTTGAGTTTGTCAGGAGGGAACAATCTGGAGCAGAAGCAGATTTGACTGATTGCTGCAGGCTGGGAAACTAATGGAAGGAACTGAATTATTTTATTAAATTTTCTTTTGCTATGAAAACTTTCTGCAGATCAATTTAAAGCAAACGAAGCAAGTCTTAGAAGAAAACCTGAAATTCATCTTTGTCTCCTGCCCAGTATGGTTTTGGTAGGCGTGCTGGAGGCAGGGAACATGAAGCAATGTGAGAGTCAGGATGGGATCCTGTCATCACCTTGCTTTGAGCCTGTACCAGGAGCTGACTGAGGAGCAGTTCTTGGAACAGGGAAACTCCCTGATCCTTGCCATGTGTTAAACCATGGCACCAGCCTGGAACTCCTCTCAGATCGTGGGTCCCTCAGCAAGGGGTCTGAGAGCTGCAGGAAGCCTCAGGAAGCTTTCGTGATGGATGAGAAATGAAGTAGCACGAAGTAGCCTGTGGGACTGTCTCCCATCTGTATGAATTGCACAAATGGCTCATCCTTTCCAGTTTAATTTCTGCATGCTCCTTTTGGATCCTCTTGCAGTGGTGTTCAGCTACTCTGTGTTTTCCAGGTCCTGCCTCAGCTCTTAGGACCAATGCAGCAGCTCAGAATTAATGTGGCAGTTCAAGGTGCTCCTTCACCCCGGGAAGTTTTAGCTTGGGAATACACTGAATAACACCAATGTTTCCTGGGGCAAACTGCAGTGCTGGAAATGTGCAGTGTGGGGACTCTGCAGAGAACTCGGTGTGAGCATCAGTGAGCGCTGTGAGGAATGTGGGCACGGCTTTATGTGCCCATCCTGAGCTGTCTGTTCAAGCCCCACTGGCAGATGAGGAACTGCAGATTCCCTGGTGCAGAGAGAGGGGTGAGACCCCCTGAGTGGGGACAGGATGAGAGAAAGTTAATTCCAAACACATCCTGTAAGTGCAGATTCCATAATGGACACAGACCATGAGTATCAGCTGATAACCCCGAGCCCCAGCTGCACAGTGTTTCTTGTTAATTTTAATGGTGTATGATCAGTTTCTTCTTCTTTCTTCCCCCAAATGCATCTTTAAGAAGGACTTAAACGTATTTATTTTACTTAGCTCATGTAGATATTGTTGGGCAGGAAACACTTCATAAATAAATGGCTGTTTTGTAATTGTCAACAGACTCTGGTGTCCAGTGACTGAACAGAGATTGCTAATGAGCACCTGGCATCGTCTGCAGGTCATTCCCTCTAACACTAATCAGGCAGTAACCTTCCATTACACTTCAGCATCCTGCTTGCTAATTAGAAGTCCCAAATTTGGTGAAAAGAATGTATACGGAATATGCAGCGGCTGGGGTGACAGGATCTGGCTGTGTGCTCATTGGGAGCAGAATATCAAGTGAAAGCTGCAGAGTTTCGCTCCCCTTCTTCCCTTTCCTTAAAAGGGCCCAGTGACCTGCTGGGCCTCTCCTGGCAGAAAGGTAAATCAGAGATTTATTTACATGGAGATTGCATCACCACCCTTCCATGAGATTTGCTTCCCTGGGATGCCAGACCTCGGGGATGAGCTGCACCTCCAGCCCACCAAGGCTGTGCACTCAGAAGATGACAGATCTGATGAACTCCACAATGAAGATGTTGAATGCTTTTTGAATGTATTTTTTAATGAGGAAGAGACATAATGGATTTTTTTTGTAATAGTTCTTCTGCTTTTTGCAGTAATTCTGCCTGATGTTCACTTTAAGTTAGGGTGTGTGCTTGGAGCATTGGAAACTTAATCTAAATCAAAATAAATATTGCAATTGGCACTGTAAAAGTGTTTAAGGCCAGTTTTTAATAGTCATGTAAAGGGATTAAACTGGACTGGGACATCTGCATCATCTGAGACACCTGCTGTTCCCCCATCCGAGCTGCCTTACAGCAGAGTGTTTGCAGATAGCTGAGTTGAAATCATGAATCTCAAATTTAACCATGTGAGGTTTTACTTCGTTAAAAAAAGTATTGATTGTATTTTACATTCTTTCTGGTTTTCCTTATTCTATTTTAAATTCTTCTAGTCCTTCTCAGTTCTGTTCTCAACTGTTGACTTTCTCTTTTTTTCCACTCGACAGTTCCTGTAAAACCTTGTTCCTGCAAATCTTCTCTCTCCTCACCTGTCAGGCTGCCACCAGCTCAGACCGTCCTGCCTCCTTCAGCCCCTTGGTACTTTCAGCCCTGCCTTCCGAGTAACTCAAACTTCTGTTTAAATGTTTTTAAATACAAAGCCTGGCTCCATGAGTAGCTTTTGCAATTAGGTATCTGAGGCAGGGAGCTGTGATTGTGGAGAAAAAAAGAAAAGTTATCTTTTTCTTTCAGAATTCATTGTATTGGTTGCTGTTCATCCTTACAGATGTTTCAATTTAAGTTGGGAAAATAGTTTTCATGTTGGGTTTGAGTCATCAAATGGTGCTTGGCTGACATTTTCTTGCCTCTTGGAGCTGACCTGAATTTTGGTCAGTGTTGCCTCGTGCAGGGGCTGAACCCCCGGGCTCTCGGTGCTGCTGTGCTGGGGTGCCAGGCACTGGCACAGCCCTGGCTGGGCACTGAGGAGCTGGAGCTGGAGCTGGAGCTGGAGCTGGCTGCAGGGCAGGGCAGAGGCTGCTGCATGCAGGGAGCAGCCTGAGGACCCTCAGCCCCTTGGGGCAGCGCAGTGTCCGGCCCCAGCTCCTCCTGCCCTGTGAGTGCCCAGCTCCAGCTCCTGCCCTGTGAGTGCCCAGCCAAGCCCGGGGCCAGAGCATTTGTGCAAATCCCTGCACACAAAGTGCTTAAAGCCAAGGACAGCCCTTCCAGAGCCACACTGCTGCCTTTGGGACTGACTTAAAGGGGGAATTGTCTGCTTGGTCTGAGGTCCAGGAGCAGTTCTGAGGGTGCTCTCAGGGGAGCTTGCATAAATCAGGTTAAAAACAGAAGTCGTAGCCCCTTGGTGAGAGCTCTCCTTGGGTGAGAGCTGAGAAGTGGCTCCGGAGGTATTTCTGGGATGTTTTAGTGCAAAGCTAAACACTTTGGCTTAAACTTGTGATGTTTTATTTGGAGTTTTGGGTCCAGAATAACTCTGGAGGGGGAGGTGTGGCTGCAAAGGGAGGACAGGGACATTGCCTCCACAGCCCTTCTGAGCGCCCTGTAGGGGTGCAGAATCCTGGGCACAAAGCCAAGATTGTCCTGGGACAGTGGAGAGCCTGGCATCCCTCACCTTCCACCCCAGGCACAGCTCAAGGAGGGCAGTGACACCTGGTCGGGTGGTTTGGAGTGGAAAGCTGAGAGCTGTAATTATGCCACGAATGCAAAATGCCCCGATGAGTTAAATGTCTACGTGAGAACAGTGCCCTCCCTCACCTTTCACATCTCTGTTGCTATGGAAACAAGGCTGAGGCACTTGGTGACATTTTGTCTCTTTTAGATTTTGAAGAAGTCCTGTATAGAAATCCTGGCAGCAGAGCCTTCCAGCATCTGTGCAGGGGGTAAGTATGAATGAGGCCACGGTTCTTCAGGTTGCCTAAAATACAATTTTCAGTTCATCTCTAATTGCTGGAGAGTGCAAAATTCACTAATTACCTGGGGCTAAATATTTCACACTTTTTGGGGGGTGAATTTCTTTCTCACCTTAGGGTAGTTTGCACATGTCCCATTTCTGCCAAGTGATTAAATGGGATTTTCTTACAGAAAAGGCCTGAATTCAGAACTTTTGCATAAATATTCTTCTGTCAAACCACTCTGTCTCACTCAGGCTGGGCCAGATTTGAAGTAGATGCGCTGCACTTAAAAATACATTTACATACTTATTCAAGTGATAAACAATGATGCTTATAGAATGTCATGGGCCAGAAGATGACTTCTAATCACCATTTATAACCATCTTTAACACTTTCTAAATGCTTTGATCTCATCACTGCCATTCATTGTGCCTTAATGGGGAGACAGGGGTAGGAACAGCTGTGCCCAGCAGAGCAGCTGGGAGGAAATGCAGAGGGGTTTATAAAAACTGTTTGCATCAGAATTTGGCCAGTACTTCACAAGAGGAGCAATCCTTGGAAAATGCCAGCAGTTATTTGGATCCTCAGTTCAGGCCCTCGTCTCCAAGTTTGGGCAAATAGTCCCTTGCTCTTGGACTGCAGTAATTTAACACTTGGGACTTTGAGGCTGATGAAAGTACCATTGACTGCACAAATTATGTGCATTGGTGTCCTTAAAACCCATGTTTGCAGGTACAGCTGTGACACCTCGTGTTTTCATGTTTCCCTGCACATCCTTGAGGAATGGTGGCAGTTTTTTCCATTTTCTGTTTGCAAGGAGCAAACCTGAGGGTTTACCTGGGAGATCTCCATGTTACCACTCCTGCACGTGTCCAGGACACTGCAGGGATGAATTTCAGCAGTGGCATCACTGAGAAATGGCAGTTTTTGGATGATTTGGCTGTGCAGGGGCGCTGGGCTGTTCAGTCCAGCCCCAAGCAGAGCCAGGGTCCCCGTGGCCCTGCTGGTATCACTGAAATTCTGTTCTTTGTACTTGAACTCTCATCCCCTAGAGCTTGAGAATTCTGTGATTTCTCTTGAATATTCACCAGAACAGAGCTCTTGTGCACTTCCCAAATGCTCTCCCACAGCACTCAGTGGGCCTGGAGCAGCTTCCCTGGATGTGCTGGGATGATTTGCAACTTGGCTGTAAGCGAGTGGGACCTGGAAGGAAGCCCAGATTCCAGAGCAAATCTGCTTTTCTTGACAAGTACAGTGTGTGGGTCCTCTCGGGAGATGGGGACTGTAAAATGCAAAGGGGAAAAATCTGAACCTGCAAAAACGAGGTTCCCTGTTGCTCCTGGGGATTTTAAATCCAGGGTGGTGTCCCTGGTGCGCTGAGGTTGCTCCTGGGTTGTCCTGGACAATTTCGTGTTCAAATCACATTCCCCAGCCAAACTCCAGTGGGGATGAGCTGAGTGCCTCTCCCAGAGAGTCACAGGAGTTGTGGGGGCTGCTTCCTTTGCAGTTACCTGGGAAAGGAACACCTAAACTTCTCCCAGTTATCTGTCACTAGAAGATTTTTTGCCTTTCCATGGAATGATACTTCTGCCTTTCTTCACCCAAAACTTTCTGCCATTTAAAATGGACACTGGGAGAGGGAAAAGCTCAGTGTCCTTGAAGCTTCATGTTCCCACTGCAGGCCAGTTAAAGTGTGTCTGTGGTGAATTGTTTCCTGCTTCTAAAAATTCAAGTTGAAATAGGGTAGGGAGAGTGTGGAAGTTACATTTTGAACAGTTTTTAAACTAAATTGTTAAACTGCCAATTTTAGCAGTTGAAAACCCGTGAGATGTGCCTTGTCTAAATGCCCATCCCTGCCTGGCTCCGCACATTAATAACCCAGTGCCTGTTTTTGCAGAGTCCTTCCAGGTGGTGGTGAGGGGAAATGGCTTTCGCCACGCCCGCAACGTGGACCGGGTGCTCTGCAGCTTCAGGATCAACGACACAGTCACCCTCAGTAAGCTCCTTGGCTTTGCTTTGTTTTCCTTTCTGACTCTGCACTGGCAGGCATTTGGATCTTCAAACACGTTGATTGTGAAAGCGGTAACTGTGGGATGAGGAGCTTTTGATTTGCAGAATGCAGAAGGGATGATTTTTTAAGAGGCAGATTGCTGGAGGCACTGTGTGCTGGGCCAGTGTGTGAGCAGAGGGGGATGAAAATGCAGAAGGCAAAGAACCTCGCTGCAAAGAGCATCCCTCAGTGTCCTGCTGGGCTGTGAGCAGGGGGATCAGGGGTGTTTCTCCCTTCCCCTGTGTTTTGGGGTGCTCAGGGGGGCTGCTCATGGAGCTCTACACTCCCTGCAGGTGCAGGCTGTGCTGGAGCAGTGGCTCAGGCATTGCTGTGCTGCTGGGGGAAACTGGAAAGTTCCCTCTGCAGTTCCCCCAGCAGAACTGAGGTAAGAGAAACAAATGGTCCCCTCAGAGCCTGGGCTCTTTGTGACGTGCACTGGGAGCCACTGAGCTGGCAGGACTGAGGACCACACTGATTTCTTCTGACCCTTATGGGAAACCAGATAAGTCACAGCTGACAGCACCAGTGACAGCAGAATTCATCCTTCCTAACACGGCGTTGGTTCAGAAAATGCCTGATTATTTTCAAGGCAGTCCAGACCCTGTTCAGTATAAAACAAATGCATTAATTAGCTCCAAAAAGTGGAAATCTGACAGCTCAGTGTGTTCTGAGCATCTGTGTAACTTGTTCTTTGGAGCAGGGGGAGTTTGCTGAGGCTGCTTGCCCCGTGTGGGATGTCAGTGAGCCCGGGGCAGGTGTGGGACGGTTCTGCTCCTTCGGTGCCTCCTCCAACAGGCAGGTTCTGGACTTGCCAGCTCCTGAGTCACCGAGCAGAAAGTCTGGCTGGCCGTGGTTCACATTTGCTTAATTGAGATGTGGTCAGTGCTGAGGACGTGAGGAGCAGGAGCTGGAGGGCTCTGGAGCAGGCCACTCGTTCCTGGAAGGCTTTCACAGAGCTGGGAATGCCACCCACCAGCTTCCCCCTGCTCAGGGTGCTGTCTGGGAGACACCAACACAGGGGACCTGTGTGAGGGTGTCCGCATCCCAAACACTGTCACCTGCTGCTGAGGGGAGCAGGAGGAATCCTTGCTCTCTCTGTGCTGGTCCAGCCCAGTCATCTTTTATGGTGTCGGTCATCACAATCTCATCGTCGCTTTCAGGAAAGATCTGTTTATCTTCATGCAGCCCCTGGGCTTTCTGAATTTGAAGCTATCTTCCTGTGTCCAGAAAATGGCTGTGGAGAATGAGGATAGAGGCCAAACCCGTCTCCTGCCCTCTGACCTGATGCATTCACGGTGTCCTGAATGGATGCAGAGGTGAAGAGTGAGCTCCCTGCACCAGGACCTCTCCGGGTGTTCTTCACAGCCCAGGGTTGTTTGGAGCTGTGATGTGGCAGGAAAAGGCCACAAACCCAAATGCTGGGTTCATCACCTCCCTGACTGAGGCAGCTCAGCAGTTCCCAAAGCCAGGTCTCTCCAGGTGGGAGCTGGCACAGCTCTGTTGGGTTTGAGTTGCTCTGCGGGAGATCCCAGACCCTGCAGCCCCTGCCTGCTGCTCCCAACTCAAACAGCCCGGAGAGAACTGAACCAGGATTTTATGGAAACCTCATGGAGGTTTGGATAGCTCAGCTGCCTTTGTTTGCCTGAAACCTCTCTGCCTCCGATTGTATCAGGGAGGGAGGTATTTTTAAAGATAACATTAAGCCAACAGTTCCTGAAACCTTAAATTATCCCAGATGAGATGTAGTGAGCACGGCTAGGACATGCTGAGGTTAAAGGCATGAGCTAATGGGGTTTTATTGGGATTATTGGCAGGGAAAAGTGGCAGGTGAAGAGAGCATCGACTCATAACGTTCATAGTTATGGGATAAAAAAAAAAAAGGAACATCTGTAGAAACCATGAGGAATATTTGGCTGAGCAGAGCTGTAATCAGATGCATGTTCAGCAGCAGGGTGTTCCTGCCAGCAGCAGGACCTGGGAGAATTGCTTTCAGCCTGCACAGAGTTAAAAGTAATTATCCAGTGCAGTGACTTATGGCTGCTCTGTGGTGCTAAAATGTCTGTGTCTGCCCAGATTGTGCAGGAGCCAGCAGAGATAGCTCTGGGCAGAGAGGTTGAGCTCTGTCCTAAGCAATTCACAGCTGAATAGAGAGATTAAAGGTTGGTGAAGGAGCAGGCACCACAGCAGGGCTGGGGCTGGGTCTGCTGCACTCAGTGAACGCTCTGGATGCTTGGCCAAACCCCCTCCTTGGCACAAACTGGCCTGGATTTTCTTTATTCAGACAGACACTGGGAGCAGGACAGTGCCAGGTGTCTGCAGAGCGTGGGATGATGGGGACGGGATCCCCAGACTGCCCAATAAATGTCTCCTAAACATGGTCTCCTGTTTTTAAAGCCTAGCAGATTGCTCCATTTCCCCCATCTCTCATTTCTCCTGGCAGCACAGCACTTTTCCTGTGACATCCTCTTCACTTTCTTGCAGCCTTGCCACTCTTAGCACGGGAATATTTTGCTTTGCAGTTCCAGTCTCTAACCCCTGATTTCCCTGCCTGATCATGTCACTGCAACCCACCTCCGAATCTTTTTATTTCCTAATAGCAGCTTTTCTCCTTCCACTCTGGTACTAGAGAATGTCCCCCTCTGTACCAACTCCCTCGGGTGTCCTGGGGTGTGACATTTATGAGGGACACAATCCATGCCTCCAATATTTCCGAGGTGAGAACATGCACCAGGGTGAGCTTGGCCTCCCATTTCGAAGGGTGGCTGAAGCCACTGCTTGTCAAAGAATACGAAGAAGGAAGAGATGTTTGTACTTCCCTGAAATGCCGCCCTGGCCTCCAACAAATTGCAGTGTCAGAACTTTTAACCCAGGCTCCTGTGCCTTTGCCTGCAGCAGGTCCCTGCAGTGGGATTTGTGCCGAGTGAGAGCAGGGCCCATGTGCAGGGTGGGAGCTCTGCCAGGCTCCCCCAGCGCTCCAGGTGCTGCTGGGCACCAGGGTGGTCTCTGTGTGACACCAGTGGAGAGCTGAGGGTGACAGCTCTGGGGCTGGGCTGGCCCAGGGCTCCTGCCCGAGGGAGGGACCCTGTGATGGTGCTGCTCCCCGAGGAAATCAGCACTGGGGTGCTCTGCCAGCTTCGCTTGGAGCCTCCTTGAGCAGTTGTTTGCTCAGCACATGAACCCCTCAGAGCAAACCCCTGCCCTCCATCCAGAGGCTGCTGGGAATGTGATATCTCTGCTCTGTGCTTATCTGTTCCCCATCCCCTCACTCTGCTCTGGAAGGCTTTGGCACTCAGGGCTCGTGTGTCCCTGCACAAGGCAGAGCAATTACAGCTGATCTCAACGTGGTTTTCATTACAGCATTAACAAAACATTTCTTATTTATGGGTCTTTCTCATAGGCAGTTTCTGTAGCTCGGAGAGTTTCAGTGCCTTCCTGCATTCCCAGCTCCCACAAAATGGGTTTGAAACACAAACTTTGCTTGCAGAGCTGTCACAAGAGTTGCATGGGAGGAGGAGTCAATCAGGGGAACAGAGACGCAGCTTTGGTAGGTGGGGCAGAGAATTAGGGAGGTGTTTTGGCTCATCTGAGGTGACAAAGGGACAATGGAAGCGCTCAGGAGGACTCGGAGCTGAGTAGTAGTCTGAGCAGTATCAGGTACCTGGCTGAAAGGGCATCCACAGAGCCCAGGTGTGTTTTTGTGGGAGGTTTGACCCTCCTCCATTCCTGCTCAGGCCTCAGGACTGGCCAGGTGGGGTCATCTGGGGGGGTTTATACAGCAAGACCTTGTTTTTCTGGAAGGAGGGGCGCACAGGCAGGGAGGAGGTTGCGCCCATTCCTGTGGTGGAATGCCAAAGCAGAAGCGAGGCACTGAGCTGTTTCCTGGAGGTGTCCAAGCCCTGCCCGTGGTCTGGGAGGGGATCAAGGCCTGGGCATCCCTTCTGTAAAACCGCCCAAGGAGGCAAAGAGATTCCTGCACCGTTCCCCGGCCAGCCCCGAGCAGGAACCGAAACGAGGTCCAGGGCAGCAAACTCAGCGGAGAGCCGAGCGCTCCGCCCTCCCTTCCCAGCCCTTCCAGCACCTCTGTCAGCCCACAGCGCTCCAAACCACCGCAGCCAGGCTCTGGCAGGAGATGCGGAGCTGGGGAGCGTTCAGCCCTTCTCCTGCAGCCCTGGGACACGGCAGGGCTGTCCCGCAGCAGGGATGTCCCGCAGCATCCCGGCACTGCGCCGCTCTCTCCGCTGCGTCCCGCGTCCGGTGCGAGAGCAGATGAGAGGTGTTGTTCTGTTTGCTTTCCCTGTGCCACTTTTCCAGGAGGGTGTCAGATGGGCCAGAGTCATGCGAACCAAATGGATCCTCTTTTGTTTAGAGCAGAGGGAAACAGTCGCTCGTTTTTGCGGTGACAAAAACCCTCCAAACAAACTCATCTCTGCCTGCAGCCGGCCTGGCCAGCCAGGAGCTCTCCCGGGGCACTCCGGGGCTGATAAACTTTCTAGAGGGCACGGACTGATGGGACTTGGGAGTGGGAAGGGAGAGAAAGAGAAACAAAAACCTAACGAGATCTAAGGAAGAGGCTTTGCAAGATGAAGCAGCTTTTGTTTCAGTGAATCCTGGCACGGAAAAGCCTTTGGTCTTGGCTGCCAGAGCTAGCAGAGGAGAAAACAAGACACTGATCTTCATTTTCTTGGCATGTGTGTGCTGAGACAATGTCATAAATTCATGGGAGTTAATGATATCGTCATAAATCAGGGTGAGAACAGCACTGTGGGGCCAGATGTGGCACCACTGCGCATCTGCCTTGTGCGGAGTGGGAAATGCTGCTTGGTTTGGTAACTCCATTGCAGAACTGAGGGCCTGGACGTGCTGCAAGGACAACTTCAGGGAAGGTTAGAACTTCGCCTTATGGTTCCTTTTTTTCTTATTTTCCCCCCTTTTTTTAATGGAGTGTAATAAATAAATAGTTCCTAACCTACCTGAGGAAATATCCTTTTATATTGCTTCCAAAGCAAAGAAATACACCAGTATGAGACAGGTACTCCAGTGTGTGACAGGAATTACCAGAGCAATGCTTCTGCTCTCTAAAACTTTGTACCCAGCAGAAACCTCTTCTAGGAATGGCTGGGAAGGGATGCTTGGCTTGGTGAGTCCTGCTCCTGCATGATGGGATAGATTCTTGTAGTCAGTACCTCTTTATGACTCATAAATGCATCAAAATGTGCTGTGAGACCCTGCCTGTGAGAGCCAAGAACAGAGCAGGATCAGGAGTGCTCTGCTGCTGGTGCCCTGAGCATCATTTCCCACCACCCACGTGAGCAAACTCATCTCAGCAGCCCAGGGGAGATGTTTCTGCCTTGAAATGCAAAATTTTCCATCATGTAGGATTTTCTCAACTTGGTATCTCCACTTATATATAACCTGTTGCCACTCCAGCTGGGCTCCTGCACAGAGTGATCCTGTGCTCTGACCTCCCAAAGAGCTCCACACCTCTGGAGCTGCTGTGGCTCAGACACGTGAGGCAGCTCTTCATTCCCCATCTCGTTTATGTATCAAGAGTGAGGGAAACCATTATTTAAACGTGCTTTTTAAGGCCTGTAGTACTGATCTGGCAGTAAATCCCACTATTTCTCTTTTCCAGATGAGAAGCCTTTCGTGGTGGAGGACACCTACCTGCTGTGCCCAGCACCTGTGCTGAGAGAAGTTGGCATGTACGTTTTTCCTGCCCCAATATTCACTGTGCCTGTGGGGAGATGGGTCTGGGTCACCCCCCTGTGCTCTGCTGCCCCTGTCCAGATCCCAGGCTGACATTCCCTCCTGTCCATCGGGTTCCTTGGCAGTTGTGCACTGGAGCACAGGGGCCAGGGCCCCCCCAGTGTGAATTATCTGCACAAGAAGCTTTTCTGAGCACCAGCAGCCCAGCGCCCGGGATGGTATCAGACACAGGGCTGTGGATGAGCTGCCCTGACTTGTTTCTTGATTTTTTTTCAGGGAAGCAGCTCTTCAAGTCAGCATGAACGATGGTCTGAGCTTCATCTCCAGCTCCGTCATCATCTCCAGCACACACTGTGTAAGTTTTGATTCCTAAGGTGCTTCTGTGGGATGGTGGGACTCAACAACAGGTCTGTGTCACATCAGTGGCAGGGCTGCCAGGTTGGGTAAGCCTGGTGTGAAGGATGTGTGAGTTAAGGTGAGTTTGAAGGTGTGGCAATGTGACATTTCGTGTGTCTTGTGTGTCACAACGTGGCCGAGCTCTTCAGCCTTCAGTAAATGCCTCGGGCTCTGTCTGTGGTGGGACAGGGACCAGAGCTGGGCTGGCGGTGCCTTGGAGGTGTCTGTGCCTTCCTGGCCACTGCCCAGGGAACACGGAGCTGCCTTCCTTACCTGGCCTGATCCCTCTACAGCCCAGCTGTGGGCAGCCCCTCTGCATGGAAACCAGCATGGGGCCAGAAATGTGCTGGATTCTCCCCTGCAGCGGGTGGTTTGTGGCTGCAGCCCCCGTTGTCAGTGGGGAATTGCTGCACTTGGGCTCTGCTGGAACTGGGATGATGAAATTTGTAATTCCCAGTAATGCTGAGGATGCTGCTTCTGCTGAGTCCTGGCTGTTGGGAACAGGGCATGAAATGAGTCGTGCTGGAGGAGGTAGCGAAGGAATTCATTTGGAATTCATTTGGAATTCCCAGCAGTCATTCATGCTTCAGTGTATTCAGATTTATTCATCTGTGGGCAGACCTATCGCTGTGCAGGCCATGGGTGATGCCCTGCTTTAATTTTCCTGTGAGCTGACCCAAAGCAATTTTTGGGAAGCCAGAGCAGTGTTGCCATAAGGACAAAAATGTGTCCCCAGCCTGCTTTAGTCCCTGTGCAGCAAAGGCCACTGGGTTTCCATGCAGAACAAGGGAGAGGCCAAGCACAACATCAGTTACCACAAGGGTTCTGTGGCCACAAAGGGCCAGCTGAGAAAAGGCTTTTGTGTCACTTGAAATTGATCCTTGTTCAACAAGGACAAGATTGTATGGAGAGAGTTTTCAGAGCTTACATGAGAGGTTATATTCCAAAACTGACAATGATTTCCTTATGCCTCAAAAGAAGGGAATTCATTTTATTAGTCAAGTTTTAGTTTTAATTCATTGATCACTGGCAAAAATGTATTTGCCTGTTGTCAGCAGATAGGAGTTTGGTGTGTTTTACTCACATGAGGCAGGACCTGGGAAACAATTCTTAGAGAAAAATGATTCCTTCCTCAGATGCTTTCTTCCAGGGATAGAATTATTATTTGTGGGTTATAGGAGATTAAATACCTGTTTCTCTTCTGTTGTTTAATAGCTGTAAGGAAACTTTCAAAGATGCCTGTGCTTCATGGCACTGCCTGTTGCTCTGACACCTCCAGGCTGGGAACCTGGCTTTGCAGTGCAGCTGAGCAGCCAGAACTCAAACCCAGATCCTGCATTAAAGCTGGATGCGGAGACATTCAGTGGCTGCTCTGCAAATTGTATCTCAGGCTTCACTAATCAAGGACATTCCTCCTGGGCAAACACACATTTTGTCTTTGTAGCAGTGTTTTACGTCTTCAAATCCTTTTTAAAGATAAAACTGTTTACTGAGCCTACCATGCTCTCTTTATTTAAGGTTACAAGGGCTGCAGTGCTGGAAATACCCCTATTCAAAATGTTTACTTGACTTCAGACCTGGGAGTTGGGTCTGTGGGACCATCTGCAGCTCAGGTGGGAGAGTGAGAGCTGGGAAATGAAGTGATGGCAACACAAGTTATCGTCCCTGTGTGCAAACCAGCAGTCAGTGCTTTGGGTTCCCCTCTGTGCTGTGCTTCTGGAACGGTCAGGTTTGGAGGGAGGTCTGGAATGCCCTCTCCAAAAGCTTCCCTGGTGGCAGCAGTGCCATGCTCACCTTGGGGCCAATGCCCTGAACCCCAGGAATGGGTGTTTAGTGGGAGAAGGAACAAAGCCAGCAGCTCCATGGCCTGAAAAGCTTTATTTATATTCTGATGCAGCTCCACAACAGAACCTTCCTATGCAACGTGTAAATAATCTGCACAAATCCCATTTTCCCCGTAAGCAATAGCTGTCACTTTATATCAACTGTCCATTTTCAAGGACTCTCTGGAGTTCATCCAGGGAAGTGAAAATTCAATTAAGAACATAGCTGAAGCAGACAGCTGCTTTCCTGGCAAGCAAAGACCAAAAATGAACAGTCAGAAAAGTCAGTTGGGCTGTGACTCCCTGCTGGAAGAATTAGCAAGTGCTGCTGGTGGAGCTGGGGAGCTCTTAGAAAAGGAATTACTCCTGTTGCTGTGCTAGGAGTTTGGAGAACTGGAAGAGAGAGAAATTGTTAAATGCTGCATTGTGGATGTGCAGGTGTGCCCAGGCACTGCACACCAGGCAAGGTCAGGAAAGGGAATGGACAAGAGAGGATTGCCAAGGCCGTGTTTGGGGCAGGGAGTCAGGGCCAAGTTCTGCAGTGCAGAAAGAGCATCTCGGAGGGAAGCCAGGATGGGAATTGAAGGAAGTCTTTGTTCATTTTCTAAAATGCTCCCAGAAGAGGAAAAACCGCTCGTGACCTCTTGCACTGGTAGTTCTCAGACCCAAAACTGGAAGGGAGGTGAAAACTGCAGGGACAGCATAACCCAGCTCTTCCTGGGCAGCTCTTGGCTGGGAGCAGGGAATGTCACCAGGTCACCAAATGGCTTGGGGTGTTGGCTGAGGTGTCAGGTGGGGGCAGCCCCACTATTTTGGGTAGAAACCGTCCCTCTGGTCTGACAGTTCCACCTGAAAGGGTGTAGGAGCCATCAGGGTCAGCTAAAACTTTGGTCTTTTAACCTGGAGAGGTTTTGCAGCTGCCAAAAGGAGGTGGGGACTGGCACAGCCTCACTACAGCCGGGCATCCCGGCTTTCTTCCTGAGGCAGTCTGAAAGGCTGAAGGAATTTGCACCCTTGTGTTAATCAATAGTGGGTGGATTTGACCTTTAAATATGGAGAAAGTAAGAAAATCAAGCAAGAACTGCAGCCTGGTAGTGAAAACCAGTGACCTTTCACTGTAGGCTTGTTTTTGTAGGGTTTGTTGGTTTTTTTTGTTTTTAATCCAAAAGAAGAGTAATTCAGTCTTAATGCAATGTAATTCAGTGTGGGGTTTTTCAATTGTGACTTTGTTCTGGGGGGCACAATTAGGGCTGTGCCAGTGATGAGTGCCCCTGGCTCTGCAGGCAGCCAAAGGCACTCCCTGGGGTGTCAGCAGAGGCTTTTTGAAGCTGCAGGGTCCATTTAATGAGACTTTCCTGGGCCCTTGACCTGGGTGTTTGTTATGAACTGAGGCATTGCTCGGTGGGAGCTCCAGGGCATGAGATTTCGTGTTTGCTTCTACAAGAGATTGCTCTTAAATGCTGCAAGTATTGTAGGCAGGGAATGTTTTTGCTGTCACAGGTCACCCGAAGAGTTAAACGTGCAGAGATTATTTCACTCTGATATTGCTCCATGGGCTGGTTTGTAACACCCTGAAGTGTGGTTGTCATATTGCAAAACCCATGTTCCTGTGGGCTGGGAAACAGGGAGTCACAGAAGAGACCAATAAATTGGAGGTGGGGGCAGGACAGGATGGAAGTTTTGAAAAGCTTCAATTTGAAAACATCGGAATAGTTTGTGGCTGTGCAGGCTGTGCTCCTGTGACAGTGCTGAGGTTAAAGAGGAAATGCAGTCCAGGATCTCTGCACACATGTGCACCTCCAGGGGTGAAACCCCACTTAATAATGAGGTTGAAACAGAGCACTCTGAGACAAAATGCTTTATTTTATTGAAATGTTTTTCTGTTGAAAATGTGATTTCAATTTAAACTGAGTTTCAGATGGAAACTGATCCCAAAGCTGTTGTTGTGAGTGTCCAGGTCATGCTGGCAGGTTCTTACCCTACCAGAGTCGTGGGGAGCTGCCTGTGAGGAGCCTCCCCTGCTCAGCCCAGGGGGCTGAAGGAAAAGTTCAGTGAGTTTCAGAAGGATAAACACAGCAATCGAGGGTTAGGGAATTGTTTTCTTCCCTTGTAACAGATCGCTCCTCCTTCCCACCGTGCTGGGCTTGGAGTGGGAGCTCCTGGGACGTCTCTCGCTCTGGGTTTGTCCAGCTTCTGGGGAAGGGGGGCTGCTCTGGTGCTTGCACTGGGTTGTAACGCAAATCACGGCATGCTGGAAAAGTGTCTGCAGCTCTCACCTCCTCGCAGCTCTGGAAGGAGAGGAGGGAAGCAGATCGTTGCCAGAAGGGCATTTCATGTCACAGCACAGGGAAGAGGGGAAAGGAGCAGGGCACACCTTTGCTGGGTGACCTCAAGCAGGTGCTTTGTGCTCGCATCCCCTGCTGAGCTTGGCTCCTGCTCAAGCAGCTCCACGCAGGCACGGACCAGAGGCTGACCCTGCAGAGCAGCGAGTTTTCATTTCCTTTTAGAAATTAGGCCACATTGTTTCTGTTATATTAAAAAAATTCCTGTATGTGATAAATGGTAGACGTCAGTTTCTGTTGCACCCATCACAGATAACTCTGTGTATCCAGGGGCTAGCCAGGCTTTTCTCCATTGATCTTTTCTTACGAAAAAGCTTCTAGTTTACTGTAAAAATTCTCTTTTTAAAATGAAAGTTGTTTTCCTGGTCTGAATTGCCAGCCTGTATTCAATAAGTGTTAAACACACTCATTGCATTATTCCATGGTTCAGTGTTTCCATGAGCGTTTGCATTGTTCTTCCAAATTTTGATTTTAAAAAATAGAATGAAAGCAGACATTTGAAATGCTTCAGCCCTTTTTCACCAGCTATATAAGACTGGGAGAGAGATCTCCAAATGCCAGTGGAACTTCTGCAAACTCTTTGAGCAGGCAGATTTTTGTTCCTGTCCATCATTCAGCTTGGCTAAGTAAGTGGCAGCTTCTGTCTCAGCACAATTCTGGCTGTATAAAATCATAGACATTGCACGGAGTGACAGCTCAGTTCTGAGTGAGACTGGGAAGATCTGGCACCTCCAACTCTGCCCAGTCCTCTGGACTGGTTTGCTGCTGTGATACACAAAACACCAGCTGGCCAGGCCAGCTGCATTGCAGAGGAACAGATGTGTTGGGGTATCAAAAATTGGTCTTTACAGGTTGTTCCCGAGGGGAAGGAAAGTAAAAACAAATAATATTTTTAAAAACAAACAAAAAAAAAATCCCTAGAGAACAGTTAAAAAGCCACTTAAATTTTTTTTGCATTTTTGCAAATTGAGTTTCGAATACTCTTAATGAGCAAATATTTGTTTTAATATGGGGCTAAGGGGGCAGATAACGATTAAACATAAAAAGCCTGATTTCTTCTACAATTTCATGGCAGCAAAGAGTTGAGATCACATTTTCTAAAACGTTGAATACCAGCAGGTTGCATTTTGCAGATGATGGATGTGCCTTTATTCTGTTTGTCTGGAGCAACAGCCCCAAATGTACAGCTCTGTCTTCTCAAATGAGCTTTTTTTTGTGTGTGTCGGGGTCCAAGTTCCATTTCCAGACATGCCTTGGGTGAATTCTTCTCCTGTGTGGATTGCCTCCTCTTGCTTCCAAGTGTCAAAGATCAGGTTGTCTTGATCCAAGTTCTCCAGAAATTCTTTCTGCACCAGCAGAGAGTTTGGAAAATGCTCTCAACCTGGTTGTTCTTCCATGACTCCCCTGTTTTGGAAAGACAGGAGGTCATCTGGCCCCCGAGCTGCAGTGATTTAAGCAGGCACCCATTGCTCGCACCCGCCGGGTCAGCCTGTTCCTGGACGTGTCCTCAGTCTGGCACTGTGACCTTGGGTGGGGGGGTTCAAGTGTCTGGCTCTTGCAGCAAAAACCTCTCAGAGAGGCTTAGGTCAGGCCTGGCTGCTCTGGGAATAGCACAGTCCTGGGGAGGAGTGGTACAGGGAGGCTGGCACACCTCGGGGAGACTGGGACACCTCGGGGAGACTGGGACACCTGGTTTGGGTTAAATCTGAGCAGCAAGAAGTGATGCACATTTGGGGCTTGACAGCTGAATGGAGCTGGCTTGTGCAGCAGTTTGCAGTGCTGATCAATACTGGAGAACTGCAAATGTGTTTTAACTGGGAGAAGTGTCCCAGCCAGAGAGGAGGGGATCTTCTGGAGTTAATGATGGGGAAACTCCCTGTGTGTCCTTGTGAGGAATGTTCAGACCTCTTGGAAAGCTCATGGCAGAACTGCTCTGAGTCAGCACAGCTGAGAGGAGCAGGAGGACCTGGGTCATGGGCGCCTGGAGAGCTGACAGCGAGGTTTCTGTTTGGAGTCAGCTGTGACACCAGCATCGCTGTCAAGTTCGTGCTGCAGGAGGGGAAGAGCTGCAAAGAAGTTGCTTGAACTGCAGTGAAACATTGCCAAGATTGTGGCTGCCCCACCCCTGGAACTGTCCATGGCCAGCTTGGATGGGGCTTGGAGCAGCCTGGGACAATGGAAGGTGTCCCTGCCCATGGCAGGGGTGGCACTGGAGGGGCTTTGAGGTCCCTTCCAACGCAAACCACTCCATGATTCCATGATTGTGTTGAGAGCTCTCCTTAAAATCTTTTTCTAAGTCTTCACTTAAATAGTCTGAGGAATGTTACATTAATTTAAATCTGTGTTTTATGTAACTATGAGGGCCAGAAAACTGATGCAAAACCTGTGCAGTGAAGGAAAGGTCTCGGCCTCTCTGCAGTGAGGTGTTGGGGAGGGCAGGTGCCACACCTGGATGTGTGAGGAGAGAGGGAAGCTGCACCTTGTCTGAAAATTAAATGGAGCGTGACACTAATGATCGTTCTCATTAATGTGGCAATAAAGGGAGAAGGGCCTTTGGGACACAGCACAGGGGGAGGATCTGTGTGAGGACAGTTCACAGGTGTCACCCACTCTCTGTGCTTCTCCTCCAGTCCGACGGGACCATCCTGGCCATCGCCTTGCTCATCCTCTTCCTCCTGCTGGCCTTGGCTCTGCTCTGGTGGTTCTGGCCCCTCTGCTGCACTGTGGTAAGTGACAGAAATCATCAGCACAAAGCAGCATTCCAGTGCTGCCCGAAAGTAAGAAATGAGGGGGAGGGAGGCAGAGTTTTCCACAGGACTGATCCCAGAATGGGGCAGCATTTCTGCCACCGCTGCCTCTGCTTTGGGCTTCTGTTTCACCTGCCCAGCCTGGGATTAGAGCCATGGAACAGCAATGTTGCCAACATCCAAACCTTGTCAGGAGCCTTTTAGTCTTGTGTTTTGGTCACAAAATGGAAATAGTTTGCAGAAATGCCATGCCTGTTTAGGGAGGAATGGCTGTTCTGGATTTTCTAACCCCATGCTGGAGGGCTCCTGGAGAAGGTCAGGACTGATCAATGCACATTGGAGTCCTGGTTCTGCCTCAGGTGCAAAGAAAAGCCCTTTCTAGAGCTTCACCTTGCAAGATGAGCTTTGTTTCCTGCATCACCATGTCTGAAAAGCACTTTGAAATATCCCAGTGACAGTGGAAGTACGACTGTGCCTCACTGAGCATTGTCTTTCCTCCACACAATCACAGAGTTAATGCTTAAAAAGGGCAGAGAAAAATCAGGAGAAAAAGGGGAGAAGGAAGAGGTCAAGGGAAGCAAGAAGGAAATCACAGGACTCAAGACAAGCTGTCATCTCACGTGACTCTGCTGTTTGTCTCACAGACCTGTCACTCCCCGGGCATCCCTGCTGAGCCCTGGCACTGCCTTTCCAATGAGGATCAGGGCAAAGGCTCATCCCTGTGGAACAGACAATGCAGGGAAGCTCTGCTCTTGTTTTGGATCTTGTTCCTGCTGCAAATACAGAATAAGAATCAGGGATGCACAAATGTCAGCAGAATTGGAGCCTGGGTTTGGTGACTGGCTGCGTGTAACGTTTCAGAGGCTGCTTTTAAGGCTGCCCAAACTGGCTCCAGTTTCTGGGTCACCATCATTATTCTTGATTTTAAATCACAGACCCAGTGTTGTAAATTTGCACCATGTTGTACCAAACCTACAATGCAGAGCAGAGAGCTTTGGAGCCACACACTGCAGGAGGATGAGACTCTGTGCTGAGATGTATTATCCAGAACAAGGATGGAAATCTTGCGGGAAAAATCTTAGTTGTCTATTTCTGTTCCTGGCTGAAAATGAGGATAAAACGCTTCTCTTCACAGTAGTTTGGCACCTCTGTCCCAAGACGAAAACCAGAATGGAAAAAATATTTATTTGGACTTTCAGAACAATAAAAAAAAATTTGGCCAAAGGATTAGCAGCGTGGTAGGTTGCTCAGAGTTATTTGTCTAACTAGTTGGCACGTTTCCAGAGGAGCTGGGCCAACGTTTTGTTGGCACATCTGCATGGAAGTCAGTGGAGATGTGCCCTGTGCAGACATTTGCACTGGGATCTGGCGGAGAATTGAGGGGATAGAGGGAAAATGCTCCCAGTGATGCTGCTGGTTTAAGGTTCTGTTAGAGCAGAAAGATGAAGCTGATGAGAAAAAGGCATAAATAAAAGCAGCAGGGCATGGAGGGAATGTGGAGCTGTGACTGTGAGGGTTCTGTGGCTCTGCTGCAGTGGACTCATGTGAGGACAGTGGTCGTGTAGCAGTTCTGAGTGTGAAAAACAGTCCAGATAAGCAAGGTGGGTGCAGCAGAGAGAGGAAGTCTCTGGTCCACATGAAACTTTATAAGCTTAATATTTTCCAGATTTAAATTCTCTACTTGAAACATTTGTTGTAGATAAAAGCTTTTCCTCACTCTCCTCCTTTACCTCCCACGTTCCCTCCTAGCAAGGTCTGCAAGTGGGGACTATCTCGCTGATATTTGTCCAGTGTAGTCAAACACTTCCCTGTAGCTGTTGGAAAGATTTTATTCCAAGAGCCTGTATGAAATCTCTTCCACCTCTCCAGGAGGGCATCCGGTGTGTTTGGCAGAGGATCAGCAGCCAGGATGCCTCACTGTGCACTGCTCACCCAAAACTTCTGTGAAATTAAAGATAAATCTGTGGAGGAGTGCCCAGCCTGTCAGGGGATGGGGAAAGGGAGCCGAGCAGAGCTTAGTGACTGGTTTGGAAGTGGCACGGGGAGGAATGCAGTGTTGTCAGAAGTGAATTAAGGGCAGAGGAACTGCCTTGCACAACAGACCAGAGATCCAACCTCGAATAACCAAACCGCAGACCCGGAGACATCGCCGTGGATTCCAGCCCAGGGACGTTTCAGAGATAATTGTGGATGCGTCCAGGGGAAAAAGGAAAAAAACACAAGCTCTTCTCTTACCAAGTATAAATTTGTTTCTGAGCGACAAGCACATTTCTAAACCCTGAAATTCCTCTTGGCATGCTTTTTAATTAAATAGGAGTCATTACTATCCAGCAGTTCTTCAGGAAAGACACCGAGCCAGCTTCGTCCCTGGAGTAAATGGACTGGAGTCAATAGACTCACTCTGGAGGTTTATCTGGAACCCAGTATCTCCTTGGCACGCGGCCATAAAGGAATGCTGTTTCCAAATGTATCCAAGTTTATTGGTCTCAGAAGTATTCTGGGATGAAGTCTGGAATTTACCACTTGGTTTACAGTAGAGGCAATTGTTACTTAGTAGATCAGAACAACAATAATAACTCTTTGCTGTGCCTGATACCAGCACAGGCAAAATTTCCCTGGATACCTGTGGAGGATATTACAAAAGCATGGGAGGCAGGCACTGAGCTCTCCAAAGGTTGTAGGAGGTTTATTTAATAACAGAAAACAAAAAGACAATTCTGCCGTGCTGAACTCCCCAATGCTGAGCTCATAACAAGAACAATGGCAAGTACACAGACACCTCTAACAGGGTGACCCCACCTTTCCTGAGCTGAGCAGATCTGCAAAGCAGCAGATCCCAGCTCCTGGCTTCCCCCACTACTGCTTGTCTTCCCATTCATCCTTTCCTGAGCACAGTGCAACCTGGGGCAGTCCAGACATCCACAGCAGGAGCTGTGTGTGCAAGAGGCTGTTCAGGTGCCCAAGGGTGAAATTGGTCTGGGTAGGAGGCCAACATGGGCCTCAGGTTTAATGTTGATGTAAATCAAATAGGTTTTAATGCAGATGTAAGCCAAAGAGATAATAAACCTCCAGAACTGTCTTAAGGAGGACTTTGCAGGCATGTTAATAGATTGGCTTGGAAATGGAGCTGCTTAAAGTGTTTGGATGTAGAGTGAAGGCAGAATTAGTCTAAAAGCTGGAAGGCTTGGCTGTGCTGGGATGGTTTCCCTGTGCTGGGATGGTCTCCCTGTGCCCATGTCCTGCCCAGACCCTGACCCTGGCAGGATGAGGGAGCTGTGCTCGGGCCACGCTTTGCCCCAGAGCAGGACCTGGACAGAAGTCTTGCCCTGGAATATCTGAAGGGATGGCCCCAGCCAGCCTGGCCAAGCCTTGGGCTGGAGCTCAGCGAGGGCACTGCAGGGCTGGGAGTGGAATTCTGTCCTGGGGCAGCTGAGCCTGAGCCTTTTCCCCACGTGCATTTCCCCACGTGCTCATACATCACACCTCATCCCAGGTTTGAGTCTCTGCCTCCCTTCTGCAGCCATCCAGGGTGGCCTGAGAGGCTGGGCTGGGTTATTTGCCCACTTAGAAGATCTGCCCCACCTCACTCATTTTCATACTACAGTGATTTTAAATGCAGGGGTGTGCCTGGCAGATAAATGAGGTGTTGGTATTTAAGCATCTAACACCAGTTTTAACTTTAAAGCTGTTTTCTGGAAGTAAGCATGGAAGAACCCAGCAATCTGTTTGGCTCTCAGTCTGTACTGCAGATGACCAGAAGTTTTGGAAACAAAAAGCTGGATGGAGAAAATACAGAAAATATAGATTAAAACCACATGGCTAAACTGGTGGAAGAGAAAGGGAGGAAATGCATAGGCTCTGCAGCAGCCCTGAAGAGCCATAAAATGGCAGGGTCCCTGTTGGCTGGATGGAGATTCCTTGCAAAGGTCCGTGGGTTCCGATTCCCACCCGCTCCCAGGAGCACACGAGGCACAGCTCTTCTGCAGTGATGCTGATCTGGGGAGAAGGGAGCACAGGATCATGAATCATCTGCAACATTATGGAGACAACCCAGGAAAGGGAGAGAAAGCAGGAGCAGGATTGGATTGTATTGCAGGTGAAGAAATTGGGACAGGCCCCTGCTTGGGTTAGCTTTGAAGTGTAGACCAGATCTCCAAGGATTTTATGGGTACTGAGAAGACACAGAAGATGTGACAGAAATAAAAAGGAAATGTTCCTTTACCCAACTCATACCTCAACTATGAAACTGTCACAGGACTGAGAGGTCAAAACTATAAATATGTAAGGGGAAGAAAATAGGAAATTAGTCAGATGGATCACAGTTAATGCTATTTAAAATCCTTGTTTATTAAGATAGCAAGAATATATATTCTGCGTTTTCCAGAAGAGTGAAGGTAATTAAGGACAAAAATAATCTGCTCAGTTAACTGAATGCTTCCAAACTGTAGTCCTAATTAGAGGCAAAGTCCTTTATTTCTTATTTTGTACTGTTTGCTTCATTTTAAATGATGATCTGTCCCATCCTTGCAGCTCCTCTGACAAGAAACATATTGCCCCTATTTATCATCTAAAACTCCAGGGATAGTTACTGTGTGATTGCTGGACACTGAGAGCTGGTGGAGATTTCTGGGTTCCCAAGACGGAAAACATCCTAGACACATTCCTGGAATATGCAAAATTTGGATGCAACATGTGCTTTCTTATGCCTGAGTGGCTATAGAAGTTTCAGGGCAACAGAAAATTCATCCTTCCCAATGCTTTTAACCTTCCAGGAGGTGGTTGTTAGCATTCCTCTGCTTTGCCACTGGGTTATCCAGCAGAAACAGCTGCTGCTCCACGGACCTGTGACACGGAGTGGCTCAGCTAACAGAGACCTGTCCTTCACGTGCATGTTGGGATCTGTGGTGAAAGGCAAAGAATTACTACACTGTCCTGAATTTTCACAGCTGAGCGTGTGGAAGTGCTGACAACTGCTCTCAAAGTTCCTTCCTGTGCCAAGGAAAGCCAGTGGCCACCTCTCCATCCCAGGGGCCTTTACCCTTGGATTAAAAGCCCTGCCGGGTTTCTGTAGCATGGTGATGGTGTGGAACCCCTCAGGTATTCCTCACCTGGAGAGCAAACCTGGGGCTGAACCATCGTGTTCTTCTCCTCCCAAGCACAGGGACAGGAGAGCCAGCTGCACAGCACTCCCGGGATGGCCTGGGGTTATCCCAACACTTGGGGCACACATGGACAAACACCGCGGCCTTGCCAAGCCAAACCCGCCCCAGCGCCAGGCTGGGCCTGGCCCGCTCCCAGCTGAGTCCTCCAGCAGGTCTGGGTGTCCTCTGGCCAGGCCAGAACGAGGTGACCACTGTGTCCCCACAGGGTCCCTGCGATGGCAGTTTCACTCTTGTCCGTGGGTCGTTTCTGTGCCCAGCGAGCGGCTCTGGGGCCTTTGGGCCCCTGGCATTGCCCCGGGGCTCCTGCTGTGCCCACTGCTGTGGGTTGGCACCACGGCCCCATCGCCTTCAGTGCCCCAAAATACGGGTCTCAAGCGCCCCAAAATGAGGGTCTCAGTGCCCCAAAACAAGGGTCTCCTTTGGGACACAGCACAGTCTCAGTGCCCCAGAATAAGGGTCTCAAGTGCCCCAAAAAAGGGTCTCAAGTGCCCCAAAATGAGGGTCCCAGAACTGAGAATTGCCCCAGAATAAGGATTTCATGCACACAGAGCTGGAACTGTAAGAATCCAAAAGGGAGAAGGAAAAGATTTGTGCTGTTTGAAGACCCGGGCAGCGAGTCAGAAATTAGATTTTTTTGTAAGACTTGAACTTTGAAAGGTTGTAGAGGCTCAAAGGCACAGGAGACTGAACTCCCCCATCTCCAGACTTGTCCAAATTAACCAATCCATGCTGCCAATTTACAGGGAGTTCAGTTGCTCTTAGAAGTGCAAAGCACTCAAAAATGGAAGGAATGTCTTTTTTTTCCCCCTCTTGGCCTGTGATAGAAAACACTTGATCTGTTTACAGAAGTCAGTCAGTTTGTGTGTACACGTGTGCATACGTTATGGGGGGGAATGCAAATGTATGGAAAACAGCCATCTCCTCACTGCCAAGTGTGCAATCTCTGAGCTGCCAGTGATACTGGCTGAGAAGTTGTGTTTGGATACTTTGCTGGAACAAATTTGGATGGCTTATCCTGATGTTTCGTGCCAATGCAAATGAGAGAAATTCCGCTGGAACACATGATGTTCCACCAGAACAGGGGATGCTTCAGGAGGGAACCAGGCCACTTCCAGCAGGTACATTTTGGATCAGGTATATGAAGTTTCTCAGTGTCTGATGGGTTTGTGTTCAGGGATTTGGTTCTAAAGGAGGTCTGTTGACAAATGCCACCCCTCACACTGACCAAAATGAATCTGAAAAAGTCTCCTGTGTCTTTTGGTGCATTGCACAGTCTGTCAGTATTTAGTGTGTCAAGAGACGCAGAAGAGATGGTTCTGTCTCCATCTTACACCTCTGATGATGCTGATAGCCAGGATTTCCTTTCCACAGAGTAGTACTGGGATGTAGACAACTTTTCATCCACTTTTCACAGAATCCCAAAATTATTCAGGTTGTAAAAGACCTCTGAGAACACCAAGTCCAGCCTGTGCCTGATCCCCACCTTGTTACCAGCCCAGAGCTCTGAGTGCCACGTCCAGGCCTTCCTTGGACACCTCCAGGGATGGGGACTCCAAACCTCCCTGGGCAGTCCCTGGGCACATATCATCCACTTCTCATCTACTTTTCATCATTTTTTGTCATTCTCAAAGTTTTCATCATTTCTGTCCCGCCCAAGCTGGGAACCCCAGGATGGGCAGGGAGGTGGGTGCTGTGCCACTCAGTCCCCAGCTCTGCTGGTCAGCTCGGGCTCCTCAGGGCCATCCCCCCTCCTTCCTCCCTGACAGGGTCCATCAGTCACACCTGTCCTGCTGTGCCAGAACGGGGGATGAGCAAGGCTCCACCACACTCCTCCTCTTGAGTCATTTAGTGTTTCCAGGAGAGCTCTGGGCTCCTGCTCATGCCCGCTTTCAATGCTGATTGAATGCACAAAGTGTCTTTAGCTGGGGGTCCCTGAGGTGCTGGAGGCCACCAAAACAGGAGCCCTGTGGCCCAGGAGCAGGTAAAGGAGGAGCCCAGCACTCATCACTGCCCTGGGCTGGGACACAAACTGCTGCAGCCCTGTCTCCTCCCCAGCCAGAGGCACATGCTCCTCATTAATGGCCACATTGCATGACTTGGGCTTTGCAGAGGAAAATAAAAACAGTGAGCTCATCACAGGAGGAAAAACACGAGTGAGAGGAATTGCTGTAAATATTTATATCTTCAGGGCCTTTAATGTGATTGCAATTTTCCCTTTCTGCATTTAAACAGCCAAGCCATTGCTGTTTGGGACTGTATTTTTTTTTTTTTTTTTTTTTTTTGCTAGGTGATTTTGAAGCCCACACGTGTGTCCCCATGCCAGGGCAGCCTCTGCCCCCATCACCCAGCTCTGAGCAGAGCTCAGGACACTCAGTGTCACCTCCACTGGTGCTCAGCCAGCCTCTGGCTCATGGCCTGGTGGGCACAGAGAGAGCTGCCTCATCCAGATGGACTGAAACTCCTGGAGCAAACCCGTCCTGGGGCACGGCACTGCCATGCCAGGGCTGGGGCTGTGCAGGGGCTCTGCCTGGGCTGCGAGGGACAGGGTTTGACGTGCCTGCTGTCCTGCCCTCCCCTTGGAAACCTCGCTGTTGCTCTTGGATGCAGGGCTCTGGTAGCAGCCAACTGCCTGCCGAGCCCTGGATGCAAACTTTCTGCATGAAATAATGGCCTCACACCCACATAAACTGAGATGGTTTCTATGGAGAATATCCTGGACCAGGCTAAAACCTCACCCTGCTTGCTTTATTACAAACCTCAGTGAGCCATATATACATATATATATATTTATTTATTTATATTTTTTAAAGTTTACGACAGTGAACTATATTAACCTGCTAATGTGAAAAGCATGAGTGTGAAGAGCATGAGGTGGCACAGCCTTCTGGAACAAAAAAAGAAGAATGGTCTAGGAGACTGGCTGGGGGTTATTACTGCTTTGCAATGTCCTCAGGGCGTTTTGCTTCACGTTGGTTTTGCTTTCCAGCCTCTGTTCAGACCGTAAATTATTTGAGGCAGGATTTGTACACGTGTGCAGAGGGCAGGAGGAGAAGGTGCTGATTTTAGTGTGGTTGTTCAGGTGATGCCTCAATGCTCAGAGCCAGCACTGACTGTGGCAGCTGCTGGGGTTAGGAGAATCAGGGATATCAGACTTTGTTGCCTCTCACAGGGCAGGGGTGACCTAACGAGCAGTGTGAGTGTGGAATTAGGAATTCCACATTAGGAATGTCTCCGTGGCAGGGCTCTGGGACACCTCCTGCTGCCCCTCGGTGACAGTGGCACCCACAGCCACCCCGTGATCACAGAGTGTTGTAACAGAGGTGTTCCAGCAGCACATGTTTTCTCCTTTGGGTTATTTGTTTTCTCCTTTGGGTTATTTTTGGTGGCATTTGAGTTGCGCTAAAGAACAAAGTATGAATTTATGATTGTCTTTCTCTTTTCTCTCTAGATCATCAAAGAGCCTCCCCCACCTCCTGCAGAAGACAGCGAGGTGAGTGACACTGACCCCTGCTCTCCTCGGTGTTTAGGACAAGGTTTTGTTCAGTCTCCTCACAAAAGGTGATTAGATCTGTGAGTTCAGTGCCTCCAGTGAGCAGGTAGGGAAGGAGGACAGCTCAGACAACGCCTCACTTGGTCAGAACAGCACTGCAGAGTTAGGCTGTGATTCACACAGGGGACAACCCTTAAGCCTGTGTTTAACTCTGAAGTTAGTGGAACCTAAACATGTGCTTAGCTGCCTTCCTGGAATGGCATGGTAATGATTTTGGTGGTTTGGGATATGTAACCACTCCTGGCAGGAGCTCCCAGTGCTGAGCCCTTGGAGCACAGTTGCTGTGAGAAAAGGAAGCTCATGGTCCTTGCACTGTCTGAGGCACATTCCGAGCAGATGTAAAACCCCAGCAAAATCCTCTTGACATCAGTGGAGCTGCACAAGCCAGGGGAATTTTAGTGGAGAGTAATCAACAAACGGTAAATCAACATTAAAACTTCCATCTTAACTCTGCTTACAAGTTTTAGATTAATCTTGCCACAAATAGTTAAACTCTGCCACCACAAATGGTTAAACCTCTGCCACCATTCCTGAGCAGACTGTGCCCAGAAACATGCCCAGTTTTTCGTCTGCCTCTTTCTCTGTGCTCCTGCTGTCAGCACGCAATGAGTCTCTGCTTTGATCCCAGTGGGATTTCACTGCAGTCCCTGGGCTCTGTGCAGGGCACTCTGATGGCAATGGGAGTTTTTCCATTGACTTCACTGGGGTTTGGATCAGTTCCTTTTAAATATGCAAGGAAAATCAGTCTTAGGTCTGTGCTCAGAGTGATTTGCTTGGGTAGTTTGCCTTGCTTTCTGCTTCTGGAGACAAATTCATTGCCTGCTTCAGCGTGCAAGTGGAAAAGCTTGTGAAATGGTGCTCTCCATGAAGCCTGGCCCAGGGAGCGTGGGCTGAGCCAAGGCTCAGGAAAGCTCAGGCCTCTGCAAGGAGCAGGGATCCAGCCTCGGTTCTCCCTGCACTGTCCAGGGCAGCAGGACCCAAGGCCAGCCCTGGAACCTCCCCTTGGGGCACTCATCCCCTTTTAAAACAGGCATGAAATAAACTCCAAATCAGAGCATTCCCAGACCCAAGGAGGGTTTGCATTTGGATCCAGTGCCCCCTGTGCCTCTCTGCAGACACCTGGCCCGTTTCCCTAAGCAGACTTTTGTTTGGGCTGTGTGAAAATCCACCAGCTTTGTCAGCTTCTGTCCTCTGAATGAAAAGGAAAATATTAACCTCAAATTGCACATGCATTGTTCTGCATCACACATGCCTCCAAGCCATGGGATTCAATTGCTGAAATTAATTAAAATACATCATTCTGGAATGTTGGCTCCCTGGCCAAGAACTGCAGAGGGAAATTACATCCCCTAAGAGGGAAGACACACGTCACCTATAAGGAAGTCTTTTGTCAACCCAGTAAGTGCTGCAAAAGCAGAGCAGTTATTGCAAAATCGCAGTTGCAGCTTGAAATTCAGCTTGTCCAGGCTCTGGTTGTACACTGAGAGGGCCCTGCATGGTGGCTGAAAATTGTCATTCAGTAGGACCTGGGCTTTACCTGCTGCCTGGTCAGTCCCAGAGGGGAACTGAACATTCTTTTGGGTGTTCTCCTCTTTGGGGACCTTGGGATGGCAGGGTTTGGTTACAACAATCAGGGATTGGTTTGGGTTGGAAGAGCCTCCCATTGCACCCCCTGCCGTGGGCAGGGACACCTCCCACTATCCCAGGGTGCTGCAAGCCCCATCCAGCCTGGCCTGGGACGCTTCCAGGGATGGGGCATCCATCTCTACAGTGTGCCAGCTGCTCTAATGGTATCAGCTTCCCACCAGAGCACATCCCCTAAGCTCAGTTATCCCAGAGCCAACGTGCACATTTAGCAGCCAAAGGTTTTTTTAACAGGAAAATGTAGTTTATACTATTTTAGAAGCTGCACAGCATCAAGGCAGGGCTCAGAAATCAGTAAAGCTTGAAGCTGTGACTTGCAACTGTTTTTTCCCAGGCAGAAGAGCTTCCCATTAGTGAAAAAATAGCAGAAGCTCTGACGAGATGCATTTTGCTGGTGCATTTACTCCTAGAGAGGCTGGTCCAGAAGCAGGGCTGGAAGTGGTGTGATGCGTTCTCAGAAGGTTGAAGCCTCCAGATTTTCTACTTTGCTCTAAGCTAGTAGATGGTGGAGTTGATTTTCTACAATCCAGGTTTTTTGGATGTTGCAGATACCCCTCTCCCCTGCAGGAAACCAGCAGCTGCTCCTCTCCAGCAGGAGGGATTCCTGGTCCCTTCGGCAGCAGGGTTACAGTTGGATTTTTTTCTTCTCACGAAAGTCTTGGCCAAAAAAAAAAAGTCAAGGAATTCTTGCATCAGCAGGTTTGGGAGCTGAGGCCCACAGGAGGAAGGAGAATGCATTACACTGGAACAACGAGGGGGAAGCAGCCTTTGCTGTCGGACCCGCCAAAGGTTTTATTGAACTCTGTTTCAGAGGCCCTTTGAGACGTGTTGGAGACACTTCACTGTTGGTGAAGGAAATCATTATTGGCCAGAATCTCCCAATTAATTCATTCAGAAATTGCAAATGTTGTCAGCTCCCTCTGTGCTGCTCGGGGAGCTCAGGATGCTGAGGGTGAAGCCCAGGGAAGGACAGATGGTTTCACTTAGGCCAGGAAGGATTGAGTTAATGCCAAAGCGGAAGAGGTGAGTGCCTGGAGGAGCCAGGAGCACCTTTCTGGCCTGTGATTAGTCACTGAAGGTGGATCAAAACCACATTCTTCTACCTCCAGTGAATGGGAAGGCTTTTTCTAGCCCTGGTGGAGGAAGACACTGCTGCTTTTACTCCTGTGCCCCATCACCTTTAGGCTGGGTTTATTGGAACAGCTCTGCCTAGCTGAGAGCAGAAACTCACCACAAGGCTGAAGCTGGTTCTACTATAGCAACCCATCCTCAAAATACTCCGAAAAACCCAATTGCAGGGCTCTGCAGCTACCAACAATTCCCTATTCACTCCCTGGCCCAGGCCAGAGTTCTGCTGCTGTCAGTCCTGGACAGACTGGCTGCAGTCAGAGGGTGCTGAACTGGAGCCCCTCCAAGCACCCCAAGAGCCACACACTGCCCTCATTGCTGCCCTGCCCTGTGAGCAGAGCCTAAAACCCACAGCTGGATCTGTGCAGGCACTGCTTGTTCCCACAGCAGCAATGCAGGGACACAAAGCTCCCTGGAGTCTGGCAAAGCCAGGCAGGAGATCACCCAGATGCCCAGAGCTTGCCCTCTCCTCATCACTCAGTCCCTTTCTTCCCCTGCTGCTGTCACCCAGCATCCACAGACATCCCGAATGTGGCACCAGAGCCAAGCCACCAACCAGCCTGTAATGGGATAATTCTTATGTCTGTTGTCCTCGTACCCACACACGGCACAGCAAACACACACAGGGAGGAGCTGGACAGAAAGGGCCATTCAGCAGCCCTGGCAGCAGACCCTGAAGGTCATTGTCACTGTCCTGGGAGGCAGCAAGGACAGGAGGGACTTAACTCCCTGCACGGCAGCTGCTGCTCAGCCGAGGGATGAAAGCCCTGTTCAGCTGGATCCACACTGGTTGTGCACTCCCTCTCGTCTGTGCACACGCAGTGCTTTGCTCTTGGAGTGCTTCGCTTCGGGCAGGACCTCAAAGGATCTGGGCCACAGAGAAATGGGGAGTTTCTGTGATGATCAAGGCCACCAAAGCCTGGTTTGAAAAACGTTTGTGCCTCGAAGCTGAGCTTGTGTGAAGCTGAAGTTGTTCAGGCTGGAGAAGGGAAGATTTTGGGGAGCCTTTAGAGGTACCAAGGAACCGAGCAAAACCTTCCACAGCAGGAGGAAATATTCCCTGAGAACAGAGAAAAGTGTACTCAGAGTGTCACAGAGCAGCTGAGAGGTGGCCATGGGATTTGGGAATGACTCCAGTGTTGGGAAAAGGGGTAGAAAGGAGCCCTGAGGACAGCTGGATTTGCCTCTGTGTTCTCTCAGCTGTAGAATTCGATGATAACATCCCTCACAGAGAAATGATTGTCGTGTCATGGCTCAGTCCTTGGTGCAGGCAGAGCTCTCTATAAATGCTGAATTCTGACAAAATTCAGGCATTGCAGAGACAACTGGGAAAATAATTATAAGGGTGGGGAGAGGGGTAAGTTTTCCAAACTTTTTTTTTTAATATCTGGCCAAATTTAGTTTGAATTCTTACCCTGAGTGGTTCAGATGTCCCTTGTGGAGCCTGAATTATCCTTGCGTTACCCACAGATGAGGTTCCCTCAGGTCAGGGTCAAAGTATCCAGAGCCCAGCCTGGCCTCTGAGATAAACACAGATCTTTGTTTTCTGCAATCCAGCATTTATGAATCTGGATCCCTGACTGTGAAATGCAGCTCTGTCCTGCCGCTTCTTATTTGTTAAAAGAAACTCTAGCTCCATCTAAAGCAGATTTTGGGGGTGGAAAGTTGCCAAGTTCTGTACAGTCAATTTCCAGCATCCTTAAATGCACTTGAATTTTCTGGGGCTGTTTTTGAGGCTGCAGCTGGGTCAGAGCTGGAGCTCCTCAGGTACAAACCCCGGTGTAGCCATGTGTAGAAAAATCCAGGTGAAGCAGGCAGGATGTGAGAATTCAGCCCTGGCTCACGGGGCGGTGAGTTGGGGTGCTGGATGTGGGGTTGGGGGGGACTGGGTGCCTCTTCCTTCCCATTTTCCTGCTGGCCCCCTGCCCTGAGCCCCATTTCCAGTTCCTGCAGCTCCTCACGTGTGTGGTGAGCACACTGGCCAGGAGTGTGGGACATCACTGGTGGGGGCTTTCTGCTCGTATTGCAAAACCTCCCCTGCCCTTCCAAACATGTAAACAGACTCCTTCTGCAGAAAACTTGTGACTCCTTTGTTTTTCAAGCGTCCGCGCTGCCTTTCTGTGCGTGTGCTGTTGTCCTGGCTCCCGACTCGCAGCAAAGGGACTCGCAGGGCTTTTAAGGGCTTGTGGGGAAGATTTCCTAAACCTTGGTATTTCCTGTTGTGAGAAGTCCAGTCTGTGCTAAACTGAAGAGAGAGAAAGAGAATTGCTGAAGGAAAATATTTAGATGGCTTCGCTTCCAATTCTTTTTTTCTTTTTCTTTTTTTTTTTTTAACAAAGAAAAGTCCTCATGGAAAACTTCATGCAGAGATATTGAGTTCTTGGGTTGCAGCAAAGAGCCTCAGCAGCTCTGCCCGGGGCCAGAGAGAGAGGTCAGCTCTGAAGAGAACCTGGTAGTTGTGACCAAATGTTCACCCTTCCCTTAGATCAGGACACATTTTGCAGCCCAGTTTATGTGTTTTGATAAACTGAAATGCTTTTTGTTGCCGTGAAAACCATAGTTTTTCTTGGATTTCCCCCCCCACACACAACACAGTTTTTCAGTTTTCCTAATGGGGAGTTTCAATTTCAAAGTATTTTTGGCTTTTCCAGTTTTGGAAAGCTCCTAAGTTTTGGAGTTTAGCCAAATCCCTGTGAAAAATTAAAGAAAGAAGAAGAAAAAAGAGAGAGGGGCCATTTTTCTTTTCTCTCCACGTTTTTCTCAGGAAATACTTCACGTTTTTGATGAACTCTGCTTTTCTGCTTTGCCAGTTCACAGCCTGAACTGTAGAAATTAAAGGGAAAGGCACAATAAGAGCTCCACATACACTCTGACCTTACAAAGTGCAACAGGGAATTTAAAATACATTGATTCTCACTAGAGCTCTAGCAGACTCGTTTTAAAAAAAACTAAGGAAATGTTCTTGATCTGTTTGTATCTGGATGTCACCGTGAGGTGCTGAGCACATTTGGCTCTGTGGCTGGGGATGTGCCTGTGGAGACCAAGGGCCGGACACAGAATTTAAATCTCATTTTTCACACATGGCCTGACTTTCTCTGACACAAGCCACAGGACTCCCTGAAGCCACATGGACTTCCATGGGCAGCTGCCCCAGTCGAGGCACAGGTTCATTACAGGAGCTAATTCCATTCTTGTCACTTTTCCATGAGACTTTGCCGTCCTATTCCTCTTGGCCAGCTCCTCTCAATAAACCTGGGCATTCCCACCGGGGTTCTTTCCAAAGGTACTCTGAGTTTGCCATCACTCAGGAGAAAATGTGCTCATTTTCTTGCTCTTTCCCTGCATCCTGTGAGGCCTGAACTCCAATATGGGGATTTACCTGGGCCCTGGAAAGTCCCTGCAGCACGGGAGCCACGAGCAGCAGCTGCCTCTCCCCAGTCCCAGGTGAAGGGAAGGGTTGCAGAGGTGAAAAATACCAAAATCTCATTCTTTTTGGAGCTGGATGGTACCTTTCAAGGGGTGGTGTTTATGTCACGAAACACTGTCCTTTCATGAGAGTACATCCTCTGGAAAATAACGAGGGAGAGACCAGAACCTTGCCTGCCCTGCAGGCTCAGGGGACAGCTCAGCCTGGGACTGTTTATTCCTCTCCACCCCTGGTCACTGTCCCTGACGGTGCCACCCCTTGCTGCTGTTCTGCAGGAGGAAGATGATGATGGTCTGCCAAAGAAGAAGTGGCCAACAGTGGATGCCTCTTACTATGGTGGGCGAGGAGTGGGCGGCATCAAACGGATGGAGGTGAGGAAAGCCCAGCTCAGGGCTCAGACCTGGGCTGGGGACTGGGCTGGGACACCCCTGCAATCTGCCCAGGAGGGAGCTCAGGAGACAGGCACAAACTGCTTTGGGGTTTTTTGGTACATCTGAGGCCAGGTCATTTTCGTATGGGAATATTTGAGAGCCAAACACAGATTTCTGAAGTTTCTGACCATCTTTTCCCTCTAGTCCAGACAGCAATGTCCTGGTCCATGCCTGGGATCCAGGGGCAGCGCTGCCATACAAATTACAATGAAATGGTTTTAGTTTTTCTGAAAACCTTCCCCCCTCTCACATTTCTCATAAACCACCACAAAGGACAAGTTCAAAATTTGGGCTGCAGTATAGAAACAAACCTCACAGCCCAAGCATTGCTCTTCAGCTTGGATCTGGGCACTGGGAAACACAGGCAGGGCTCTGCTCCTCCGGCAGGGGTGTGACTGCAGCAGGGGCTGCTGTGATGTGACACTGCCTGATCGCTCCTTCCAGGTGCGCTGGGGAGAAAAGGGCTCCACAGAGGAAGGTGCTAAGCTGGAGAAGGCCAAGAACGCCAGGGTCAAGATGCCAGAGCAGGAATATGAGTTCCCTGAGCCCAGGAACCTCGGGAGCAACATGCGCCGGCCCTCGTCCCCTCGCAAGTGGTACTCCCCCATCAAGGTGAGTCCAGCCCTGCCTGCTGCTGCCTGGGATGTGTGCAGGAGATCTGTTTGTTGTGATGGGTGTTCACATCCGAGGCTCAGACCTGCTCACAAACCCGTGATCCCAAGTGCTGCTGGAGTGGCTGTGCCTGAGGGAGCCCCCGAGCATGTGCCTGGGGAGGTGCTGGGGGAAGGAGCCTCTGGGGCAATGGCAGTTTCCCACCTGGTTGGTCAGGTTTGGGAGCTGTGTTGCTTTCTTAGACCAGAAGAGGATCCTGATCTCCTCCTGGGGCATGGCAGCTTCTGGGAAGAGCTCACAGAGTGCAGAGGTCCACACTGCACATTTCCTGAGGTGTAGGGAATAAATTGGATCTTCTCCAAAAATGATTGAGTGCATCAGTGTGCTTGGAAGACACCCCAGGCCCACCTGGGAAGTTCTCCTTGCTCCTGGAAATGACCTCATCCAGCCAAGACACAGCACAGTCGGTTTTTGTAACTGAGCTGACAGAAACTCTGATTTTAGGACTAAGAGCCCCAAATACCTGCTCAGGCAGCTGGAACCAGGTGGGTGCAGCCACCTGAGCTCGTTCCTTGAGAGCTGGGCCCTTTCCCACAGAAGATTCTGCTGAGTTTCTCCCCTTCCCCAGTTGATGCTGTTGGATCACAGGCACCCAGGAGACTTGCAGTGAATTTTCAGGATTTATTCTGCATTATGGGAAATCAGCCCTGAAAAGAGGAATCAGGTTTGTTGTAGATCTGTGTCCAGGATGGAAATTCCCCAGAGTTCAAGAGAGGCTTGGAGAGAAGATTCAACGTATGTAGGGCTGAGGTTCAGTGCTGACTCTGGAACAGCTTTTGCTTCATAACAACAAGAATTCAGTTATAATGGCGCCTGCAAATATTAACAGCATCTCATGGGTGATATATATTCTTAATTCCTTTAGAAATGTCTCTCTTATCTACCATTCCAATTGTATATAGGATAGGGACAGTTCCAATCCAAAACCCTGTATTCAAATATTCCCCAAACTTTGGACTGACTGTTTCACATCTGGATAGTATTTAGCAGCCTGGACCAGAATTTACCTAATTATTAATTGCCACCACACCCCTCACTGAGCTGCACCCAAAAAGTATATGGAGACAGGATAACTGTCTCCAACCCTTTCCTCACGGACAATCATCAGCACTCAACAAACCCAAGAAGGATCATTCCTGTGGAGCAGAGTCCTGCTGTTGCTCTCCTTGGGCAGTGAGGAATTAGCAAAATTGGCCAAATTCATCAGCAGTCTTGGCAGGAAGTGGCGTCCTGGAGGTGTGAGCACAGGAGATGGATTTGCAGGGAAGCTCTGCCAGAGCCGTGGCAGGCAGGGAAGGTGGGAGCAGCCCAGGAGCTGCCTGGGGCTGGACCCTCAGCAGGGCACCACTGGCTGGGATCCATCCTGCTGTGTCCAGTCTGGGTTTAAAATAACTGGGAGGCTCCCACCACTCTTGCGGGTAACATTTCACAGACCCCCAGACCTCACCCAAGGAAATGATGCTCAGCTTGAATCTTCCCTGATCGCCGTGCTCCAAGTGCACTGTGGTTAAAGCAGATGTGAAATTTCCACCCCCTGCACTGGGCTGCTTGAAGCCCCGCTTTGGGAAGCTTGTACATGCCTGTAACAAGCTGCTTTTAAAAATCATGGGTAAAGGAGAAGGGCAAGGAATTAAACTTCAGGAACAATGACCAAGGGTGCTTGAATCTGACCAAGAGCCAGGAAATTAACATTTAAGGACCAGTCATCTTGCTGGCCACAGGCCTCCCCCAGCTGCACAAGTACCAGCCCCTGCTTAGAATGTTCTGCCTTTTATGATGGAGTTCTTCTTCCATCTATTTTTCAGTCTTCCCAGAGTCATGTCTATAAGTAGGTACACAGCTGAGAGTGGATAGATTGCTTTTTTTAAATGCTCCAGAGATTTATTTGCTACCAAATAAATCTACCAAATTTGTCTACTGACACTTAACAGATTGGGGCTATTATTGTTGTTATTCTGATTTGCTGCTGTTACCCCTCAGCACGGTGCCAACTGGATTATCCTGCTTTTAAAATGTCATTTCAACTGTTTGAAAAGTCAGGGCAGATAATCCAAGGGGAATGACAAATCTGAAAACTTCTTAAGAAACTCGCCAAACCCTCGGTTCATCTGACAAGGGAGGGGCAGCACAAAACGTAGATGGAAGTGAATCAGAGAGCCATGGAATCATTAAGGTTGGAAAAGCTCTCCAAGATCCTCAGTCCAGCCATCCATCCAGCACCACCACCATGTTCACCGTGAAACCACGTCCACACATTTTTTGAACGCTCCCAGGAATGGGGAGTCCACCTGGGCAGCCTGGACCAGGCCTTTCCAACCCTTGCAGTGAAGAAATTTTTCCCACCATCCAACCTAAACCTCGCCAGGCACAACCTGAGGCCATTTCCCCTCACCCTGTCACTTGTTACCCAAACAAGAGACTGATCCCCACCTGGCTTCAACCTCAGGCTGTAGCAGCAAGTGGTGCTCCCCAAAGGAAACCTCAGGTGAATCCCACGTGGAGGCCACTCCAGCATTTCCAGGGCCATGTGTCCCTGGCAGTTCTCCAGCCCTTGTCCCTACTGTCTCTGTTCACAAAGCTGCCACGGCACAGCAGCCTGGCCAGAGAGGTCCAAGTGCAGCTTGGCTTTACAGACAGCTCCAAAAGTGCCTCTGCCTGCCACCAGCAGGTCTGAGGAGCACTGAGGTAACTCAGGGTCAATGCAGTGCTGAATTAACCATGAATTCAGAGGAAATTCCATGGCTGGAACTGTGCCCTCCTTCATTTGTCATCTGCCCCGACTGTTTCTTCTCTCTGGGCTTCAGATCTGGTAGGATGCAAGGCTTTATTTGCCTTCAGACCTTGCTTTTTTCTCCAAGTGACCTCGTGCTTCAGCTGCGGAGGAGTTCCAGACATGGAGACACGGCCCATCCATGGAGAGCACAGGAGGGTTTCTGTTTCCAAGTGAAAGCGTTGCCATTTCATTTCTTCAACCATCATCCTTTCCATGATGCACGCTCCCTCTCTTCCACCCAGATGTCTCAGGCAGAGCCTGAGGCTCCCAAAGATGGAGCTCTTGGCTTTTCCCAAGAAATCTTGGTAGGCTCTTTGAAATTCGGACTGCAGAGTAAAAAGGAATTTTTTTTGTTCCATGGAAAGTTGTCGCTTTGCCTCTGGTTTCCTAAAGGAGAAATGGAAGAAAAAGGTACTTATTTCTTAAGCTGTCAGAGTGGACAGGAGATCAAGAGCTTCAACCAGCTCTGCTGTAGAGGAAAGATGGATTGGAATAGAAGGGATGGGTTCCCTCAGGTCTAAGGAGTTCTGCAGTCCAAATGCAGAGGAATCTGACAGAGAAGCTTCTTGCTTCTTCCTTTGAGAATAACAGACTTTCCTGGCTCTCACCTTAGGAAGTCTTTTCCCCATATCCTATGGAAACAAGTTCTATGCAGTCATTCTACGTGTCTGACCCCACCCATGTGTCCCTCCAACTCCCAAATAAGCTTTGAACCATTGGCTGAACACACTGGTTGAGGAACAGAGATCTCAGAGAGGATTATGGCCCTGATGGTTCCTTGGAAAGGGAAGAGAAGGACTCTGCCCCCATAAAATGGAGTCTTCAGTTCAACACCAGAGACCTGGGGTCACAAAGGACCTCCCAAACACCCTGAGTGTCAAGTCTGGCCCTCACAGACCCTGGAGTTCACACACCCAGACCAGGCCCTCAGGAAAATCCTCTGCCTTACTCTGAACGAGGATACTCATTCTTCCCCCACCACCTCTGCATCATCCAGCTCACATTTCCATTTGTTAATCCTGTCCCACGATAGTTACACAAGGCAATTCTGCTAGCACAAGAGTTTTGTAGTCTTCATTTCCAGGAAAGAGTGATCAGACAAGAGTTCTGGATCCAGTCAGGAGCTGGTCTTTGGGCTTGATGCTCTTATCTGCAGAAAACAGTTCTGTACCAAGGGACAGCTTTGTGCGTTCTCAGAGCAGCGTATCTCTGCAGGTGCCTTGTGCAAGCCCTCCTGCAGCTCTCCCAGGAGCTGAGTCTTTTTAGGAAAGGAAACCCTGGCTGGTTGGAGTGGGGATAGAGCAGGAATCCTTCAGCAGCAGATGGATGTTTCAGAGCAGGTGATTTGGTGAATATTTCTGCATTGCAGGGCCCTGGGCTGCTCCTTCTGGCCTCGTTCAGCTCATCTGGGGAGCACCCTCAGGCTTGGCTGCTGAATTCCAGTCAGGGATGAATGCTTGGGCTGCACTGCAGGGAATGGCAGGGAGGGTCCGACCACACATCAGCCAAACTCTGCCTACAAGAGGTTTTCGACACGTTGGGTTTTGAGCAGACCTCACCCAGGTCTGTGCCGGTGCACACGTGTGTGTCTGGGTGTGTGGGGTGTGAGACCACCCAGCGAGGGGACAGCTGCTGCCTCTGAGCTCAGCGTGGGGCTGGAGGGCTTGGGAGGAGAGGTGTTACTGCCTGGGAAAGGTGCAAACCTGAGCTGCCACACGGGGAGGGCCAGGGCAGCCTGGGTGAGCCCTCCCTTGGTGCTGCCAGGAGAGATGACCCGGCCATCACACCGCCCTGGCTGGGGCTCAGCCCTCCTGGCAGGGCACAGAGATGGGGTTTCGCTCAGTTCTCCCCAGCAGACTGTTTTGAGACATAAATGAGGTTTCTTTCCCACGTGTCACAGTGGTCACCTAGAGCTGGAGAGGAGCTGCTCAGCCAGAGCAGGAGGCGCAGCAGTTCGGAAAGGCATCGCATGAGTTCACTGCTCACTTCCTGCACTGATTTAAGATTTTGCTGGCTGTGATGCCTGGAGCTGAGTAGGTATCAGTCTCTCTCTGAGCCCAGAAGGTGCCTGAGTCACACATTACCTTTGGAAAGGTCAGACACTGTTATCTGTCAGACATCTGAGCGCTCTTCCTTTGCACTCGCAGCGAGTTCACAGCACGTGTCTGTGAGAGAAAACATCATTCTCCAGCATCTTCTACAGGCACTGGAAATGATGGGGTAAAACCTGTTGGGTCCAAGTGCTGGTCCCTGCACTGCACTTTGCCCAGAGCATGACAAACACCATTTCCTTTCATTCCAGGGGAAGCTGGATGCCCTCTGGGTGCTGCTGCGGAAAGGATACGACCGCGTGTCCGTGATGCGACCCCAGCCAGGAGACAAGGTACCAGCGCCTCCAAACCCTTCCTCCCAGCAGGGAACAGCAAAACCCTCTGACTGCCTTCGCCTGTGGGGCTGAAGGCAGACACTCCTGGCAGCCTAGAAGCAAACGGAGTCACATCTGTCAGCTTTGTGTGCAAACAGTTGGTGGGGTTTGGCTGATGTGGTTTCAAGCCTGAACTGTCCAGGTGCAGGGACAGAAATACCCCTGGAAGAGCCCAGCACAGTCTGCTCTTGGAGCACAGAGCTGCTCTCCACCAGTTACAGAGAAATTCTAATGAGTAGTAAGGGATATTCCTGCACGTTTTGACTGGACCTGAGGGAATGGCTGGAGCAGTGTCAGGGGAGGCTTAGGCTGGTTATCAGGATATTCTGTGATTCTGTGATTTTCATTCGTTAAATTCCCCTCATGGTGGAAAATGTCAATTAGATTAATGTCTTATGCAGTCAGTCACACACCCCTGACATGAATCAACAAAGAGCTTGGAGCTGTTTCAGGAATATATTTGTCCAAAAGTGTAAGTAACTACAGCACTGTGGAGGCTTCAAGAAACTCGACTGCACATGAAACAACAATGTAATTTTCTGGTGGAGAACCATAGGCCTGAAGCATTTGGTTCCCTGTGGGCATTTTTATTGAATACAGGAACTTTTTCTGAACTAAAAGGTTTAATATTTTATTCCTTCCCAGGGAAGATTTGCTAAAATGTCTTCACTGATTCTGATTTCCGGGAGAAAAGTCAGGAACATACAGATTGCTGGTGCCTGGCAATTCCCCCTCAGAAACCCGGGCCTGAAGAATGCCTATTCTGTGAATCAGTTTTTTGACTCAACAAGCTAAAATTATTTACACAACAGATGCCACTTCCATTTATGCTGGGGAGAACCCAGAGCAGTGCAACCCTCACAGTTTGCAGCAATTTCTCCTGGTGCACCTGGTAGAGGCTCCAGCCTTTGCAGTGGCACATCCTTGGACTCAACCTCCTGTCCTGGAACACAATCAGCCCACCCAGGTGTGACGTGACCCAGCCTTGGAGTCAGTCCAGCTCTTTATGATCGAGTTGTGCTGTAAAGGATCTCTGACCTGGGCTGAAAATGCACCCAGGCTTAGAGCTGCTAAAATACCTGTTCCTCTCCGGGTGACTCCTTTGTTTGGGCACTTCCCTGGGTAGACATGAAGCACTTCCAGGCCCTTCTGCAGGGTTTACCTCTGTGTCAACAAAACTGTGAGCTTGAGTGTTTGGCTTCTGTGAATAATGGTGTGTTAGAGCATCAAACCCCTGCTGCTAATCCCTGCCAGGTTTAAGTGAGCAGTTTGTGTTTGTCCCTTCACAGCAGTGACACAAATCCCAGGTGAGGTTCCCCCCAACAGCACAGGCAAAGCCAGTCTGAGAACTTGCTGTGAGACACCGAAATGGCTTTCATTAGTTTACACAGCTGAAATGGCAGAATTAGTTCGGGTTTTCCCCTTTCCTGTTCAGCAAAGATGTGTGGGTTTTGTTTCCCTACTTCAGATTTAGACTGAGGAGAAGCATCCTCGGCTCAGCTGCACGATTTCTGACTCATCTCCCATCTTGATACAGACATTCCCATGATCTGGATGCCAGTTTTAGTCTGCCCTACTTCACTTTCTCCTAGAAGGGGATTTTACTGGGCATTAGGAAGGTTGGCTTTACAAAAGCAGAGGCTTCTGTTCAAGGGACCAAGAAGGGATGAGGCAATATTGCTGTTAACTGAACTGCCAAAAACTACAGCTGTGCCTTGGGAGCCAAATCAGGCAAAAGGAAAAGCAAAAGGTTGCAAAAATAGTTGCAAAATGTGCACCTCACAGAATAAGGAGACTCTCAGCCCTACTGGATCCCTGCCAGATCCCTCTGTTCTCCTCTGGGCCACTGTTGCTCTAAGAGAAATTCAAATTCATGTCCAACCTTGGGAGACAAAGGCTGCCTGACTCAGGCTGCTTCAGGGCTCGTGGTTTCTCCTAGGTCAGCAAACAACAAATATTATCTCATAAAACACGTTCCTGCTTTGGTGGGCTTGGAAATCCAGGGGGAAGGTCAGTGGTGAGCTGATGGGAATGGCAGCACAGGAACATCTGCTGGTGCTGGCTGCAGCTGTCAGTACCCTGGCTAGTAAAGAGGAGCTTGGGTTTGCACACAGGAGCCTTTGACCATATGATATTCCTGAAAGCTGCAAGGAGGAGCTGTTTTGATGGCAGTTTGTGCCTCCTTCTTTCTCCTCTCTTTCCTGAAGAAAGGGAAGCAGATTTCAGACCCAGTGCTGTTGAATGGGCTCCTTAATTCACCCACTGATCAAGATAAAAAAGTGAAGCCAGATGAAAAATAACTGAAAGGCATCTCTGTTTGCTTTGGAGCCTGGAAAGGGCTTGGACTGAATCCCAGGGTTACATCATTTTCATATATAAGCAATCCCTTGCCTTAATCAGTGACTTTATCCCCCACCAGCACAAGAGCTGAGCTGCTCAGAAGATTCCTTGCATAGAACAAAACACGGGTTCCACCTCAAGCCCTGCATTGAGTAATTTCTGCTGTTTATCTGCTGCAGCCCACGCAGCTTCCAGGGATCCGTGGAGTTGTCAGGGAAGATGTCCCCTGCCCCGAGGGTCACACTGCTGCAAGGGCAGTGACTAACACGGTCATACACGTGGCAGAGATACTGTGGGACGGAGGATTGCCGTCCTCTCCTGCTCCCTGTGACCTCAGACCGGCCCTTGTCTTCCCCTCCTGCCCCTTTGATGGAGGTGGGGATGCCTCGTCCCGGGGCTGTTCCCTCACTGCAGCGGGTACAGCCCCAGCTGGGCAGGGGGTGTGGGACCCTGGATGGGCTTGGGGGCAGAGCCGAGACCCCTCCAAGGAGCACGGCCCCAGGGGAAGGGATCCCTGCCCAGAGCATGGCCCCAGCCTCCTGCAAAGCTCCATTGTCCCTTTCAGCAGCAGGACACTCACTGCTCCTGCAGCCCCTGGCAGCCCCTGGCTGCCCCAGCAGGAACAAACCAGGGGGCAAACCTTGGTCTGGGGTGCAGGAGGCTTTTAGCAACTCACCCCCGAGCCCAGAGCCAAAGGAAAACACAGGGATGCTCAGGACCTGATTTGAAGTGCACCCAGAGAGGCTGAGATGCACAAAAAGATGATGAAATTCTGGTTTTTTGGAGTCAGACCTGGGGACAGAGGGTCTGAGGTTACCAGCAGACACAGATGGTTCCAATAAGGCAAGGAAGTGAGATCACATGGGATTCCTGTGGTCTTCTCACATTTTCAAGAGACTAGGTTTGCATTTTTGTCAGCATTAATGAGGTTATTTTTACATTGGAAACATCATCAGAGAGAGAGGTGATGTAAAAATGTATACATTTTTTAGAGAACTTTGTCACTTTTATAATGGAATACAGGAACAGTTATTTGTGCAAATTGCTCCCAGGACCCAAACAATTCGTGCTCCTCTGAAGAGCCAGTTGCACTTCCTTGATAAATGTTATTCTGTCAGGAATTTAGAGATTATCAAAATGTGTTTCAAGCTCAGACTTGGCCAGGAACTCTTCAATCAGGCAGGAAACTGTTTTCATTTGTTATTGCATTACATTAATTGTGGGTTTGTTTTGTGCTTGAATAGGTGAGTATAGATATAGAAGAGTATAAAAAGTGTAACAAAGTCATGTGTAATTATGTGTAAAGATGTATCCTACCTGAATTAATGAAGATTGAGGGAGAAGAGCTTTTTTTGGAAGTTTGCTGGTGGAATCACACCACGGTGGGTCCCAATGCCAGGGCTCTGGTACAGATTGTGGTTGCCTGTGATGAGAGGGGAGGCCACCAAATACATGAAAATGTCCCCATTAAAATAATCACAATTGTTCTTTTCACTAGGAAAGGAAAATGTGTGTGTGCATGTGCTGACATAAAAATTGGTCTTTGTATAAACAGAGCAGTCAGAGTAAGAAATCAGACATTTACAGCCAAACCTCCTGAACCTTCACCATAGAAAAGCACCGTGGAGAAGGAGAGCTCTGCTGACTGCACTGTAAAATTTCCTTCTTCTCTGTCCTTTCTTATGTCTTTGAATAACCTTTAACCTGCTGCAATAGTGGGGTGTTTCAGAGAGGGATTAGCACTGGCTGCTGCACCACCTGAGGAATTTGGGTGTCTCTTTATTTCTGGCAAATTCAAACCCTTAGAAAATCAAGTCTCCTTTCCTTGGCTTTCCCTGCCTGCTGGAGAATGCTGTGTACTTGCAAAGACCAATCTGGGAAATAGCTCGTTGTCTCTCACTTCCCACACAGAGCTGAAATGCAGGGAAATTAAATCTGAGCTGGAAAGATTGGGACAGGGCTGCCACACCCCCGGGGGCCGTGTTCACTGTGGTGGTGTGTTCCTGTGCTCCAGGTGTCAGCTAAAACCAAACCCATCGTGCCAGGAGCTGTGCAGGTGTAAATTAAACCAGGAATTCAGCCTTATCTGAGGCAAGGGAGAAGGGAAAATATGGGCAGCTACAGGGAGAACCACCACAGGGACACTGTGGTGGTACTAATTCATCTGAACTCTAACCAGGGGATCTGTGAGAGCAGCTGGAATATTCTGTTAATGTAGTTCAAATCCTCCTCTAACCACAAGGAACAGTTTTTCTTGCTGGTTCATTTTCCCATGCACAGCTCCCATGCAGCGTCCAAAGAGGAAATTAGGAGGAAATTCTTCCCTGTGAGGGTGGGGAGGCCCTGGGACAGGTTTTCCAGAGCAGCTGTGGCTGCCCCTGGATCCCTGGAAGTATCCAAGGCCAGGTTGGATGGGGCTTGGAGCAACCTGGGACAGTGGAAGGTGTCCCTGCCATGGCAGGGGTGGCACTGGGCCTTAAGGTCTTTGCAGCCCATCCCAGGGCTCTGTGAAGTGAGTTCTCTGAAACCATGAAATGTGTTTTATTTGAGAGTAGCCACACAAAGGGTGATGTGGGGATGGCCAGGTATTAATGATTAATGAGGAACATCACAAAGCACACAAGCAAAATCTGCCACTCTGGAAAATCCCTGGCTCCTGCCTTATTTAGAATTAGGAGCCTATTTTAGAGACAAAGAAAGTCAGATATAAGGTAATTGTCTGATTTGAGTGTCATGAATGGAAACCTCCTCCTAAACAAAGAGCAGAAACCCAGAGATAGGATTTCAAATCCCCCTGGTTTAAACACCAGACATGGTCCCTTTTCAGCCCTGAGAGTAAAACCAGCTGTGCAGCCCCCCAGGTCACCCCTGCACGTGTCCATGTGGTGGTTCCTGTCCCTGCACACCCAAAGCCACCCAGGCACTAACAAGGAGCTGCTGTTTAACCCATCCTTATGTCCCAGCTCACAGATCTCCCCTGACAGGCAGCAGAGCCTGAGAACAAAACCGTAACCTTTCCACACATTCTGTTGCAGTGTGGTTTTCCATTAACAGCCATGGAAAAGTTAACCTAAACATTAGCTCTTTTTCCTGGAACTAACAGCTCCAAAGCCAAGAGCCTGGGATCTGCTCCTCAGCCTGCAGAGTGCTCGGGGCTGGGGGAACGAAGCAGAGCTGGCCCTTGGGCTCCTGAGGCAACTCCTGAAGGGTGCAGTCAAACCTGATCCAGGGCAGGATTTATCCCAGACAGATTTAAAAGTTATGTCTTTAATACTGACATCAGAAGCTGAGGCAAGCCCAGCACCAGGGACTGTGGGGATGGGAATTATTCCTCACCAAACGCTGTAGGAATTATTCCTCACCAAACACTGTAGGACAACACTCAGTGGACAGTAATTCCCACTTCCTCGAACCATGGGCACTGCTCAGGGTGGTTGTCCTGAGTCGTGGAAGGTGAAAGCAGCCATCAAGCTGTGTGCTCACGTTCAAATCAGGGAAAATCCTGTCCTGAATCCTGCCCTGTCCTCTCTGCCCAAGCTGCAGGCAGGGAGATCCTGCTCAGGTCACTGGTTTCTGGAGGCTGAGGCTCACTCTTCCTCCCTAGAGGGGTGTTTACCACTGCCCTCGATGAGCTGTTCCAGTTGTTGCTGCCGAAAGAATGCGCTTCATTTTTCATCTGAGTTTTTCTCCCTCCTCCTCATACCCCGTAGGTTTTGTTATTCAGCTCCCAGATGAAAGGTTCCAGCCTGGCTGAGGTGTGTCTCTGATGTGCCTCTCAGCGTTTCTCCCAGCCTGAACTACCTCTTTCCAGCAAGGCAGCGGGAAGAGCGACCAGATCTTCCTGGAAATGACACCCATCCCACAGCAGGAATGAGCCAGCAGCAGCTCCTGCAAAAGCCATCAGGGCTGCTGCTGACATTCCCATGCCCACTCATCCCTGGGAGAGCCACGCTCCTGAGCTCTGGCACGAGCAGAGTCTGGGACCATTAAGCTCATTCCCACGCTCGAGTTTGGCAAGGCAGCAGCAGCTGTATCATCTTGTTTCACTTCTTTTTGGAGGATTTCCTCTGATTGTTTCCTCTTCAGTCGCTCCCCCAGCTGGGTCAGTCCTTCACGGTGTGGTCAGAGGTGTCAAGCCCCAGCAGCTGGCAGAGCAGGGGGTGTTATTGGGGTGTTATCAGGGTTGTGGTGGGGCTGGAGAGCCGGGCACAGATGAGAAGTGATGAGTAAACTCATGAGTGAGATTTCACTGGAGGCTGGACTGGCAGAACCGCTCTGTGCTGTGGGCCCTGAGACGCAGAGTCCCACATGCATAGCTATGGACATTACACACACACACATATATACATGTATATGCTCTAAATAAGCTCTTATTTATGTAAAGTTTTTAAACTCTTCATTATGTTTAGTTTCCTCTTTTCTTCAATAAGTCCAGCTTTTGGGTTGCTTGAAGAGAACAGGATTCTGTAAATACAAATATAAACCACTGGTTTAACATCTGGATAGACCAAGCCATGTCAAGGCATTGAAGGAAGTTAGGTGGGTTTTCTGCTGATTTTTCTTGATGAATTTAGGCAGGATACTTGTCTGCAGTGGAGGAAACTGCCCCTGGTAAAGCTGGAGTTTGGTGTAATGTCACTTGTCACTAGTTTTGATGTTCATCCTTCTTTGGGGTAATCCCACCTCCCCACTGGCTTCAGAAGGAAAGTTTTGTACCAGTTAAAAAAAGTTAAAATGCCAGAGTTAAAAAAAAGGAGTTAAAAAGCCAGATCTAGCATGATTTGTAGTACTGAGACCTGACAGAAGACTGGATCTTGCTCCAAACTTTCTCACTCTGCAGTGCTTTGCAAAAAATCTTTTAAGGTAAACCATAAGAGCCCACAGTTCTCTGTGCTGCCTCTGCAATGAGAGACCAGGTCTTTAGAACCCCGTTGGAGTGATCTTATCAATGCAAATCTCCTCTTAACTTGGGAGAAAATAGCTCAAGTCTCCAGTTTTCTATTTATTGAGTGGCCAGGGGGCAGGACTGCCTTGGGAATGGCAGGTTCTATGAGCAAGGCTGAGATCCAGGCTCTGGCTTTAGGAATGAGACACAGATGGGAATGGTTTCGGTGTGGTGATGTTTTATCACGAAATGAGACAGATTTGATGCTGGTTTGGTGAGTAAGAGGCACGGAGGCAGCCGGGTAATCACCGAGCTTTGCTGCAGCATTCCTGGCAGTACCAGGCACGCTCAGGCTGAGCCCAGGCTGCCTAACAAAGCCCAGAAGAGAGTTTAACAGCTTCCTAAAACTGTCTCCAGACCCCTCTGTGTGATTTAAAAGGCAGCAGGCTGCCAGCTCAGGTTTGTAAGCAGGGATACTTCAAGCTCACAGGATCCTGCCTTGTCACAAACCCACCTGGGAACTGGGGGGTTGCCTTGGCAGGGGCTCAGAGCAGCAAAACCCCTGTGAGCCCCAGAACCCGTGCTGCCCCCAAAGGACAAAAGGCTGGCGGGAAGGTTAATCATTTGGCCAGAACCTCCTACAAATTTTTGTGCATGCTTGAGTGAGAATTAGGTATCAAATCACAAGTTTTTTTATTAAATTTCCTCCCCCAGCCCCCACTTTTCCTTCTTTTTCTCTTTTCTTTATTTCTGTATTTCTTTTTATTTCTCTTTCCTCCTTCTCATAACAACAGGGTAAACTGGGATTTTGTTTATGGAAAGTCTGAATTACTAATGACCCATACAAAACAACATTAAGGATCATATCTTTTCCAGGGCCTCTCTTTAAACCAGGCAAAAGAAGCTAGTCCCAGTGTTTTATGATCTTAAAATGTTGATATTTTTCCAGGTATTAATTCCAGCTTGATAGGAAACCAAGAGAAACAGAAACATTTTTCATCTTTGCTTCAGAAAAATGCTCTGCATCCTCCTCTGTTAAAGAGAGATCTCCTGGGTCCTGGGGAGGGCATGCACTGCCCTGGGACCCCTTCCCCGTCCTGCATTCCCTCTTGGCTGTGGCGTGTGTGAGCTTCTCCCTGAGCAGCTGGAACCACGGAGAGCAGGGCTGGACTGGAACTGAGGAAAAAGCTTCCTCCTGGTCTGAGTCCTCCTGGGATGGGGGCTGGAGAGCGAGATGGTCAGAGAAAAGAGAAATGCTGCAGTGTCCCAGGAGAAGGGTCCATTCCAAGGGCTGGATTCAGCTGGACACTGCCAAAGGGTCCATTCCCAGGGCTGGATTCAGCTGGACACTGCTGAATCCCAGTCAAGTCTGGCTGGTGCAGCACTCTGAGGCACAGCCCATCTCCCCATCAGTTTGCAGACCCAGATAAAAGCAGAAGGAGAGGCAGGAGGGGGTGGGAAGTGGCTTGGACAAGGCTGCGGAGTTCCTAGGAAATGCCACAGCTTGGCTGAGGCAGCTGCTGCTCCGTGTCCCTCTCCTGCCAGATCCCTGTCCCAGCACAGACGCTCCCAGGGCTCTCCTGAGCACTCAGCAGCCTCACGGCCCCCTCGGCCACATCCCAGATGTGCAAAGCCCAGCTGTGACTCAGGGTCCCCTTCGGGTGAGCGCAGGTGGGAAAACAGCTCTGGCCACGAGTCCAGGGCGAGCCGGGTCCTCCAGAGCTCTGGGGTTACTGTTTGTGCTCACACTCTGCCAGAGCACAACCTCTGCACCTTCGTATCATGGTTTAATATCCAGCTTTTTGCTTAAAGGAGCTCTCTCTCTTCTGTGCCTGCTTTGCTTGTGCACCCAGGGCACCAGTTAGGCATTTTGTGCCCCTCGTGTGCAAGGGAACAGTAATTTGTTTCCTGGATATCCCCCTGTCACTCTGTCCGACCGTTCTCCTCCCTGAGGAGCTGTTGGCTTCCCCATCTCCTCTGAGGCAGTGGAGCTGCCAAAGTCCATCTCAGCCCATCTGGACTGAAAACTCCTCTCTGGCACTCAGCCCCCATCTGCTCGGGTGGGAGGAACGTGGAGCCGTGAAACTCAAGAACTCCCTCGGTCTGGCAGGGCCCGTGAAGGGAGGAGCAGCCCTGGGCTGTGTCTGTGCCCTCCACACGTGCTGCACTGTGGATGGATGTGGATGGATGTGCAGGATGCCCTGCACTGACCCCTGCCCAGGAGGAGAAGGTGCTGCCAGGCCGGGCACTGTCAGCTCAGGGCAGCACAGCTGGCTCAGGAGCAAGGAGGAGACTGGGAATGGCAGTGTGAGCTGAGGGAAGGGCAAACCCCATCCAGGGCGAGCTGAAGGAAAGGCAAACCCCATCCAGGGTGATGGAGCTTTGAGCTCTGAATTAGAGCAGTGAGAGCACAGGGGAGTGGGGCAGAGGGATCTGATGATGGGTGGCTGCTGGGCCAGCTCTGGGCCAGCTCTGGTGTCACGTCTCTGCTCCCGGCTTGTCCCTGCATCTGTGAGCTCTAGAGGGCTTTTAGTCCTCAAGGCCTGCCCCAGCCCCAAACTGGAGTATTTCTGAGCCTCAGTGCATCCTCCTGAATGCTCTCAGGGCAGAGCTCAGTTCCATTTGGATCAGCAGCTCCATAACCTCACTCCTGGAGCATCCAGACAGAGCATCTCTCCTCACAAAAACAACTTCAGCTATTTGTTCTCTGGCCGAGATTTCTGACTGCTGCTTTTTGTTCGGGTTTATTTTATTCTCAACATACATAAAGAAAACAAAACCAGTGCAAATAATAGTCTGAAGCAACTAGAGCTGCGTGGCAGGAGATGTGGCACTGGAACAAGGAAAACATTCTTACGGGGTTTTTTTCTGAGTAGAACTGGTTAATCTCTTCAGACTTTCCCTCACCCAGCAGGCCTGTCCAACAGTATTTACTTAAAATCTCAGCAAAGTGCATTAAAACAACGTTAGAGGTGAGGCAGGGGCTCGTGAGAGCCAAGGGGGGCAGTGCTGCGGGATGGGGCAGGGTCTGCTCTGCCCATGCCCCGTGCCAGGCAGCGCTGGGGGGAGCACAGGGCCCCTGGTCACTCCGTGCTCCTTTTTGTGTTGGCCTTTGTCCCCTGCGAGGGACAGCCCAGGGAGCAGACGGTGACACAGCTCTGTGCGGGAGCCGGGCTCTCCCTGTGCCCCCCACGATGTCCTGGTGTGGGGACAGGCCGGACAAGGGACACCGCAGGTCCCCAGGGAGGGCATTGCCGTGGCCATGGCCACGTTCATGACCCTTGACACCCAGGGAGGGCACGGGAGGGCTCAGCTGCCCCTGCCCAGAGATGGCCGGGTCATCTCGAACCCGGAGCAGTTCAAGGCACTGTGAAATCTTTGTTTTCCTTCAAGGACCTTGCTTGTCCAAGCCAGGCTGAGCTCAGCTGGGGCTGCTCCACCAGGAACCCTTTTCCCTCTGCTGAACGGGGCTCAGGCAGATGTTTCTCCACATCCACGGCTGGCAGAGCTCTTGGAGAGGAGCTGTCTGTACATCTCCGTGTCCCTTGCACACCAGCTCCTCCCATCCCTGTCAAATCCTTCCAGCACCTCCCTGCTCAGGCTGGGGACAGCAGGGAGGAGATGCAGAGCTGTGCAGGGGATTAAAAATGGCTCATGTTGTTACCCCAACAAATCTGCTCCAGCCTGCAGGGGCTCAATGCTCCATTTGGCTTTTTTTCACCAGGAAAAACATTTACTTTGGGAGAGGAAAGAGTAAAACAGAGAATAAGCTCATGCTCACCAATCCAAAAATAAAGAATGGATTCAGAAATCCTCTAGTGCCTTTTTGGATGATTTCATATCTAAAGGAATGAATCCATAATACAGTAATGCTGATTCTGACATTTGAGTATTTACAGTGGGATCTTTTGCAGGTGGAACTTAGAAGGAAAAAAAGAAAATAGCTCAGAGGGCAAAGGTTTTGTTTAAAACTGTACAACAAACTGTAGCTTAGCACCAAAGAGCAAGAAAAGCAGTTTATTGGCTTCTTACGAGCACTGGGACATCAAGACATCCTGATGAGGAATGGATGCATTTCAGGAAAAATTCTGAGCAAGAAACTGTCATAGTTACACAAACCTTCCCTTTTGCCTGGTTGGTAAACGGTTGGGATGGGACACAAACCCAGGTGTTAGGAGAGAGAGGCTCCAAAGGGGCAAATGCCAGATCTTGTGCTGCTGGAGGTTTAGGACTGAGGTGTGGGAAGAGGCGTCCGTGGAGGCAGGAACCGCGGGTGGTGCTGTGACTCCAGCTCTGAGACACGGGGATGAGGATGCTTGGAGCAGGCTGGGACAGCGGGAGGTGTCCCTGCAGGGACGCGGCAGGGGTGGCCCGGGTGGTCTGCGGGGCCCGAGCCCTCCCCCGCTGCTGAGAATTCCGCTCTAACTCCGCTCTGCTCTTGTGCTCCTCTGTTCCAGGGCCGCTGCATCAACTTCACGCGAGTGAAGAACACGGAGACCCCCCCCAAATACCCCNCCCCGTCCCGGCCGCCCCCCCGCCCCTCGGCCTGAGGGGTCCCCGCCGCCGTCTCTCCCCGAGGTGTCCGAGGGCTCCGCGCCCCGCCGGGGGCCGGGGGCCCGCAGCGTCCTGCGGTGGTGACACCGGCACCCAGCCCGCCGCCTTCTCCTCTCCTTTTCTTTCGTCTCTCCAACCCCCTGAGCATCAGTGCCGCCAAACTCGCGGAGCAAGAGCAGCCCAGAGACTGCAGGCGCGGGGTGAAGAACGCCGGTGCCACCCCAGCAAGGCTGTGCCACCCCTCGGTCCCCGACGCCTCCCTGTGCCTCACCACGGTGACCCCAGGACTCACTGGAAGAAAGGAATGGGTAACTAGAGCAAGCTCTCTGCGAAGGAAATTCTCTCCGGGGAAGGACTGCAAAGGACTCCTGCCAGCGCAGCATCCCAGCCAGCGACCTGGGGACAGCTGCAGACGCGACAGTGACCGCCCCTCAGTGCCAGCCGCCGGGGAGCAGTGACAGCAGCAGCTCTGCGGGCACGGGAACCCCGAAACCTGCGCAGAACTGGGGGCGGGAGCTGCTCCCCCCGCCAGGAACTGCGGACGGGAAGGTGCTGTCACCTCCGAGGGTCTGGGAAGGAGAAGGGGGTGCGGAGTGGAGGATGTTGGTTTGTGGAAGTGCAGGTGAGTGGAAACAGAGTGTCACTAGGAAAACGGATTGCACGGGAAAATGAACCCCATCCCTGAGGACGAGGAGTCACTGAGGCCAGGTCAGCCTTCAGTGTTCCCAGTGGGACAGAGGAGGTCATAACCACTGAGGAATTTGGGAAAGGTGTGGTCAACAGAAGAGTCTCTGCATTTGGTTTAGGCAATTCTGTCCATCTAGTCCACCACTCCACAGTTCTGCGGTGTGATTTAATGCTGGTTTCCACTTAAAAGGGAAAGACTCCGGGTGTAAACCAGAGGTTCAGTGTCTCGAGTTCCCTAAACCCAGTCTGCTTGGGCTCCTTGTTGCCGTCAGTTTGAAGTGGTTGCCACTGATGCGTCCCTGTTTTTCTGTAGATTGAATTCTTTTGCCTTAAAAATGTTTCCACGTGGATTTTTTTGTTTTGTTTTGTTTTGTTTTGTTTTCCTTTCCTAAATAAGTAGCAGATGCCTCCCCAGCTCGAAGTGAAGAAGAGCCAGTGTGCTTACTCACTCTTGTCAGCTTTCACCAGCATCACTCCTCTTAGCAGTTGTTGACCAAGGCAACCCCCCTGGGACAGGCCAGATGGGAATCAGTCTGCCAAGAAATGCACTGGCTGCATTTCCCCGGCTTCCTCCTCACCTTCAGGGGACCCCAGCACACCCCACACCCCTGTGTCCCACAGCCACCCCGAGCACCTGCCTGCAGCCCGGGGCAAGAGCCAGGGGAGACCCCCCAGCCCTTCAGCCAGAGCTCTCTGACTCGGGATCAGTTCTCACAAAACTCTCTCTGGAAATCCCACAGGAGAGGAACCACCTTTGTAGCTGCAGTTCTATGAATAGCAAAGGGTTCTCATCTCACTTTTTTTACCAGATAAAGAAATGCTTTGCCAAGTACTTCCTTCAGTGCTTTTGGAAATAGCAATTGTAGCTTTTCTAGCAAAACAAGAAAAAAAAAGAAAAAAAAATTCTCAAGTAGGAAAGGGAACAGAGGAAAGAGACTCAGTGGAGACCTGCCCTGGGCCCCTTTGGGCAAGGACAGCAGGAGCCCTTGGCACGAGGCTCTGGGTCTCTCCCTCCCTCTGCTAGGTCAGGGTCAGCTCTGAGCTGAGATAAATCCATCAGTCCCGAGGCCCTGGGACTGAATCCCAGGCCCAGGCTGTGCTCCCCAAGGCCCTTTGGTCCCCCCACTGCTCTGTCTGCGGGCAGCACGGAGCAGTCCCCGACCTGGAGCAAAACCCCCCTGTGCTGCTCCCTCTTCCCAACCCGGAGCAAAACCCCCCTGTGCTGCTCCCTCTCTCAGTTGTGTCAGCTCCAGGCCAAGGTTGGTTCCACAGGATGATGCTGGCAGGTGGGAGGGGAAGCTTTAGCACCCCCACTCAAATTGGGATGGGCTCCCTCATGGATGGACGGGATCTGGTCAGGCAAAGAGCTCCTTGCTTGGGTTTGGTTTGGTTTGGTTTGGTTTGGTTTGGTTTGGTTTAGTTTGGTTTCATGATGGAAGGTGTGAAACCTGGGAGTAGTGTAACACAGGATCCATGTCTCCAACACATCCTCAGCATTTCAAAAACGTTTGGGAAAGATATTGATTTTCAACAATATAGCAGTGAGAATTTAATTTTTTTAAGCATCAGTTAGCCAATAAGTTGGTTAATTGGTTAATTAACCAGTAAACCTACTGCTGGGGGAAAAAATAAAAGCGGTGTGTTCTCCATGACTTCTTTGCAGATGTACATAGAAATTCTCATTCTCCCCAGACTAAGGGGAAAAAAAAAACCCTGGCAGATTTAAAGAAGCAAAATAATGCCTAGATCAGGCTAGAAAAATCAACATTTTCAAATGCTCCCTTTTTAATCATCCAGTTTAAGAATAAAAAACAAGCTCCAAATTTTTTGTTGTACATATTGTTGCTGCATGCTTACCATATGTTAGATGGAAGCATTTCCTATCCGTTGTGGATAAAAGAACATTTTTCAAGTTGTAGTAAATTATTATAAAGCCAATGACATTTCATGGCATGTTACCGTATCAAGCTGTGCTTGTTGTATTTTTTCTTTATGGTTGTATTGCTTTTTTTTATAAATGTACAAATATTTCCTGTAGTGACGAGCACCTGTTTCACATGGCATTGATTGGGGCGTGCAGCTCCAGGCAACGCAGGCCCTCGATCCATTGGCAAAGGGATTTTGCTCATGGATCTGGGTGGGATCTGGCTGGAGCTCCTGCAAAAACCCCATGTGACTCTGCAGAGGATCGGCTTTGGTGGATCCTAACAATCACAGAAAAATTAGAGCACGTCTGGTGGTGAATTTTGTACCTGGTTTGTATTTAGGAATACAATCCCCACCTGTAGGGTGGGCAGGCCCTGGCACAGGGTGCCCAGAGCAGCTGTGGCTGCCCCTGGATCCCTGGAAGTGCCCAAGGCCAGGCTGGATGGGGCTTGGAGCAGCCTGGGACAGTGGAAGGTGTCCCTGCCATGGCAGGGGTGGCACTGGAGGGGCTTTAAGGACCCTTCCAACCCAAACCAGTCTGGGGTTCTGTGATTTAGGATCAACCTAAATCTGGCTGCAAAAATGGCTCCCAAAAGTACCTCAAGTGCCTTTAAAAGCCACGCTCCCTTTATGCTGCACCCTAAAATTAATTTAGGAACTTAATGGGAGAGTGCAAACTTGGTCCTGAATTCAAACCAGCTTCCACTGACAATTAATGCCATGTAAATGAGGTCGAATTAGCTGGAGCACCCTGCACTGCTCTGTGGTGCCCTATGTACTCTCTGTCTATAAACCTGTCCTAGTCCACACCAGCCAACCTTTAATTAAATGTTCATTCCAGACCAAAAGGAGCTGAGCGATGCCACAGCCACCTCAGGGACCCCAGAGGTCTCAGCAGTGCTCCAGGGAGGGCTGGTGTGAGCAGCAGTTCCCAGATGTCTGATGGCACTGAACAAGCAATCAGTTGTTTCGTTTGCTCCTTGAGTCCTCCCCTTGTTTCTCGTTCATTCAAAACTTTCTGTCGGTGCCTGGCAGCCTCCAAGGGCTGAGCAGCTGCGTTGGACAAAGGTTCAGACTGTTTTATTTTACTTCACTTGCCCAGTGTTACCAAGTGTTGCTGGCTGTACTTGGCTCACCCACATGAACTCTGTGGTCACCTGAATTCTCTCTCTGCTCCCTGGTGTGTGAAGGTGTCTTCTGCCACTGTTTACTCTGGGGAAGGGGCATGTCTGGCTCTGAGGGCTCTGGCAGGGTTTGGGAACGTTGCCGTGTTTGTGGTGCTGATGCAGGGGAGGGAGGAGGGGAATGGTCCCTGTTTGGATGTTGAATTTCGCGCTGTCAGTTCAGCCAGGGCTGTGCAGTGATGTTTTACTCCCTCTGTTTGTTGCATGTGTCATTTGTTAAATTCAGTCATTACTCTTGCTGACCTTGATGTTATTATTAAAGAACTACACAAACCTCTGTTGGGCTCTGAACAATTCCTCACCAAGGCAAAGCAAATTCTGGGCAACAAATTCTCATAAACTGGTTTTTCATTATCCCGGGGAATTCGAACTTGGTGATTTTCTTCCCAACAGCCCAGAGCACTTCTGACACAAAAGCTGTTTTCTGTGGGATGTGACAGAGCCTAAACTGTCGATTCCTCCCAGAATCTCCCATTTCACACAGCTGGCTCAGGAACCTTCACCAGAGGCTCCTCTAACAGGGCACCGCCACTACCAGGAATAACCAAGCTCGATGACCCCAGCTCATCTGGGTTTTGAGATGGCTGTTCTGGTATTCCACAGAGAAGATTAACAGAGCATGAAGAAGTTCAGCCTCCGGCTCTGGGTCCAGCCAACCCCTGCCCGAGCACAAAACTTTCCTCTGCAAAGGTGAGCTGCAGAGGTGACCTGTGTTCCCCCAGCACATCAGACCCTGCACGGCTGGGCTCAGCCTGCTTTCTTCTTGCTGTGTCTTGTTTAAAGCAAACTTGCACCTGGAGAACACAAGAGGGAAGTCACAGTGTTCAGCAGGTCCTGCTGTCGCTCAAACAAAAGGTGGTTTTTAAATGGAGACTCCAAGAAGATCTCAGTTGCTTTGCTCAGAAGGGCTCAGGTGAGCAAACCCAAGAAAGTTACACCTGAGCTTAGCCCAAGCTCAGAAGAGATGATGCAAACCCACTCTGATGCAGCTCTGGGTCAGTCAGGGCAGGGAAATACAGAGGAGTGGCTGCACAGCTCTGCTGAAAGAACCATCACTGGTCTGGGGAGAAAAAGCCAGGAGAAGGCCGGACCTGGGCAGGCTGGACTGCCTTTCCCCCGGCTCCAGCCCCACTGCCCAGGAACCCCTCGGCCCCCAGCGAGCCCCACTGCGCTGCTGCCCCGGCACCAGACCAAAACCGGGCAGGTTTCCCCAGACGGAAGGTTTATTTCGGAGCAGAGTGTCCCCACAGCATCCCGAGGACACGTCTGGTCCGTGGCCACCCCGAGCCTGGGTCATTGCCAGCAGCTGATCCAGCGAGCCCCGTGGGAGCAGGGCTGGGCTCCCAGTCTGGGCTCCCAGTCCGGGCTGCTGGGGGCACTGGGGGGCTCAGGGAGGGCTGTGGGGGTGGCTGCTGGCACAGAGCCTTGGGAGCAGGGAAGTGGGGGAGACTGGGATGGGGCTGGGGCAGCTGCAAGGAGCCCAAAGGTGAGTCCTGGCAGGACTCTCTTCATTTTATGCAGAGGCTGCTCCGTCCTGGGCTTTGTCCCTGTGGGCAGAGGCTGTGCCAGTTCTTCCCAGGGCTCTCCCTGCAGGTGAATCCTGCTTGTTCCTCCAAAGCTGAGGAGATCCTCGCTTGGCAGGGAAAGAAATTGTTTTTTTCTCCCTAAATTTGGCAGAGGAAGCCCCATCTGAGTCATGGATAAGGGTTTGTGTGGGGCTGATGGAAACGCCAGGGGGACTCAGACACAGCCTCCTCTCTGCTGTGGTGCTGCTGGAGAGTGCAATGCATCTTTTTATTTCAGAAACAGCTATAAAATTACTTGTAAAAATAACATGAGCTATAAAATAAATCATCCTGGATGCAGACAGCGGCTGAAAGTCTGTAGCACGTTGCCAGAACTTTTAGATTATTTAAGTATTTTTTAATACTTAAATGTTTTGAAGGGTCCTTGCTCGTAATGTGGGAAGGAAAAATATCTTGGAAAGGTGCAGAGCACGAGGGAAAATGTTGTCTCATGCCACAAAGTCAGTGCAGTTGTCCCCCAAGGTGAGGTGCCCCTGTTGGTGAAGGACTTCTCCCCTCCAGCCAGGGGACATCCTGGCTTGTGCTGGATGTGGCCAGAGCTGCAGCCTGAGCAGGGAATTCTGTGGCTCTTCACAGACATTAAATCGTGGGGCCTTTTGCAGAGCTGGAGGAATTAACGGGGATGGAGAAACCATAGCGTGCAAAAATACCACAGGGAGTGGAAAACTGAACTTAGCAATGAGGTAAATCCTGCTCGCAGGAAAGCCGGGGAGTTCTAAATTCCACTTTCCACTCCCATCTGAAATCCTCCCTGGCATCCCCTCTGGGTGTGAGAGGCTCCAGCTGCCTCCAGAAGATGCTTTGAGCTGCTCCCCTGCTGCCTGTGAGACCCTGTGGTCAGCGCGGGCTCACCGGGGAGCAGGGGTGGCGGGATCCTTTCCCGAGGTATTTCTTACTCAATGGAAAGTCTCTGGGAAAGGAAAAGCCAGGCAGAAATAGGGAATGTCTGCATTCCTTCAGTCTGTTCCTGGTGACATGTGAAACGTGAGCACCTCTGGCCTTGGCAGGCTCTGCCTGCCAGTGTTCCCGTGGGATATCCCATCTCGCCGTGGCTGCGACCTGTGGGGACAAACCTGGAGCTGTTCGAAAGAAAAGCTGGGAAAAGCCCTCTGGGAAAGAGATTTTTGGGCTCTGCAGTGGCTGGGTTCAGACAGAATGAAAATTTCTGTGCATTGCAGCTGCCCCCCTCTGAAGGGCCAGAGGAGGAGGCTGCAGTTGATTCCCAGGTTTTATTTAAGGTGTTGGCACTTGCGAGCCCCTAAATACCTTAAATTAAAGGATGAAAGGATGAAACACCTGGAAATGCCCTCCTCATGTGCAGGGCCTCACCCTCCCTGCTCTCAAGGGCTCCAGGAGCCACAGCAACAGCAGATGTGGAAAAACAGCACCGGGAACGAATGGGGGGTATTTTTAGCTGTGTCTAAGGCAGGGCAGGCAAGGGAGCCAGCCTGGGCTGCAGGGGCAGCATTCCAGGGACTGCCAGAGCTGATCCCACGGGACAGGACTGGGGAGCTTCTGTTTTGGTGTGAACTTCACAGTTGTTAAATTTTTGGGGTAGGATGAGCGTCTGGGGGTGTGCAATGCTGAAAGTAAAAGTGATCCCAGCCGCCGGTCCCACAGCCTGTTGTGGAAACTGGACAGGTTTCCAGTTGCTGAAAATGTATTGAAATAACTGCAGTAGCATCAGACAGCTTCTTGTTTGTTTTTTTAAGCAGCCCAGCTCAGAAGGTCAAATTCTGAAGTCATCGTCACTTGTCTGCCTCTGCCTGTCCCTGTCTGGGGAGGGGTCAGGGTGGCTTGCTCCAGGCTGCTCCCCCAGCCTGAGATAATCCAGCAAAAATAATCAACTTGCAAAATAAAGTAAGTCTGTTTTTTCATTAAAGAAGGATGGGGAGGCAAACAACCTGTCAAGGGTGAAAGACGGAGTTGTTGGCAGAGCTGTGACTTGTGCCCTGAGTGCCCTGAGACACTCCTGGGACAGCAGCTCCTCCTCCAGACATGGCAGCAAACCCTTGTTCTCTCCTTTGCAGCTGTAGGAGAATCTCATAAGATGCTTTTCGGGAGACTGAGGAAATCTGCACTGACCCAGATAAGGCAGAGAAATGCAGTTTTAATTCCTGGCTGTGGCAATGGGTGAACTGAGGGTACCTGGGACACGGGAAAAAAACAAAACCAGGAAAGGTGTTGAGAAGTTTTGTCCCTGGGACAGCAGGAGGTGTCCCTGCCCATGGCAGGGGTGGCACTGGATGGGCTTTAAGGTCCTTTCCCACCCAGACCATTCCAGGGTCCCATGGTTTGCAGGTCCCTCCCAGCTGTAGTGGTGCAGCATCATCCCACAGCTCCTGCAGCTCTGCTGTGTTGTTTAACCCTGGTGGCATCAGCCAGAGGGGTCCTGGTCCCCTTCTGTGCCACTTTCCAGGCTGGATTTTCCTGTTTGGTTGATTTGCCCCTGCCCAGGACGGGCTCTGGCTGTGAGGGGGGGTCTGTCCCTCACTGGCAGCATCTGCCTGCCCTGAGGAACAGAGGCAGCTGTGTCTGGAGACAGCTGCTGGTGCTGGAGGCGCTGGGGCGTCCTGGGGATGTTTTATGGAACAAGGACAGCAGGGTTTGGTCCTCACTTTATGCCCCTTCCAGAGGATTCCTCACTGCAACAGCTTGGCTGGCTCAGGCCCCGGCTGGGCCAAGTGTGGGACCACCCAGGCCACCGGCCCATCCACTGTGGCACATTTCTACATTCCCACAATATAACATTAAATAAATAAGAAACAGACCCGAATGTGAGGGAGAAGAAAGAAGGCACAAACTGCTGGAAAACAGCCAGAGGATCCATTGATTCAGTAGGATAAACACGGGTCTCCGTGGGGAACTGCAGGTAGGGACCCTCTTGGCTTAAAGGGTCTTTAATTATTCAGGGTTCACAGGCAGAGGTCACGGAGCACCGTAAATAATTCACGGTGAATCCAAACCTGGGATTGGAGAAGGAATTCTGACACCTCTGATCCCCCACAGCAGAGCAGCTCTGGAACCAGTCTGAGCAAGGGAAATCACAGAAATCACTGCGTGGGATTGCCAGGGAGGGGGGAAACGTCCCACTGACACCGGGGGTGTGCAGGGCAGAGCTCCTGAGCTGCTTCTGGGAGATCTTCACCTCCCCATGTTTGCTGTGGTGTTTAGGGGAGGAGAATGCTGCGTCCCCAGAGGAAATGTTTTCATTTCCCTACAAAGTAATTCAGATCTAGGCTTTAAACAAGAGACCTTTATTTGTTGTATTTGTCTGAAAACAACAACTACAAATTATTTCTCTGAAGAGAATATTTACTTCAAACTGTGGTCTGGCCAAAACTGAAGAATAAACCATTTTTTCTCCCTCCTCTCTGCCCCCTTTTTTTCCTTTCTTTTTACCAGAGGCCTTTTTAAGGTCTAATGTATTTTTCAAGCTGACAACTGTTACTTTATGCTCTAAAGCATCTTGGCAGAGTCACATTTACAGACAGCCTCATGGATCCCTTCTCCAGAGGCCTGATCTGATGGGTGCCTGTGGCTGGAGGCTGTGGGGTGGTTTCTCTGAGTGTTTCCTCACCAATTATCCCAGTGGCAGCTGGGAACAGCCGTGGTCCTGCAGTGATGGGCTCCTCCTGCTTGGGAGCTCTGCTGCCACCACGAGTGGTCCTGGCCCTGATCCTGGTCCTGATCCTGCTCCTGGTCCTTGGTTCATCCCTGCTGCAGACAAGCCACTGCAGGAGCTAAATGAATTCAGTTTAATCTTCCTGAATAATTCTGAGCTAACCACGGGAGAAGGGGTTTGAGTTCATCCGGGGTGGTTACAGCCAGCAGAGTGTCCGTGTGCCTGGCAGGGAATTCTCTGAGATGTTCCTTTCCCTGTGGTCCCTGCTGTGTTTGGAGCAAATGCCTTTGGATTCAAGGGATGCCAACTCCGTCCGGGCTCAGCCGAGCTTGCACAGACCTCGGGGAGAGGGGTGCCACCACCACGGGGACAGGAGCCCGTGGCAATGGGGACCCCGGCCCTGGGGGTTCCTCCCCTGTGGCTGCAGGAGAGGACAGAGCAGTAAACTGGTCCTGTCCCCCACACTCCCATTGAATCCTCTCCCCTCCTCTTCCCATCTATTTCCTGCCCAAGAATTCCTGACCGCTTTTCCCCTGCCTCTCTGCTGTTGTTGGAACATGATTTAATCACAGTGAGGTCCGCGGGGAGACAGAGAGGCAGCATCAGCTGCACTGGGGCTGTCTGTCTGTCTGTCTGTGTGCCTGTCTGCAGCCAGCTCGGTGATAAATCACTGCACCGGAACCTCAGGATGTTGGGTTGGGTTGGGTTTTTCCCTCCTCCTCCCTGTCTGCAGCAGGGAAGGGATGAGCTGGGGATGTCGGGGGTGCCGAGCCCGGAGCTGCAGTTCGTGATGCACAAACGGCTCCAGAGCTGCTGCCCGTGCTCCAGGGAGGGGGAGGGGGCTGGAGGAGCTCGGGGGTCTCCGGGCCGGGCAGGAGGGGGATGCTGCCCCAGTTCCTTGCGGAGCTGCAGCAGGAGGGGAGCTGCTGGTGCTGCTGCGGGAGCAGGAGGGGCTGGGCCCGCCCTGGGACACGCTCTGCGCTGTCGGGGCTTTGGTTTTGTGCAAAGGCATCAAAGCTTTTCCCAGCTTTGCTCTGTCAGTCCCGTTAGGGCTGGTGCAGCCTGGAACGGTTTTGCTCTGCATTAATTTTGTAAATGCACTCCCATCGGAGGAGCTGATTCCGGCTGGGCTCCCCGAGCTGAACACCAAACCTCTGCTCCTCCACCTCCCGCCTGGGCTCTGAGCTGCCTGGTCTAATCCTGTGGAAGGTGCTGGGTTTTCTCTACTGCCTGCAGCTCGCTGTGGACATCTCAGCGGGGTTTTGGGTTGGATTGGATTGGGGTATTTTTGACCAACTGTCCCTGTCCGCATGGGTCTGGTGTGTTGAACAAAGTGCAGGACTGCCCAGCCAGACTCTTGTGACAAAGCCACCTCCAGGACCGAGGGCGCAGCCCTCAGGCTGTGTCTGAAGGAGACACAAGGGGGGAAATCTGAGTCAAAGCCCTCAGAGCTGTCACTGAACAGGGGAAGAAGGGGGAGCCGGGAGGAGTCGTGAACTTGGCTTTGTTTCCTGGGCTGCAGAAGCCAAGGAGGGAAGGAGCCATCCAAGAACAGACAAAGTGGCATTTCTAAAGCAGAGCACTCCGCTTTTGGCATTTGATCTAAAAATCAAGACAGTCTTTGGAGACTTTTATTGTTTAAACCTACAGACAAGACAAGAACTTCAGTGCAAAACACAAGCAGCGAGCAGAGTGACCCCGGAGTGCGTGTCACCCACCCAGGGGTGGCTCTGGGCTTTGTTCAGTGCTAATCACTCACATTTAGGGGGCTGGGCTGGGCTGGGAGACTGGGGCCTCGGTGGGGCTGGTGTCATCCTTGGGACAGTGCCACCCTTGCAATAGCATCACCTCAGTGCCAATGTCACCTTTGGGCTGGTGTCCCTAGAAAGGTGTCACCCTTGGGATGGTGTCACCCCAGGGCGGTGTCACCCCAGGGCAGTGTCACCCCAGGGCGGTGTCTGGCTGTCCCCGCTCACCCCTGGCTCTGCTCCTCGAGGCCCTTGGGTGCTGCAGCAGCTCCGGGGGCAGTGCTGGTGCTCAGTCTCTGGAGGCAGCGATGCGATCGACCTGCAAAAGGGACAGGAGCCATAAAAACAACAGCCCTGGGCCAGGGAATGACCCCAGGCAGCCCTGGGAACAGCAGCCCTGGGATGGGGTCTCCAGCTGGTCGTGGTGTCGATCCAGCACCACCGCAGTGTGGGGAATGAAAGCCCCTGGATCTGAGGGGGCTGAGACAGGGTAACACAAACAGGAGGGGTGTGACATCCAGAGCACTCCTTGCAGAGAACGGGGCAGGTTTCAAAGTGCACAGGATTTAGGAGCAGGGTTCAGCTCAGCTTTGTCTCTCCTGCTCAGCAGGAGCTGTGCCCTCCGCGGCACCTTGCACTGCACGAAGTGGCACCTGGTGGCTGAGCAGTGACCTTTGCGGCAGGGGAAGGGTCAGGTGTCCTCTCCTGGGAGAGATGATTTGCCCCCAAATATCTGCCTCCTTTCCCTTTCACTGAGCTGGGCTTCACCCAGGTGAGACCCAGCCTGCAGGTTCTCCCTGAGCCCATTCCTGCCCCTCTCAGCTGAGCCAGCAAAGCCTGGGACAAACCTTGGGGCTGTGACAAGCCCTTGTTCCTGGCTGGCAGCACCTGGAGGAGCATGAGAGGCAGATGACTGCAGACCCTGCTGATCCCTGTCCCAGCTCCTGTGTCCACACAGTAAAAATTCCTCCCTACTCCAGCTGCTCCACTGCAGGCAGGTGCCTCTGGACCCCTTCAGCCCCTGCCTGGCTTGGCTGGAGTCCTGCAGGGACATCCTCGAGCCACTGAATTCATCCTGGGGTCCTGAGGGACATCCTCGAGCCACTGAACTCATCCCCAGAGGCTCTGGATTCATCCAACACTTCAGGATCTGTCTGAGCCTTCCTGAGGGCCCGAGGGAGGGGACGTGGCAGTGCCAGGCTCAGGTGGAGAGGGGGAGGATGAGAAGTGCCACTCTCTGTCAGCAAGAGCTGTCACACACATTCACCGGGTCACAGAAACCTGTCCCTCCTCATGGTTTGGCTCAGGGGGAATTTTTCCTGCGTGCATCATTCCCAGCTTTGCACAGTTCTGAAATCCCCCCTAAATTCCAGCGGGTGACAGCTGGAGGCTCAGGCTCGGTGCTGTGTCACCAGGGAGGCTGGAGGTCACCCTCTGAGTGTGACCATCCTGTCCTGGTGTGGGGCACTGGGGTCTCCTCAGGCAGGGCCAGCCGGGGCTGCCGGGGCAGAAGAGAATTTTCAGTGTCAGCAGCTCCAGGGCAGAGCCTGGGGACAGGAGCTGCTGCACGGAGCGCCAGGAATGCGAGTCCCTGCCGGGACCGGGGGCTGCAGGGGCTGTGTGGCTCCAGCTGCCTTCTCCCACCATCCCTGGGCTGCAGGGGGGCTCTGCTGACACGATCCAGGCACACCCTCGGGGTTTGTGCCCCCCGCTGCAGGCCGAGGGTCCTGCAGCCCCCCAACCTCCCAGGGCTGGTTCTTATACAGGAAAGGTCTTTGAGAGGAGAAGCCTGAGCTGCTCCCTTTGTCTCACAAAGTAAACGCTGGAGTTGGATGCTGCTCCCCTGGAGAGCCGAGGATCCCTGGGGAAATGAACCCATGAACGGCAGGAGGGGTGGGATTCAGGGTTTTGTCACCGTGGGATTCCCTTACAAAGCCTCCCAGGGGTGTTTGAGCCCTGAGCCGCAGCGCTGGTCTGACAGAACCCTCCTGGTCCCAGCTCAGCCGTACCCACACAGGGCTCTGCCTGGGAAAAGAAGCCACGAATTTTCAGAGGTTGTGGAATGTGGGTAGCGCTCACCGAGCTCGGGTCAGGTATGGGCTGTGCTGGCTGCGACCTTCTCAGCGGCAGAAAAGGGGTAATTAAATAAGAATTAAGGCACAGAATGTTGCAGAGGCAGTTTTGCCTTAGGGACATTTCACAAGCTTTCCACAGAGTGGAAAAAATCAGTTAGGAAAGGGCAGGTGAAATAGGAAAAATGAAATACAGGCTGAATCCCTGACCTGAAAAGAGCCTGGTTGGTCAGGAGAGGGGCGAGCTAAGCCCCTCTGAGGTTTTCTGCTTTGTACATCCAGCCCTTAACTTCCACAGGGGTCACACCTGTTCTTAACGGATTTAACTAAAGACCAGTAATTCCGTTTGTTTAATGTAGGGCACTTGATTTTATTCAAAGGGTGAGATACCAAAAAAGTAAGCAAAGAGACAAAACCCAAATTATAAAACACTACAGACAAAAGTAAGACATCTTTGCATACAGCACACGAAACACGGTACAGTCTGGTCCCCACAACCCAAGCCAGCTGGATATGTACAGCAGAGGCAGAGAATCTACAAGGGAGGAAACGTGGGTTTGCCACTCAAATGTCTATTTACAGAAACTGAATTGAAGGCAAATAGTTTTCTTTCCTTTTTTTTTTCAACCCAAATACTTCTGTTTCTTCTTCTTCCTGTTTCTGATGAAGAGGAGGGACTCCATGCTTTGAGGCAAGTTTGGTACATTCAGGTAGGATCCAAAATTAGCCACAGCTAAACACTGATGTGCCACTTAAGCTACTTAATTTCAGTCCCTCCCTCCATCCAGCAGGGCCACCAGGCACCTGCTTGTGGCACCAAGGACTCCTAGGGACAGCCAGGGAGGGGAAAGGCCCGATTCTGCACTGGGGTGGGTTTGACTTGTGCCTTTGGATGCTTCACCCTGCAGCTCAGCCAGCCCTCTGTGTCTGGGCTGGGATTAAGGCTCCCGACTGAGGGTTCTGGGTGAGGCCCACGAGCTCCAGCCCAGGTGCCTGGGAAAGGCTCTGGGTGAAGCTTTTGGCTCTCTCAGCACAGGGGGCTGAGCCTGACCCAGCACAGGGTGTCCAGGCAGCTTTTTGGGCAGAAGGGCCACAGGAAATGGCCCTGCCCAGGGACAGCCACACAGGCACTACTGGGGATTCTTGGTGAGAACGTGCACAGACAGTGCTGACTATGACAAATTTGGGAAAAAACTGTCCACAGCCCTTCTGCAGCAGGGCCAGGGGGAGAAAACCTTTCTGGCTGCAGCATATTCCATGTGCAGCTCAATTTCCGTGTGTGTGGAATCTGTCTGAGAACTGCTGGGCAGAAACGTGCTGAGCTGGGAGCTCTCTGGTCTTTGGTAATTAAACCCCCCAAGACCTCGGGGCTTCCCTTTGAGTCTCTGCAGGTGAGGAGCAGAGTTACTTACACCAAAATAAACTGTGACCAAAGCAGGCAGGAATAGGAGCCGCTATTCCATGTGGCAAAGACCTTTATCTGTATTTACCTGTGGCTCAATTTTAGAGACAGGGCTACTTAATTTTTCAACACCTCAGTGAGGAAGGAGAGAATTTTTCTGGCTCAGTAAGCAAAACATTCATTTGGGAGAGCAGAAGACTGGCTGTTAATAAATACCACGAGACATCCTAAAAGTTTTCTACAGTAAAGAGAAACATCATCTGTTCATCGAAATGCAACACGTGGACAAAATGAGGTAAGGAAAGCTAAAAAGAGTCCTTTGTACATTCTCACTTCACACTGCATGGCAACAACAACAACGAGATGCTTTAACAGGTTCCCTGCCACGCTCAGCAGAGAAATTCTTCATACAGGTGTGCTCCAGAGCATCCTCTGAGACTGAGCCTACGACATCCATCAGCCTCACCGCCACAGCTCCGAGCCCTCAGTTTTGGCAGACAGTTTGACACTCCAGGCAGTTTGCTGGCAGGAGGAGGGGGTGGGCACTGCCTGCTCCCCTGACCCATCAATGCCTCCAGCTACAAGGAACAAGGCTTTGTCTGGCACAGCACAAAGCCCGAGAGCTCAGCACCATCTCCACAGCTCCACCCACACGGCCGTGTCAGACATTTCTAACTCAGACTCCTGCTCTTTGGTCCTCTTTGTACACGGCTTTCACAAATGTGTAACAGCCTGCACCAGCAAACTTCTGCTGGGCAGCAGCTTGTGTTCACAGGGGTGTCTGACCCCTGCCCACGGGCAGCCACGGTGCAAGGCAGGGTAAAAGCAATGCTGGCTGCAGGCGGGGAAAAGGGCTTCAAAAAATTCCCTTGTGGGGTTGTTTCACATGGGATCCTGTGCTGGGAACAAAGGATGGGGACACTGCACATCCCCGTGCCAGGGGGTCCAGGGGGAGCCCGCAGTGGATCCAGCCCTGCACAGTTTCTCTCAAGCAAGCTGGTGGGAGGAGGAGGAGGAGGAGGA